>CM059290.1:3777500-3965000 GCA_030340665.1 Neosalanx taihuensis
CCTTCTAATCCACCTTGTGTGGATTTAAGTCTCTATTCTGATGGTTAGGCATGATCTGTTGTTAGGTGTACGAGTGTTTGCGTGTGTGCTTTTTCACTTGTGTCGGGTCAGTGTGTGTGTTGTCAGGTTAGTGTGTGTGTGTTCAGGTCAATATGTGTGTGTTCAGGTCAGTGTGTGTGTGTTGTCAGGTCAGTGTGTGTGTTGATGGCTGCTCTCCTGTTAACAGAGATGCTGCAGTCTGACCGGCCCGACCTGAGAAGAACCCAGAGTGAGGAGACGCCCAGTTCTGCTGGACCCCGTGGAAGGTACACACTGTCTGACTGTGTGACTGTCTGACTGTCTGTCTGACTCTGACTGTGTGACTGTGTGACTGTCTGACTGTCTGTCTGACTGTCTGTGTGACTGTCTGTGTGACTGTCTGTGTGACTGTCTGTCTGTCTGTCTGTGTGACTGTCTGACTGTCTGTCTGTCTGACTGTCTGTCTGACTTTCTGACTGTCTGTCTGTGTGACTGTCTGACTGTCTGTCTGACTCTGACTGTGTGACTGTCTGACTGTGTGACTGTCTGACTGTGTGACTGTCTGACTCTGACTGTGTGACTGTCTGACTGTCTGACTGTCTGTGTGACTGTCTGTGTGACTGTCTGTGTGACTGTCTGTCTGTCTGTCTGTGTGACTGTCTGACTGTCTGTCTGACTGTCTGTCTGACTTTCTGACTGTCTGTCTGTGTGACTGTCTGACTGTCTGTCTGACTCTGACTGTGTGACTGTGTGACTGTGTGACTGTCTGTCTGACTCTGACTGTGTGACTGTGTGACTGTGTGACTGTCTGTCTGACTGTCTGTGTGACTGTCTGACTGTCTGTCTGTCTGTCTGTGTGACTGTCTGACTGTCTGTCTGACTGTCTGTCTGTCTGACTTTCTGACTGTCTGTCTGTGTGACTGTCTGACTGTCTGACTGTCTGTCTGTCTGTGTGACTGTCTGTCTGTCTGTCTGTCAGACTGTCTGACTGTGTGACTGTCTGTCTGACTGTCTGTCTGACTGTCTGACTTTCTGTCTGACTGACTGTCTGTCTGTCTGACTGTCTGTCTTACTGACTGACTGTCTGACTGACTGTCTGTCTGTCTGACTGTGTGACTGTGTGACTGTCTGTCTGACTGTCTGACTGTCTGACTGTCTGACTGTCTGTCTGTCTCTGTCAGTCTTTCTGTCGTGGTTTCTCTCTGTTTCTCTCTGTTTCTCTCTGTCCCCCCCTCTGTCTCTCTCTTCCCCCTCACTCTTTCCTCCCCCTCTCTCTTCCTCCTTTCTTCCCCCTTCTCTCCCCCATATATAGACCCATAAACACAGTCTCTCCCCTGGGAGCAGATACCGCAGTGTTGATGCAGTGCAGACTTGTTTCAGAGATAGTAACCAGATTGTGTGTGTGTGTGTGTGTGTGTCTGTAAATCGGTCAAGCTAGATTAGCTTTTCAGGGGGTTGTGTGAGCAGATATTACAGTAGATCTTCACCCAAGTGTAGAAATGCGCGGGCTGTACAGTCCACGTCCGGAGAGGGGGGATGTCGGTCCTGACATTCAACAAGTCTGCCCATGTGTGTCCCAGAAGAGAGGGATGGCAGAGAGGGGGGCTGGGGGGCCGGGGGGGCGGGGGGCCGGCTATATCAACGGTCAGACCTGTGTTGTTGCCTCTCTAGTCTCCCATGACGGGAGTCATGTTCCCGTCCATACACACACACACACACACACACACACACACACACACACACACACACACACACACACACACAATGTCTGTGTTCCGTCCTGCATGTTTGTGTTTCAGTGTTTTTCAGAAGGGTCTTAAAGGTTTTCCATTGATAGCTCTCCAAGCTTGAATCAGCAGAGATCTGGGGGGAGGGGGGAGGGGGGGGGGGCAGAAACCAACATGTTTTTAGTACATAAAAGTACTAGTCAGAAGGAAAGCTAAATTTAGCAGTAGGAAAATATGAACGTGTTATTACAGGAAAGACAGCTCATACAATGTAACGTGTGTGTGTGTGCAGGTCAGAGGGGTGACACTGATGTCCACTGATGTAACTCATTAACTTCTCCATGTGTCTCTCTTTCTGTCTGTTTCTCTCTCTCTTTCTCACTCTGTGTCTCTTTAACGCTCTCTCTCTCTCTCACTCTCTCTCACTCTGTCTCTCACTCACTCTCTCTCTGTCTCTCTTCTCTCTCTCTCTCTCTCTCTCTCTCTCTCTCTCTCTCTCACTCTCTCTCTCTCTCTCTCTCTCTCTCACTCTCACTCTCTCTCTCTGTGTCTCTCTTTCTCTCTCTCTCTCTCTCACTCTCTCTCACTCTGTCTCTCACTCACTCTCTCTCTGTGTCTCTCTTTCTCTCTCTCTCTCTCTCTCTCTCTCTCTCTCTCTCTCTCTCTCACTCTCACTCTCTCTCTCTGTGTCTCTCTGTGTCTCTCTGTGTCTCTCTGTGTCTCTCTGTGTCTCTCTGTGTCTCTCTCTCTCTCTCTCTCTCTCTCTCCCTATGTCTCTCTGCCTGCCTGTGTGTCTCTCTATGACCTGTCTGTCTGCCTGCCTGCCTGTCTCTCTGCTGTGGGCAGGACTCACAGACACTCCCAAGGGGGCTCCAGGGGTTCCCTGACCAACGGAGAGCTGACAGAGGAGCAGAGCCCCGGGTCCTCAGGACACCACCGCTCCTCCAAGAACTCCCACAGCAGCCCTGCCAGAGCAGGTACACACACACACACATACACACCCCTGCACGCACACACACACATGCACACACACACACACACACCCCTGCACGCACACACACACATGCACACACACACACACACACCCCTGCACGCACACACACGTACTTGCACACACACACACACACACACACCCCTGCACGCACACACACGCACAATTTTGGTGTAAAAAACAAAACACAAAAAAACATACTTATTATTACGTGTGTGCATTATTCCCACGGATAAATATAACAGTATTATAATAAAATATAAGCCATCAACCTAACAATATTCAAATGTTTCTTATGATTCCCTGCTTGCTCTTTTGGGGCCAATCATGTCTCTTTCTGACTTTCCACTGTCAGGTATTGTGGAACTGACAGCCAATGGGATGGAGAACGGCCAAGGCGACCCCAGCCTTCACCCCGCTCCTCCTCCATCCTCCCCGGCGTTGCTCCCTGCAGTCCCCGGCAGCAGCCCCTCTCCTGGGCCAGACACCTCCGGGTCTGCCCCCCCTCCTCCCGCCGCAGAGGCAGGCCCTGCTGGAGCCAACCCAGACCAGGCCAACGCCACCACGGAGCCCCCCACAGAGTCTCTGCCGGCTGGGTAAGAGGGGGTGGGGGAGGTCAGGGGGAGGAGGGAGTGCTGGGGATGGGAAAGGGTGTCACCATGTTTTTGAGGTCGATTGAACTGACTCTTTCTTTCTGTTATCTACCTCCCTGGTCTTTCTCCCTTTTCTCTGTCTGTCTCCCCTGTCTGTCTCCCCCCTCTGTCTCACCCCTCTGTCTCACCATGTCTCTCTGTGTGTGTGTCTCCCCCCTCCCTCTCCCCCCTCTGTCTCCCCCTCTGTCTCCCCCCTCCGTCTCCCCCCTCTGTCTCTCCCCTCTGTCTCCCCCCTCCGTCTCCCCCCCCTCCGTCTCTCTCTCCAGCTGGGAGCAGCGTGTGTTGCCTCATGGCAGGCTGTACTATGTGGACCACAACACCAAGACCACCACCTGGGAGAGACCACTGCCTCCTGGGTCAGTCTCCCTGCCGCCCTGCCGGTCTCCCCCCTCTGTGTGTGTGTGTGTGTGTGTGTGCGTGCGTGCGCAGGAGTGTGTGCATGTTGACGAGTGTATTTCTGTCCCTAAGCTTGTGTTTTACACCAGATCCGTACCAGCTTCTCGAACCGAAGCCAAGTCTTTATGGCGTTTTTATTTCTGTGATTATTTATTGATTGGGAGCTTGCTGGGGGAAAGGAGTCTGTTTTGAGGGAAAGGTCACCCCCACCCCCACCTCACTTTTTCCACCGGGGGGGAAGGGGCTGGCGGAGAACAAAAGTTCTTTCTTACACACATATGGAGTCCTACATATAAACGAACACTGCTGGCTGGCTGGCTGGCTGCCTGGCTGACTGGTTGCCTGGCTGGCTTGCTAAGCTAGTATTGTCAAAGCAACAAGTAAATTGTGCATGTAATGTGCTCCAGCTAGGTGTTGGCCTACTTTTCTACAGAGCTGGATGTTGGAAGACATGTGACTGGCTGTTCTGTGTTCTGACTGGCTGTTCTGTGTTCTGACTGGCTGTTCTGTGTTCTGACTGGCTGTTCTGTGTTCTGACTGGCTGTTCTGTGTTCTGACTGGCTGCTCTGTGTTCTGACTGGCTGTTCTGTGTTCTGACTGGCTGTTCTGTTCTAACTGGCTGCTCTGTGTTCTGACTGGCTGTTCTGTTCTGACTGGCTGTTCTGTGTTCTGTCAGGGTGTTCTGTGTTCTGATTGGCTGTTCTGTTCTGACTGGCTGTTCTGTGTTCTGACTGGCTGTTCTGTGTTCTGACTGGCTGCTCTATGTTCTGACCGGCTGCTCTGTGTTCTGACCGGCTGCTCTGTGTTCTGACTGGCTGCTCTGTGTTCTGACCGGCTGCTCTGTGTTCTGACCGGCTGCTCTGTGTTCTGACCGGCTGCTCTGTGTTCTGACTGGCTGCTCTGTGTTCTGGCCGTTGTTTCGTAGCTCTGTGTGTGTGTGTGCCAGCTTCCAGGATCCTGGATCTGGAGTCACTTAGCCTCGTATGGCTCTGACGCCACAGAACACACATGAAACACAGTGTAACCGTGTGTGTGTGTACGCAAGATGGAGACACAATCTGTGACTGTGAATTAATGTGCCCTGATACAGTGTTGCACTGTTCTCACCTTCTGTGTGTGCATATGTGTGTGTGTGCGTGAATGTGCGTGTGTGTGTGTGTGTGTGTGTGTGTGTGTATGTGTGTGGACGGAAGTCTTGACTGTTTTCTCTCTAGATTCTGTCCTGGTTGAGTCAGTGATATAAGAATAGCAGCAGGCAGCATGAATAACACCACAGCAGCACAGGGAATACTCTACTGTTGTTCTACACGGGTCTGTTTATCTTTTGTGTGTGTGCGTTTGTGTGTATGTTTGTGTGTGTGTGTGTGTGTGTGTGTGTGTGTGTGTGTGTGTGTGTGTGTGTGTGTGTGTGTGTGTGTGTGTGTGTGTGTGTGTGTGTGAGCGAGCGCAGTCAGCCTTCTCTCCACCGCAGATACATCAGTACAGCTCTGAAGCATTAGCTCCATGGTAGTTATTTAACACAGGGGGTCCCACTGCCCCCCGGGCTGCGGGCTGTGGCCCGGCACCAGGCTATGGGTCAGTTGGTACTGGGCCACACAGAAAGAATACAGAACTGATATGAATTCCGTAATTTTTTTTTATTTATTATGAACAATGTTCTGTTTAGGAAAATGAAGGGATTCTCTCTGCCACATCTGTCTGTGACTCCTGATGTATTTTAAGATGCTCACCTGGGTCTCATCTTATCCAGATCCACTCCCTTCATAAGGCTGCTCTGGCCGGTAACACATCATACTATACCGCTAAATTAAAACCACCAAGCCAACAAAATTAACCAAAAACAAACGTCTTCGGAAAGTTTATTGGCGTGTTTTCCAAGTTTATTAAAATATTTCAAAGATAAAATGTTAATGCTGGTCGTATCATTTTATTTAGCACCACACTTTAAAGGCCGGTTTGTGAAAATGTTGTCTAACATTAAATTGGTCCGTGGTGCAAAAAAAAACTTTGTGAACCGCTGATTCAGCAAACACTGATCCACTGTCCGGATCCACTGTCAGGATCCACTCTGGATCGACTGTCTGGATCGACTGTCAGGATCCACTGTAAGGATCCACTGTCTGGATCCACTGTCTGGATCCACTGTCTTGATCCACTGTCAGGATCCACTGCCTGAATCCACTGTCTGGATCCAGTATCTGGATCCACTGTCAGGATCCACTGTCAGGATCCACTGTCAGGATCCACTGTCTGTATCCACTCTCTGGATCCACTGTCAAGATCCACTTTCTGGATCCACTGTCAGGATCGACTGTCACGATCCACTGTCTAGATCCAGGGCTAACCATGGGTTGCCAACACAGCACTCAGCATTAATGTTGGTTGGTTCAAATGTGATTCAGTCATGTTTCCCTCCCTTCCTCTCTATGTCTCTCTCTCTCCCCACCACTCCACCTGGCACCCCCCAGCTGGGAGAAGCGTGTGGACCAGAGGGGCCGGTTCTACTACGTGGACCACAACACCAGGACCACCACATGGCAGAGGCCCACGGCCGAGTCCGTGCGCAACTACGAGCAGTGGCAGAGCCAGAGGAACCAGCTGCAGGGGGCCATGCAGCAGTTCAGCCAGCGCTTCCTCTACCAGGTGAACCCCCTCACCCCCTGCCCCCTCTCACCCTCCCGCCCAGCTGCCAGCCTCTCTCTCTCACCCCTCCCCCTGTCCCCGGCCTACCTACACACAAACACCTACACACGCGCATGCACACCTACACACAAGTAAACACACACACACCCTGTGTGGGTCTGGTCAGCAGGGGTTACCAGGGTTACCACTACAGGGGCAGGCCGTGTCATTTGAGAGGGTCGCCCGGTACTTTTCCACTGCAGCAGTGCAGCGATGCGCCAGGCGTCAAAGCCCCACCAGTAAACCAGCCCCCAGCCCTATTAAAGCTGCCCTCTCTGCCCTGAGCCCTAAAACAGGGACTGGCCCTGCACTCCCACCTTCCTCCCCTGCTTTCCCCAGCCCCCTTCCTCCCTCCCCTGCCCTCCCCCACCAGCCCTCGCCTCCCCAATTGTCTGCAGCAGGATGCTGTTTGTGCCTCTGACGACCTCTGGTCCTCTGGTAGTGTGTATGATTGTGTGTAGTCCCTTGTGTGTGTTTGTGTGTGTGTCTGTGTGCTCTCACTGCTCTGCAATGTGTAGGTGAGGTGCCACATTTCTGTCTCACCACATGACAATGAGCAGGGTTAAGGGGCCGCACCTTTCAAGCCCCCCCGCCCGCATCTCCCCCTCTCTCACGCAGACACGCATGGTCGCACTGTCCGGCGCATGCGATGCCCCCAGATGTTGCCATGGAGCAGCAGCAGCGGAACAGCACAGGCACTGTGAGGGAGGGTGTGCTTCACCAGTAATTGCACGTCGTTAGAAGCCCCAGAGAGTCGCCTCAGAGCCATTAAGGGTCATTTCCGGCTGCCTCCTCTCCCTCCCACTCCCGCCTCTCTCTCTCTCTCTCTCTCTCTCTCTCTCTCTCTCTCTCTCTCTCTCTCTCTCTCTCTCTCTCTCTCTGCCCCCTCCCACCGTCTCTCCTCCTCCTCCTCCCTCCGTTTCCTTTCGACCCATTCTCCTAAACGGACCCAAGCACCCCATTGGACCAGGTCCTGTGATGCAGGACACACGCACACACACACTAAGACACACACACACACATTCAGCTGGAACAGTGGTCTACGTATTTGATGGCAACTTATTTTTGTAGAGCCATATTGTTAGACCATATTATTTCTACCCTGATTTCTATTTCTATTTTGACCTCCCTCCCTTTCCTTATTTTCCCTGTACTCCCTCCCCTCCCCCCCTCTCCCCCCTTGCCCTCATCCCTCTACTGGAGTGGGTAGGGAGCTACTTGGCTAGGGCAAGGAGCAGATGATGTCACGACATTATTTTATTTTATATTTATTTCGATATTTTTTTTCACCTTTTTTAGTCACAGAAACACAGAAGGGTGGGTCCTGTGCCTTGATTGGCTGCTGATCGGATGACACACACTCACCCAAGCGGGCACGCACACGCACACAAATACACACACACATGCACACACAACAGTCATGGCCTTTTACTTCCAACTACTTTTCCATCGTATTTCTGGTTTCACGGTTCAGTTTGTGGCACCAAGGTTTTCTGGGAAAGCTGCTACCAGCAGCATGCTGACTAGAGTGTTGTGATGAAGCTCAGCATGATAGGTGAGTGACTGACAGGGTGGAGCTGTGGTGCTCCTCAGTCAAGTTCAGTAAGTTCACATCAGTGGAGGGAGAAAAGGTGATGTCGTTCTGGAAAAGGTGCTCCTACGCTGGCCTGTTTGGGGGTGATTGACTGGGTAATGATTTAATGTTCGCTCAGCACGGGGTGCATAATGACCACGCATACACACACACAAACACACACACACTCCCGCACACGCTAAACCAACATCGCAGAGCAGGTATTAACGGCATACAAACATGTCGAGTGTTTCCACACAAAGTAATACATGTATGTATACACACACAGCCACGCGTTCTCACAGTAACACCCACACACACACACACACACACACTTTTAAACACAGGCAAGCGCATTGAATTTGTATCTGCCACACAAATGTTCTGTGCCACACGCGCGCACACACTCACAGCCACACACACACACACACACACACACACACTCACTCACTCCGGTCCCCCTGTGTATACACAGGCTGAGTAAACTTCTGTGTTTCCATGGTTGGGGTGAATAAAGGTGCTTTTGTCAGGCGGGGGTGGGGGGGGGAGGGGGGCTGGGGGGTGGGGTGTGCAGGCAGGCAGTCTGGAACAGCCATGAATGTTCCCTCAGTGTGTTCAGACATCACGCCTCCCTGGCTACTTTCACAGCCACGCTAGAAGAAGGGAGGGGCCTCCAGGAGGGGGGGTGGGGGGTGGGGGGGGGTGCCAGGCCGGGGCGGGTGGAGACTGACAAGGGGGTGGGGCTCCGGACCTGCCAGTGATCTTATTGGAACAGCCTGTTTTTTTTCCTCTTTTTTTTTTCTTTTTTACTTTCCCCGTCTCTCTTTTTTTTATATATATATATCCTTTTTTTTATAACGAGTCCTCCTACAGAGGCTGTAGTTTTTGGAGGACATACAGGGGTTCCGTGTGCCCATCGCTCAGTCCACCGTTCCCCTCGCTCAGGAGAGCACTGCCGGCTCTCTCCTCCTCTCCTCCTCTCCAGACGGGCCAGGCTTTCACTGTCCTGGCTTTCACTCTTCTTCTTTGGTTTCGCTGTTTTTCCCTCCTCCTCCTCCTCCTCCTGGTCCCACGGCAACGAGAGCTGATGGGGTCTAGCCGGAGAGCGGCGGGGTGTCTCCC
Organism: Neosalanx taihuensis; assembly: GCA_030340665.1. Lineage (NCBI taxonomy): Eukaryota > Metazoa > Chordata > Actinopteri > Osmeriformes > Salangidae > Neosalanx > Neosalanx taihuensis. The sequence continues at coordinate 3,786,663 of CM059290.1, forward strand.
CGCTGTGGCGCCCAGGGGAGGCGGCCCCTGCGGAGGGGGAAGAGGAGCTCGTCCAGGCGGGGAGGTAGACGGCGGAGGTGGGGAGGCCGACGCGTCCTAATGGATCTGTACTCTGCTTCTCCCCCCAGCCCTCTGGAGCACCCGTGGAAAATGACCCTCTGGGATCACTGCCGCCGGGATGGGGTGAGTCCACACACACACACACACACACACACAGACGATCTCGAGCCATCTAACTCCGAGCATGTGTGTGTTTGCTGGAGAGGGCTTGCTAGTGAACTTGAGCGTCCGTGCTGCCCTAACGCACCTTTTTAACACACCGTGTGGAACCTTTACCACACACACCCAACAAACTCTGGGTTTATCAGGTCAGGAAATGTTGTTGACTACACTGCACACTGGGTGGTGTGTGTGGTTACTTTGGTGACCAGCGTAGGTTTGTAATCAGCTTCGTGTTTAGTGGGATTAGGTGCGCACACCTACACACACACACAAACAAACCAGGACACTAAGTCTGCCTCCTTTTTGCATCTGTGAGAAGCTACATGGTCTGTCAGTAGACATATAGTCTGGGTTCGTTCCAGAACCAGCCATGCCTGTTTCAAATTCAGCTCTTTCATTAGAGCGGTTTATTCATTGATACAATAGTCTGGGTTCGTTCCAGAACCAGCCATGCCTGTTTCAAATTCAGCTCTTTCATTAGAGCGGTTTATTCATTGATACAATGTGTATAAATGATATATTAAACTCCTTCTTATATTGTAAATAACCTTGCAGATATACGTCCAACCACACTAATATGGAGCGCCTCCTCAGACACACACACTCTCACACACACACACACACACACACACACACACACACACAAAGTGTATCCTTAACCAGGAATCCTCTCAAAGTTCACACATGGATCTGCACCAGACAGCGTCAGTGATGCCTTTTCAACATCCAGAAGCATCTCCAGTATCTAGCGGGGTTCAGCTCGGTCTGTTTTCTCTCTCGCTTGCGGTCGTTCCGGCAGAGATGGAGGGAGAGAAGGAGAGGGGAACTTTCATTGAAAGAAACCCCTTTTACAAGGGAAGCAAACGGTGGAAGTAAGCGCGGGAACAGGGAGGTTAAGAAGGGAGGGAGGGTTGATGGAGTGAGGGAGGAAGGGAGGGGGAAGGAGGGAGGGAGGGAGGGAGGGGGGAAGTTAGGGTTGCAACGTGAGCTACTGTTCCTGCGCCCTTGCACACCCCTGTTAATGAGAACAAGATGTCAAGAGAAAAAGACAGAGCGAGAGAGAGAGAGAGAGAGATATTTGGGGGAGGAACGAGAGATGGCGGATGGGAGACTGGGGTCGTGGAGGGAGAGAGTTTAGAGGAGTGAACTTAGGTTTTATCCGTCAGCGGGGTTTTTCGGCTCCTAAATGAAATGAAATCCAGGAGTTTCACCAGCGTCGTGTTCGTTAGCGTTGAGATGTTCCTGCAGCGCAGGGTCTGTGGAGGAGAGCAGGCTTCCTGTTCTGCTACAGACCACATACAGCTGCTGCTGGGAACAAGAGTTAGTCAGCAGAATGTTCCTCAATCCTCGCTCGGCTGCCCGGGCCTATACACACACGCGCGCACACACACCCACGCCCACACACTGCAGAGGCCAGATCAAGAGGTTGAGGCTGAGGTGATCCTGGATTCTGGAACAAGCTGGAGAGAAATGCCACACAAACCCGTTAGTTTTCAATCGGCGTTGCCAGATTCATCCACCCGCTCCCCCCCCCTCCCCTCTCTCCCTCCTCCCCCTCCTCCTGTCTTCTTTGTGGTAGACAGCATGGAAAACTCCAGTCCACACACTCAGGTAGCAGGAGTCAAACGTGTGGTTGTGTCCAGTCCCCGCCCCTGCGTCTCTCTCTCCTTCCTGTCTGCGCGCTCCTAACTAGGCGTCGTTTGCTTCCTCCTCCAGAGAAAAGGCAGGACAATGGCCGGGTGTATTTTGTGAACCACAACACACGAACGACACAGTGGGAAGATCCCAGAACCCAAGGGTGAGCCTCTCTCTGTTCTTAATCCTGTGTGTGTGTGTGTGTGTGTGTGTGTGTGTGTGTGTGTGTGTGTGTGTGTGTGCGCGCGCTGCGTGACTGTCTCCCCTCTACATGTGGCTAACACACTGTCATACATTGCTCAGTTCCGGTGGCGTCCAAGAACCCAAGTCTTCAACCACACTCACACACACACACACACACACACACACATACACACACACACACACATACACACACACACACACACACTCACTCACACACACACACACACTCACACACACACACACACACACACACACACACACTGCTCATGTGTGTTCTCAGGGGGTCTGGGGGTGGTGCGGGGGGGGGGCTGAGGCAGACTGCGTGTCTCTCTTCCAACCGAAAGGTTTAGAGCCCCGCAGGCGCCCGCGCTGACCGGTCTGGAGGGCGATGGGACGGTGGCTCTGATCACCGTCATCAGGTGACCCCCCCCCGACCCCTCCCCCCCCTCGCCCGGGGCGGCTCCACCTGCTCCGCGCTGGAATTTTTGGCATTCTTTTTCGCTCATGTTCACCGTCCTCCTCAGCCTCCCCCTTATCTCCCTCCCTGTCCGGTGCCTTCCTGTTTTCCCCCTCCACAACTCCTCCTCCACCCTTCCACCCACCCACCCTGTCACCCAGAGAGGGCCCAGGCCAGTCCTCACACTCACACTTGGGTCTTACTGCCCTCAGCTCTCAGCCTCTCAGATACGTCTCCAGGAAAGGACGGAGCTCCGCAGCCGCAGGCGCTTCCTGTGCGCGCTCTTTTTAGCCCGCAGGGCGGCCTGAAGGTGGGACGTCCACTCAGAGAGCCCGCTGAGCATCTCTCAGGCAACAGATATCAAGCGAACACCTCCCAGGTCGGAGGGGAGGCGAAATGTAAAAAAACGCGACAAAGAAGCCATTCAGCCTAGTCAGGAAGAGCAGGGGGGGTCAGGGGTCAGGGCTGTGGTAGGAGGGGGCAGGGGACGGGGGTGGGGGAGCGGGGGTGGGTGGGGGTGGGGGGGGTGGTTGGACACGTGTGCCTAGTCTGGGGGGGGACGAGCCCCCTCCCCATGGGTGGCCTTGCTCACTGCCCTCTCCCTGTTTCAGGATGATCCAGGAGCCCCCCCTGCCCCCAGGCTGGGAGATGAAGTACACCGCCGAGGGAGTCCCATATTTTGTGGATCACAACTCACGAAGCACCAGCTTTAAAGACCCACGCCCCGGGTTTGAGGCAGGGTAAATATCTCCACCCAGACAGACAGACAGACAGACAGACCGTCATCAAATCCACCCCATTAAACCTGGAGTTGACATTTTGGCCGCTTCAGCGAGCTCCTGCGTCACCGCAGTTATTGAGGTCATCGTCGATGATGTCATCTTTGATGAGGTCATGCGCATCGTGGTGGGAGGGGTTGATGTGTGCGATCATGTGACACACACACAGTAAACCCAGTGAACCAGGAAGCCCAGCCTTGATTTCTCCCATTTTCTCCCATTTTGTTCTCCAAAACTTATTTTGAGGGTTTCCAAACGAATCACACACACTTCTGCCAGCAGACACACTCCTCTCCCTGAAAACACACTTGAAGCCTTCTTCCTTATATAGTCAAGTCAGAAAGATGGATACTATAACGAGTATCCAGGAAAAAGGGTATTTTCCTGATGCTATTTGTGTGTGTGTGTGTGTGTGTGGGGGGGGGGGGGGGGGGGGGAGTTCACAGGTCATGCTGATCTTCATGTTATATTTTCAGTGGAGTGCTCATGGAGGGTTTGAATCTGCTGCTGTGCTGAGGAGTCCCATACTGATGCTGTGGTCTGTTCTTCCAGGCCAAACCAACCAGAAACACAAGAGGCTCTTTCTCTGCACCCTGAATCTCTCTTTCTCTCTCTTTTCTTCTTTTTCTCTCTCTCTTTCTCACTCTCTGCCTCTATCTCTCTCCCTTGTTGTTTTTAGTCTGTCCCTTTTCTCCTTCTTCTACCTCCGGGCCTCTCGGTTTCTGTTTTAGCTGACGAGGCATGTGTACTGTGTGTGTACTGTGTGTGTGTGTCTGTGTGTGTGTGTGTATGTCTGTGTGCAGTGGTGGGATTGTACTAACACAGCTGCACCCAGGCTTACCCCCTCGTCTTGGCCCAGTTCTTTAACAGTGGTACGTCACATCTGACCACTTCTCATAGAACACCACTCAAGTCCTCAGTGTGCTGCTTCACTCCAGCTCTGCGGTGGAGCTCAACTCAGCTCCGTGCTGGGGCTCAGCTCAGCTCCGTGCTGGGGCTCAGCTCCGTGTTGGGACTCAGCTCTGCGTTGGGACTCAGCTCTGCGTTGGGACTCAGCTCTGTGCTGGGGCTCAGCTCCGTGCTGGGGCTCAGTTCAGCTCTGCGCTGGGGCTCAGCTCAGCTCCGCGCTGGGGCTCAGCTCCGTGCTGGGCTCAGCTCCGTGCTGGGGCTCAGCTCCGTGCTGGGGCTCAGCTCCGTGCTGAGGCTCAGCTCAGCTCCGTGCTGGGGCTTTGCCTCCGTGTTGAAGCTCAGCTCTGCGTTGGAACTCAGTTCCATGCTGTTGCTCAGCTCCACGTTGGGACTCAGCTCCATACTGGGGCTCAGCTCAGCTCCACCCTGGGGCTCGGCTCAGCTCCACCCTGGGGCACGGCTCAGCTCCACCCTGGGGCTCAGCTCCACCCTGGGGCTCAGATCAGCTCCACCCCGGGTCTCAACTCAACTTTGTACTAAGGATCAGATATTGCTGATACAGCGTAACACAATGCTCTGTCTTTGCCTCCCTTTCCGTGTGTGTGTGTGTGTTCAGGTCGAGGCAGGGTGGATCCCCAGGCGCCTACGATCGCAGCTTCAGGTGGAAATACCACCAGTTCCGTTTCCTGTGCCACGTAAGTCCTGCCTGCGCCCGCTGTGCCACCCTACTGCAGGAGCCCGTCTGCCTTCTCTCTGCGCTCCACCTGCGAGCTGCTTTAACGCCCTGCTGTTCTCTCTGCAGTCCAACGCCCTGCCCAGTCACGTGAAGATCTCTGTGTCCAGACAGACGCTGTTTGAGGACTCCTTTCAGCAGGTGACCCTCATCGCACAGCCCCTCCTCCCAACTAATCGATAAGGTTTTATCATAGGAATTAGAAAGTCGTATATGGGGTTGTGGCTGACCGTGCGTGTGTGTGTGTGTTCGACAGATCATGAACGTGAAGGCGTACGATCTGCGCCGCCGGCTGTACATCATCATGCGAGGGGAGGAGGGGCTTGATTACGGCGGCATAGCCAGGTGAGTCCCGCCCCCCCCCCTGCCTGCCTCGCCTCATCGCCCCCCCTCACCCTCCCCCCCCTCCCCACCCAGTGGCAGTGCTGTAATGTTTGTGTCGTTGAATCCACAGTGTCTCATACTCCTCTTGGTGTTGGTGTCGGCAGTGGGGGGATCCTCCGTTCACCCCCCCCCCTTTCCATCCTCCTAATCCCCCCCCCTCCACCCCCCACCCACCCATACATGTCCTCCTCCTCCGCCTGGTCTGCTGTGTGTTTGCGTGTGTCTCTGTCTCCAGTGTCGTGCCAGTGGTTTTACCCTATGGTAGGTTACGTCATGCTGTTCTACCACAGGGTAGAACCACGGACGCGATGCTGGGAGGTGTCTGCGTCACCCCCGGTAACGGCCCCCCCCTGGTGCAGCCCCCTCGGCCCCCCCCCCCCCCCCCCCGGGTCAGGGGTCAGGGTGTGTTGGTGGTGGGGCTTCATCCTCTGTGCATTCCACACTGTGCCTCGTGTCTGATCATATGTCACTATGTGTGTGTGGGAGGGGTGGGGGGGGTCGTGTTGGGATGTGTGTGTGGGAGGGTTAGGGTTGAATGTCCGCATTTTTTGTGTAACTGATTGTTTGGTTGTTTGCATGTTCTCGTTTGGTTTTATATGTTAAATTAGGATCATCTGTGGTCATTGTCACGTATTTCATATCTGTTCATGTTCTTGTTGTTCATGTTGATTAGTGATGTCTGTTTTTCCTGGATTAGTAATGCCTGGTCTCTGCTTCTCCAGGGAATGGTTCTTCCTGTTGTCCCACGAGGTTCTGAACCCCATGTACTGTCTGTTTGAATATGCCGGCAAGAACAACTACTGCCTCCAGATTAACCCCGCCTCCTCCATCAATCCTGACCACCTCACGTACTTCCGCTTCATTGGACGCTTCATCGCCATGGTGAGCGTCGCGTACCCGGCACAGCGTCGTTCGGTCGCTCCTGGATTGGCTCTCGCCGTCTGCAAGCACGAGTGTACTTTGGTTTCCGAGCAACAGCATTGACAGGGTCGACCTGCTGCTAATGAATGTTATTACAGTCGGTATGGATCTCTTGAGAGAGCTCTGCGAATGGAGATACTGTGTGAAGAAATCTCTTCTGCTTAGACACCCGCCTTCCCCCTCCTCCCTCGCTCTCTCTGTGCCAAGCCTAACTCTCTCTGGGACAATAGCCAGAAGCTGGAGGCCCCAGAGCCAACAGGCCCTGCACCCCCTCCGAAAATGATCTCACTGCCCCACCCATCCCACACCCGCCAACCAGGGCCTATATTTAGGCTTAAAATGTAGTCAACTGACTCCCCTTATACAGACCAATGTCTGTCTCTCACAGTCCCCTTCTCTGTTCGATGAATACTCACTATTTTCTTTGTTCCGTAAACTTCTCCTCTAATGCCTCATGTTGCCCTCTCCCTCCCCGCTGAGGTGACTAAGCAGTTTCAGTCAGAACCGCAGAGTCTCAAACAGAGGCAGCAAAGTCACAGAGGCAGCAGAGTTTCAGAGGCAGTAGAGTCTCGGAGGCAGCAAAGTCACAGAGGCAGCAGAGTTTCAGAGGCAGTAGAGTCTCGGAGGCAGCAAAGTCACAGAGGCAGCAGAGTTTCAGAGGCAGTAGAGTCTCAGAGGCAGCAAAGTCACAGAGGCAGCAGAGTTTCAGAGGCAGTAGAGTTTCAGAGGCAGTAGAGTCTCAGAGGAAGCAGAGTCTAAGAGGCAGCAGACTCTCAGAGGCAGCAGAGTCTCAAACAGTGGCAGCAGAGTCTTAGAGGCAGCAGAGTCTCAAACAGAGGCAGCAGAGTCTCAAACAGAGGCAGCAGAGTCTCAAACAGAGGCAGCAGAGTCTCAGAGGAAGCAGAGTCTCAGAGGCAGCAGAGTCTCAGAGGCAGCAGAGTCACAGTGGCAGCAGACTCTCAGAGGCAGCAGAGTCTCAAACAGTGGCAGCAGAGTCTCAAACAGAGGCAGCAGAGTCTCAAACAGAGGCAGCAGAGTCTCAGGAAGCAGAGTCTCAGAGGCAGCAGATTCTCAAACAGTGGCAGCAGAGTCTCAGAGGCAGCAGAGTCTCAGAGGCAGCAGAGTCACAGAGGCAGCAGAGTCTCAAACAGAGGCAGCAGAGTCTCAAACAGAGGCAGCAGAGTCTCAAACAGAGGCAGCAGAGTCTCAGAGGCAGCAGAGTCTCAGAGGCAGCAGAGTCACAGAGGCAGCAGAGTCTCAAACAGAGGCAGCAGAGTCTCAGAGGCAGCAGAGTCACAGAGGCAGCAGAGTCTCAAACAGAGGCAGCAGAGTCTCAAACAGAGGCAGCAGAGTCTCAAACAGAGGCAGCAGAGTCTCAGAGGCAGCAGAGTCTCAAACAGAGTCAGCAGTGTGTCGTGCTCCAACAACAACACAGACCCTCTATTCTGAGTGACTCACAGTCTGAACACTCCAGCTTGGGTCTACAGAGGATGTGACAAACTGACTGTGTGTGTGTGGTGTGTGTGTGTGTCAACCTTTCTGTCTCACACAGTATGGTCTTTAGAGAACCGCTCCTAATCAGCTCCATGGGTACTGACAGGGGTCCTGCTGTGGTTCTGTTGGCAGGCTCTGTACCACGGCAAGTTCATCGACACAGGCTTCACTCTGCCCTTCTACAAGCGCATGCTGAACAAGAAGCCCACTCTCAAAGACCTGGAATCCATCGACCCTGAGTTCTACAACTCCATCATGTGGGTCAAGTAAGTATGACAGCACATCTCATCTCTACTCGGTGTGTGTGAGTGTCACGGGGTGTATCAGCGTGTGTGTGTGTGTTGGAGGGTGTATCAGCGTGTGTGTGTGTGCATGTGTGTCGGAGGGTGTAGCAGCGTGTGTGTGTGAGCATCACGCAGGCATGTGAGCTGACCAAGCTTGTCCTTGTGTGTGTGTGCTTGTGTGTGTGTGTGTGTGTGCTTGTGTGTGTGTGTGTGTCTGTGCAGAGAGAACAGCCTGGAGGAGTGCGGGGTGGAGCTGTATTTCGCCCAGGACATGGAGATCCTGGGGAAGGTGTCCACACACCAGCTGAAGGACGACGGGGAGAACGAGCTGGTGACCCAGGACAACAAGGACGAGTACATCAGGTACGCCCCCGCCCTCCGCCCCACTCCCCCCACTTCAGGCTGTCCGTGCTGAATTCACGAGGGAACAATAAGGAAATGACCTCCCCCCCTTCCCCCCTTCCCCCTGGCCCCCACAGCCTGCTGACTGACTGGCGTTTCACACGGGGGGTGGAGGAGCAGACCAAAGCGTTCCTGGACGGCTTCAACGAGGTGGTGCCTCTCGAGTGGCTGCGCTACTTCGACGAGAAGGAGCTGGAGGTGAGTACGGGAGGTCCAGGTCAGAGGGCGGGGGTTCGGAGGTCAGCTTGGGGTGGGTGCGTCGGTTGGGTTGGCGTGCGGCTCCCCCTTCACTCCCTCCTCCTCCTCCTCCCTTCCAGCTCATGCTGTGTGGCATGCAGGAGATCGACCTGAGCGACTGGCAGAAGAACACCATCTACAGACACTACACCAAGAATAGCAAGCAGATCCACTGGTTCTGGCAGGTGTGTGAGCTGCAATATGCAGGACATGTGTGTGTGTGTGTGTGTGTGTGTGTGTTTGTGTGTGTGTGTTTGAGCTGAGGACTGATCTATGTGTGATGTGTGTGTGTGTGTGTGTGTGTGTGTGTGTGTGTGTGTGTGTTTGAGCTGAGAACTGATCTGTGTAGTGTGTGTGAGTGTGTGAGTTTGAGCTGAGGACTGATCTGTGTGATTGTGTGTGTGTGTACATGTGTGAGTGTGTGTGTGTTTGAGTTGAGGACTAATCTGTGTGTGTGTGTGTGTGTGTGTGTGTGTGTGTGTGTGTGTGTGTTTGTGTGTGTGTGTGTGTGTGTGTGAGTGTGTGTGTGTGTGTGAGTGAGTGTGTGTTTGAGCTCAGGACTGATCTGTGTGATACCCCCCCCCCTCCCCCCACACAGGTAGTGAAGGAGATGGACAATGAGAAAAGGATTCGTCTGCTCCAGTTCGTCACAGGGACCTGTCGCCTGCCTGTTGGAGGCTTTGCTGAGCTCATAGGTAATTCACAACACTTCAACTAACCGAAGTGAATCTAATTAAACTATACACACTTCGCTAAACGAACTAAAATGAACCTGAATAAATCATCCTCATCCACAGAAATGTACCAAGCATTAGTAGGAGATCATCCATGGCACTAAAATCTGAGATTCTGTCAGAACTCTGGTCCTTGATGATCTGTGCTTCATGCACTCATTGTGTGTCGCTTTGGATGTGTCTGCTAAATTCATACAATGTAAAAAATGTTAGCGACCAACTAACAACTTTCTCCCTTTCTCATTTTTCTTCTCACACCACCATCACCTCCTCTCCCTCTCTCCTCCTCTCCCTCTTTCCCTCCCTCCTTCTCTCCTCTCCATCCTCCCCCCTTCCTCTCTTCCCCACAGGGAGTAACGGACCCCAGAAGTTCTGCATAGACAAGGTGGGGAAGGAGACATGGCTTCCAAGAAGCCACACCTGGTGAGCCCTCCAGCAGCCCGCCACCCCCCAATCCCACCCCCCACCGCAGCAGCATCCCTCCTGGGACCAGGCGGTCTGCCGAGTCCCAGCTGCCTGAACTGAACTCACCCTGTTGTGTCTCCCTCTGTCCCAGCTTCAACCGCCTGGACCTGCCCCCCTACAGGAGCCTGGAGCAGCTCCGGGAGAAGCTGCTGTTTGCCATTGAGGAGACGGAGGGCTTCGGACAGGAGTGAGGGAGTGGGAGGAGGAGGGAGGGAGGGGGGGAGGGGGCCTGCTGTTTGGACTGAGAGAAGAGGGGAAGAGTCATTTATGCAGATTGTTTTTTTTTCCTTTTTCTTTTTTGTTAATCGCAGTGAATAATATGATCCTTTCCGTGAAATGTCCTTCTGAATCTTGACAGGGGGGCTGTTTCTCTCCACAGCAGGCTGGGGTGGGGGTGGGGGGTGCCAGCTCTGGACCTTAGCAGACTCTAAGGAGGGGGGATTTCAGTTCCAGCTTAGCACAGACACTGCTGATTCAGGAACAGTCCTGATTAGTGCCCCCGCTTCTAGTCAATCCAACCATTCAATATTTTAATTCAACGTGTTCAAAGTTTTACTTGGATTTTCTTATTGAAAATCCTGTTCTTATCACGGCACAGTGTGAGTGAGTGAGTGAGTGAGTGAGTGAGTGAGTGAGTGAGTGGGTGGGTGAGTGAGTGAGTGAGTGAGTGAGTGAGTGTGTGTGTGTGTGTGTGTGTGTGTGTGTGTGTGTGTGTGTGTGTGTGTGTGTGTGTGTGTGTGTGTGTGTGTGTGTGTGTGTGTGTGTGTGTGTGTGTGTGTGTGTGTGTGTGTGTGTGTGTGTGTGTACAGGTGCACTTGAGTGTGTTGAGGTGGTCTTAACAGCTAAGTATTATGTTCACCCAGAATCGTTCCTATTACATGAGACGCAGCAGACACAGAACAGGACTCAACTAAAGTAATAAATAAAAATCACCTGCAGATTGCAAGGTCAGCACAGCTACAGCGAATATATCATATCTGTCTAAGAGAACATTTTAAGATGAATGAGACGAGTGAGTGAGCGAGCGTCTGAACGAAGCAGTTTCAGTAGCGTGCTTCGTCTGGAACAGAGGCAAGGATGATGAGATGTGATGATTATTTTCTTTTTTTTTGTTAATAGTGAAATTCAGCTGTTTTCATGTACATAGCTCAATAAATGAAACTCCAATCTTGAAAACAGGTTTGTGTGTGTGTGTGTGGGTGGGGGGGGGGGGGGAGTGTTTTAGTCTTGGTAATCCATACCCATTTCAGAGACAGTGATTGTGAGAAGAAACTTTAAATCGTTTGGCCCCTTCAGGTTTAAGGAAAGCCACCTGTGTCTTTTCAGACCCCAAACTGTAATGCCCAGTACTCCAGGTTCCCTGAGAGGCACTGAGAATTAGCACAAAATATAGATTTTATTATAAGGTTCTGTAGTATATCGGACCACATTTAGGAAGCAAACAATTGGAAATAATGCATGCATTTGATGACTAAGACAAAGACTCAAAGTTACATGAGAAACAATGCTGCCGGTGTGCACCTCAAGTACAGATGTGACCCTACAAGCTCACACCCAGTTATATTGGCACAAGCCTTAGGTGTGGCCTCACACCCTCTGGACCCACACCCACACCACAGTATTCAACAACGTGAAGCGTCTAGGAACACACATCATTATTACTTTACATCAGATTTATAACAAAGCTTAATTCCGATAATTTATCTGGTAAATTATATAGCTTTAATTTTGTCCAAACATAAGCGTAACGAGTTTTTTTTATTTAGCTATAGGTAAATGACTGTTCAAAAGAATGGTTTAGGCTCGTGTTTCGTGTGTGAACGCATATTATTAGATCTCTTTGTTCTAATTCTTTTAAAAACAGATTTTTTTAACTGTCTTATAAAGTCATTTAGGTTAGGTTAAAATGACGTGGAAGATGAGCATACATTTCAATAAATCACCTCGAATGGTTTCACCTATTACAGGGATATTTAAAATAAACTATTACGAGTCTGCCCCCCCCCCCCCCCCCTTGCCTATTTGCTAAATTGCCTTTTTGTCCTGCAAATATAGCAGTCCTTTATGTAGCCTAGATGGTAGGGACAATGTAGGCTACATAACTGATAGAAAATCTCACTTTTAAAAATTATATCATTTTGTCTATGTTGTGTGAATACAGCAGGTATGTGTATATCCCAGTTATTCTAGTTTAGGCATATTTTAAGCCACCACCACTTACCAAAAAATGTAAGTGAAAAGTGAAGAGTTAGCACTCAATTTCTTTGTTCAACTAGTAGTCCTAGGGTAAGCTCCTATTTAGGCCTGGAAAAAAATTGGCTGTTTTATAGGCTAGATACAATGTAAGTTAGCCTACAATTAAATAAAATAACACTTTTTAAAATGACATAATTTTGTTCATTGCTAGTGTTATATTACTGTGATTGAGTGGTGCAGTGTATTTTTATACTGTTAATAAATGGCAAGTTTGGAAGTATTTCATGTGTCCACCCTCACTGATTCCTGTTAAGTCAAAGGTATGTTGTTTCTTGCACAGTTGCATCGAAAAGACTGAAAGGGTGTGTTATCAAATGTTGTGGGCCGGTCTGGTCCAAAATGCCAGGGCCGATTTTTTGTCCCAGTCCGCCCCTGATTACGACGCGTCATATTTTGAGACTGGTCCCTTGAATTTTAAACAAAACGTCGCATCGCTTTTTTCAATGCTGGTTTACTTTGCGGTGAGCAGAGCATGTGCGTCAGTGTGGCACCGTCTAGCGGAATATTTACATTCACATGTATCATTTATTCACAGACGCTTTTATCCAAAGCGACTTAAAAGAGAAAGCTTTACAAAAGAGCATCGGTCACTGAGCATAGCAAAGTGATAGACCCTAAAACATAGCAGGCTTATAGATTATGAAACATACATCGTGAGAAACCAATAACTGCCAAAGGAAGAACTATAAGCATTCAGCTGAACAGTTTACAAATTGAAGGCAGGCACCTCCGACGGCGAGAAGTCTACTTGTAGGAAGCAAACAACAAAGCAACAACAACAACAGCAGCTGATATTTCTAAGTGCCATTAAACTCTCGGAACAAGTGAGTCTTGAGCCTTTAGTGTGTGTTTCCCCCGCAATATTGGAAAATGCTGTATGTAAAATATTTTTCTCTAAGTCAATATCAATGGCTTCATAGCGGACTTTTATTTTGAAGTTCTAAATAAATGGACCCGGAAAAGTTCAACGTGAGAATGTAGTTGAAACTGTAGCCCGCTCAGTAGAACGGAGGGATCATAAATACAAAAAGGTCTTTATATGGTGCGGACTAACAAACACTGGGGATGTGGACACCTGATGAAATAGCTCGTTTATGCTACGATCATTTCAACTCGTTACCCAAGAGAGGAAAGCCTGAGCCGGGGAGGGAGTGGACCTTGCTGGCCGCTGTAGTCAAAGTGACCGTGTCTCCTTCCCATGCCACGGGTTAGGACCTGACCCAGGGAGTTCACGGGTTTACACCGTCTACCTTTGGGCATTAGTACATTGTCATAATATCATATTAATTTGTTTAAGTTAATAACGATTACAATACGGGCATTTCTCCCCTACAGCTGAAAAAGAGGTGGTGTCACTGGGAACTGGTACCAAATGTATCGGGCGTTCAGCAATGAGCTCAAATGGTTGGCATCGTTTCAGTACAAATACACACCAAGCCACATGATCAGAACTTCAGATAAATCCTAATAACCAAAGTGGGTCCTGGGACCTGTGATCACTTGCCTTATCCCCCCACCCCGCCTTTAATCTCTGACTTGCCCAACAGGAGACGTGCTGAATGACAGCCACGCTGAGGTGATAGCCAGACGGGGTTGTGTTAGGTGAGGAGTTGCCTGGTCTTGTCTGGTCCTTGATCCTGTCTTACCACTTTATCGTGAGAAACCACATCCACAAACTTGTCTGATATTGAACTCACGATATTATGTCTTATGTTGCACTGAACGGTGAAATGTTCACGAAGAGTTCATGACACTCTTTAAGAACATATTTTAAATAAACATGTGTGCAGTATACAAACATAGTACAGTTTCATAATTTCTGTGTCTATGTTTCTATGTGCACCATTCAAATGTTACGTTGGTTTGGATAAAAAGCACTGTTCATTTAGTCAAATCTACATTGACGTGTATTCATTTAGAGGACGCTTTGATCCGAAGTGACTTCCAAGGGAGAGCTTTACAGAAGAGCATCCGGTCGCATGAATGTAGGTGACACTGAGCCGTGTGTGTCCAGGTACCTGACAGAGCAGCTGCACAGGGCTGTGGGCGGCGAGGGCAGCTCTGTGTTCGCTCCTGCAGATGGGGGCCGGTGGAGCCTCCTTCCTGGGGTGTCCTTCCTGTTCTTCACCAGTCACACACCCTGTGAGTCATTAGTACAGGCTACCTTCATGTTAGATGCATGCAGTGCATACTTACACCGTACCGGTACTCTTACACTGTTACTGTGTTTTGATACTAGTGTGTTTGTGTTCTGAATGCTTGGTGTTTTCTGCTCAGGTGGCGATGCCTCTATCATTCCCATGATGACTGATAGTCAGTCCCAGCCCTGCCCACCAGTTACAACAGACGACCCCTCTAAAGTGACCTATCGGGTCACGGAAGGAGGAGCTCTGAAACGCAGAAACAAGGAGCAGGGCGAGCGAACCACAAAGCTGCAGAGGTTAGAGGCCGAGAAGGTAGACGAGGTTGAGAGCAGCGTGGACGGTGGCGACTCGGACCAGCCAGAACAGCCTGACGCTTCCATCGTGAATCAGCTGGCCCAGCCTGCCAGCCCCGGGGCCCCAGTGGGCCCAGACATCCATCGGACTGGGGCCAAGTGTGTCCCTGGAGGCCCGGCAGACCCCCTCCAGCCTGGGGCTGGGTACCATCTAACGGGGGGCCTCCGGGTGAAGCCTGGACGTGGAGAGCCCACCCTGTCTCTCTCCTGCAGTGACAAGCTAGCTCGCTGGGCGGTGTTGGGGTTCCAGGGTGCACTTCTCACCCACTACCTGCAGGGGGCGCTGTACTTCAGGGCTGTGGTGGTAGGGAGCTGTCCTTACAGTTCTGAGGCCATGCACCGAGCCTTGGTGACCAGGTGAGACTCTGACCTAGCAGGGAACTGGAGGTGAAACAATACTGCAATACAATACTGAGTACATTTTTATACATTACGCAACTGCAATTTCCACCCCTGGAGGACAAATAAAGGTGTATCTAATCGAATCTAATTTCTTTTCAATTGAACCTTAGTAACCATAAGTACGTAATTAGGTAGTAATCATACTCCATAAGTGCAATTAGGACTATCCCAAACCGAGACAGTTATGTATGTGTATCGTATGTCGAGAGCTGGGGTCATGTCCTCCTGTGCTGTGCAGGTGTTCCATGGTGAGCGGCCTGCCTGAGGGCTTCTGCTTCCAGCCTCCAGAGCTGCAGCAGTCCAGCCTGGAGTTCCCCCACAGCCAGGCCCTGACCAGGAGCAGCCACCGGCCTACACAGGGCCACGTCTCTCCCTGTGGAGCTGGTGGGTGGAACAGTCAGATGAGAGAGTGAGAGAGAAAGAGAGAGTGAGTGAGAGAGAGAGAGAGTGAGTGAGTGAAAGTGAGAGTGAGTAAGTGAGTGAGAGAGAAAGAGAGAGTGAGTGAGTGAGTGAGTGAGTGAGAGAGAGATAGAGTTTGGCATTGTGAGGGAGAAGAATGTGGAAAATATAGATTTTCTTTGCCTATTGTCCTACCCGTATGTATGTGATACTGCTGCTCATTCTGACTGACTCCTCAGCAAACATTGTCTTTGTTTTCTACCGTTCTGGTTTATAGCTGTTTCAGCTGCCACACTAATGGACCTAACAATGCCAGCTCTATCTGTAATCCTGTCTCACTGTCTCTCTTGCCTTCATTCTCACGCACAGTTCACATCCTCTCTCTCTCTCTCTCTCTCTCTCTCTCTCTCTCTCTCTCTCTCTCTCTCTCTGTCTCTCTCTCTCTCGCTCCCTCCCTCTGGGAGCGGGGGGGTGGGGTAGGGGGGGGAGGCAGAGGCTTTGATAAATTATTATGTACAGACTATCTGATTACAATTAGACCATCCATCCATCCATCCATTATCTTCCGCTTATCCGGGGCCGGGTCGCAGCGGCAGCAGTCTGAGCAGGGAAGCCCAGACTTCCCTCACCGCACACACCTCCTCCAGCTCCTCCGGGGGGATCCCGAGGCGTTCCCAGGCCAGCCGAGAGACATAGTCCCTCCAGCGTGTCCTAGGTCTTCCCCGGGGCCGCCTCCCGGTGGGACATGCCTGGAACACCTCCCGGGGGAGGCGTCCAGGAGGCATCCTAAACAGATGCCCGAGCCACCTCAACTGGCTCCTCTCGACGTGAAGGAGTAGCGGTTCTACTCCGAGCTCCTCCCGAGTGACCGAGCTCCTCACCCTATCTCTAAGGGAGCGCCCAGCCACCCTGCGGAGGAAACTCATTTCGACCGCTTGTATCCGCGATCTTGTCCTTTCGGTCATGACCCAAAGCTCATGACCATAGGTGAGAGTAGGAATGTAGATTGACCGGTAAATCGAGAGTTTCGCCTTGCGGCTTAGCTCCTTCTTCACCACGACAGTCCGGTACAGAGACTGCATCACTGCAGACGCTGCACCGATCTGCCTGTCAATCTCACGTTCCGTCCTTCCGTCACTCGTGAACAAGACCCCGAGATACTTGAACTCGTCCACTTGAGGCAAAGGCTCCCCACCCACCCAGAGGGGGCAAGCCACCTTTTTCCGGTCGAGTACCATGGCCTCGGATTTGGAGGTGCAGATCCTCATCCCAGCCGCTTCACACTCGGCATCAAACCGCTCCAGAGCATGCTGGAGGCCCCGGTTCGAGGAAGCAAACAGGACAACATCATCCGCAAACAGCAGAGATGAGATCCCGTGCTCCCCGAACCGGAAACCCTCCGCCCCCTGGGCGCGCCTAGAAATTCTGTCCATGTAAACAATGAACAAAACCGGTGACAAAGGGCAACCCTGGCGGAGTCCAGCATGCACCCGGAACAGGTCTGACCTATTGCCGCCAATGCGAACACAGCTCCTACTTCGGTTGTACAGGGAACGGACGGCCCCTAACAAAGGGCCCCGGACCCCGTACTCCCTAAGTACCCCCCACAGGACACCACGAGGGACACAGTCGAATGCCTTCTCCAGATCCACAAAACACATGTAGACTGGTTGGGCAAACTCCCATGAACCCTCGAGCACCCGGTAGAGGGTGTAGAGCTGGTCCAGTGTTCCGCGGCCAGGACGAAAACCACACTGCTCCTCCTGAATCCGAGGTTCGACTATCGGCCGGATTCTCCTCTCCAGTACCCTGGCGTAGACCTTACCGGGGAGGCTGAGGAGTGTGATTCCTCTGTAATTGGAACACATCCTCCGGTCCCCCTTCTTAAATAGGGGAACCACCACCCCGGTCTGCCAATCCATAGGCACTGTTCCAGACCGCCACGCGATGCTGCAGAGGCGTGTCAACCAGGACAGTCCCCCAACATCCAGAGACTTCAGGTACTCAGGACGGATCTCGTCCACCCCCGGAGCCCTGCCACCAAGGAGCCCATCGACTACCTCAGTGACTTCAGCCCGGGTGATAGGCGGGTCCGCCCCGAAGTCCCCAGTCTCTGCTTCCTCCTCGGAAGACGTGACGGCAGGATTGAGGAGATCCTCAAAGTATTCCTTCCACCGTCCGACAACATCCCCAGTCGACGTCAACAGCTCCCCACCCGCACCGTAAACAGTGTTGGTGAAGCACTGCTTCCCCCTCCTGAGGCGCCGAACGGTTTGCCAGAATTTCCTTGGGGCCGACCTATAGTCCTTCTCCATGGCCTCCCCGAACTCCTCCCAGACCCGAGTTTTTGCCTCTGTGACTACCCGAGCCGCGGCACGCTTGGCCTGCCGGTACCGGTCAACTGTTTTGGGAGTCCCACGAGCCAGAACGGCTCGATAGGACTCCTTCTTCAGTTTGACGGCATCCCTTACTTCCGGTGTCCACCACCGGGTTCTGGGATTGCCGCCGCGACCAGCACCAGAGACCTTGCGACCGCAACTCCGGACTGCCGCATTGACAATGGCGGTCGAGAACATGGTCCATTCAGACTCAATGTCCCCAGCCTCCCCCGGGATCTGTGAGAAGCTCTCCCGGAGGTGTGAGTTGAAGACCCCTCTGACAATTAGACCAATACTTGTATAATTGTAATCAGATAGTCTGTACACAATAATTTATCCAAGCCTCTGCCCCCCCCCCCCCCCCCCCCCCCCCGTGTGGAGTCACCTCACCTCACCTACCGTTTTTACTTATTATTATTGCCCCCACCTCCCTATCCCTGTGTACACTTTCTAATCTTTTACCTCACACCCTTACCCTTGTGTGCTTTTGGGAGACTGTGTGCCGTTGATACGAAGGAGAGGAGTTTCCCTCGGGATAAATAAAGTATTCTGAATCTGAATCTGAATCTCTCTCTCCTGGCTTTTCCCAGCTATAAGTTGGTGTCATGTCCAGGACCAGCCACTAGATGTCACTGCTAATGGTTATAAACATGGTGTCACCAAGAAGGTTCTTGGCACTGTCAAAGCTAGGTATCACCTACCAAACCCTGTCCAAGTTCACGTAACACCTTAGAACACGATCAGGCTGACCGACGTTGTCAGCTCCACAGAGACCCTGATCCAGCGCTCTGGCCACCTGCAGGTCTCTGATCTCCAAGGTGGAGCTGTTCCACTCCTTCCTGGATCTTCAGGCTGCAACCCAACCGCTCCAACTCCCACCTACCCTCAGGTACTTGCCCTCCTTTGTGTGTCCGTGTGTGTGTCCGTGTGTGAGATAGAGCGAGTGAATAACGACCTGTTCTTATGGGAACAGACCCCTCTCTGTTTCCCTGAATCACCTGTTAACCTGATCCTGCCATGCTCCTCTCTGCCTCCCCCTGCCTCCATGCCTTCTGCCCCCGGCCTCCCTCGCTGCCGCCTGTCTTCCTCCCCACCCGGCCCTCTTTCCCAGAGTGACTGGGCTGAATCTCCCGGTGTAAAGATGAGCAGCACTGTTTCGTAGACCTCAATGCATTCATTGTGTTTGTAAAGGAGACCATACACAGCTTCCTGCATAGTGAAAAAGAGCTGGGAGTGTCACTCAAATGTATTGTTCCTCAGCGTGAGTGTGTTCTAATTCTCACATCAGAATAGCTAAAGTTACATGTTTATCCAATCTACAGATTATACAGATCCTATCTTACATTTGCATTCACACAGACACACACAGTTCTCGCATTCAGTCACATGGTTAAACTCCTGAACATGAGCCAGGGCCCAGAACCTGATATCTAACCCCTAAACCCCCTAAACCCCAAGGGCTGTACCGAACAACGCCTAAGCACATAAACCGTATAACCAAGCTGAAAAGGGAATTCAGTACATGTGGAAATACCATCATCATCATTGTTACTTTGTTGTGTGAACCATGTGCAGAGGACAGGATCTGCAGACGTACTGGGACTACAAGCAGGCAGCGGGGTCCTACCAGGAAGCCTGGCTCCAGCTCCGCCTTCAGGCCTTCCCCCTGTGGCCCCGCAGCGACCGCAACCTGCTGCTGTTCAGCAGAAGTCAACTCTGACCTCAGGAACCTGCTGCTGTTCAGCTGAAGTCAACTCTGACCACAGGGACCTGCTGCTGTTCAGCTGAAGTCAACTCTGACCACAGCGACCTGCTGCTGTTCAGCTGAAGTCAACTCTGACCACAGGAACCTGCTGCTGTTCAGCAGAAGTCAACTCTGACCTCAGCAACCTGCTGCTGTTCAGCTGAAGTCAACTCTGACCACAGGAACCTGCTGCTGATCAGCTGAAGTCAACTCTGACCACAGGGACTTGCTGCAGTTCAACTGAAGTCCACTGTGACCACAGGGACCTGCTGCAGTTCAGCTGAAGTCAACTCTGACCACAGGAACCTGCTGCTGTTCAGCTGAAGTCAACTCTGACCACAGGAACCTGCTGCTGTTCAACTCCAAACATGTGTTCTGTCTACCAGGATGGACAGCTGTGTCTTAGCTGGTCCTGTGAGGGCCTGAGTTACACATTAAGGATCTTTTCTGTACCCAGGGCCTCTAGGGTACCCAGAAGGGTGTTCCCCAACCCTGGTCTTCAGGGCCTACTGACCTGCATGTCTTAGATGTTTCCCCCTTCCCACACACCTGATTCTAATGCACGTTCGTTACCAAGATTCTTCAGAGCTCGATAACGACCCATTCATTTGATTCAGGTGTGTTGGAGCAGGTAAACATTTAAAACATGCAGGACAGTGGCCCCTGAGGACCAGGGTTGGGGACCCTTGACCCAGAGCACGCTGCTCAGCTGTGGTGACAATGAGAGTTTGAATCCCAGATTCCGAACGTGATAAAATGCCATCTGAACAATGGTGTCACTGTTATTCTGGCTGGACATGGGGAGGCTAGCCTATCAGAACAGCTTTGGGTGTGTACATGTATGTGGCATGACAACTATCTCAGGATAGCGTACTAAAACATTCTTGACAGATTCTTGTACTACATGCATCAATAAATCACTGAAGAAATAAGATTTATATTTTTTATTGGTTCGGTCATCCAGCTACCTTACCTTTTAAAGTATTGAAAATTCTCCATAAATAATTTTAAAAGACAATATTGTTGACAGATCAAACAACATATTTCTTTATAGGCTTTATGCAAACCGATTTATTAAACTATATTAATACTCAAAGACGTTTCACCTGAAAGTACTGTAATCAAATGTACATATCTATATGACAACATGACAAAAGGTGCGATATCAGCCTGAAGCATTCAGAACATGATTAGAGTGAAGAAGCTTTAAAACATACCTGTCTATATGGTACAATCAAGCTGGTCTTAAAAAGATGAGGGGTGATGATGTTGTCAGATTGAGTGTGGTGATATAGGTTAGCTTGGAGCTGTGCAGGGTGACTAGCAACCAAAGGTGTTTTCTCCACTGTACGCCACGTAGAGGAAGCCATCCTCATCTCTGTCCTTCTCATACAGTTGGCCCATGGTCAGGCTACAAAAAAAACGTAACGCAGAAAGCAGGCATTCAGTGTACATTTTCCAGAGCCCAGACATCCATACGTCTTCTCAATCTTCCACACAAATGAACATGCTGAGTCACACTAACGCTCCAACCACACTCTACCAATCATTGCCTTTTTGAACGCGTAGAAAATGTGTTCCGTAATTCATTAAAAAAGGTTTCCAACTACTGATAGTGTATTTACATAGTAATTGTGTCTACAATATAAGTTACGTGGGGTTACCTAGGATACACATTCCGTTATCGGAAACTTTAGGTAATGAATGACTGTAAGGCGATCTTGAACAGCTTCGATAAACACTTTTGAAAAGCAATTGTTGTTTTTCATGGCCTTTTAACGAATCCTGTTTGCCAAGAATGTGTTTAAACAATGGCAAACAAGCCATCAGACGGTGAATGGATATGATTGATTGTGTGGGAGGCCAATGTGATAGGGCTACTAGATGAGTAATGACATGATTGGTTGAGAATGTAAGTGGAGGAGGATTAGAGTGGCTATGCTCCCTTTCTCTGGGGGATTCCTTTCTCTCCTATGAAACTGACTTGCTTGTGTCCAATTACAGAAGTTCCCCCTGTTTTCCCTCTCCTTGTTACTCTCAGGCATAGTATGACTGGGGCAGGGATGAGAATGCTGCGGACATTCGTCCTAGACCAGTCTCACCTGGACTGTGGGACTGTCTTGTCCACAAAGAGGAATATGGCCTTTTCGGAGGGCAGCTGGATGCGTTTCCGGATGATCCACATGAACTGGGCGACAGTGATGTCCGAGGGCACCAAGTACTTCCGCTTGTCAATATCTACAATCTGAGAGCCGGAGACCTTCTCCACGATCACCTGAAACATTTGACAGACGTGACTACACACACAGACATTAACACACAGGCTCGAATTTCACCAAGTCTCACGCACTAAGCCCAATGTACATAGTCTTTCTTTGCTAACGTCCTAGTCTGAATACCACTCTTGCTGGTGGATGTACAGTATGTGTGTGTGTGTGTGTATCTCCCATGTAGAGGAAATAGTGGCCTCCTGAAAGGATCGGTTGCGGTCTTTGTCTTCCAACATCAGATCAGAAAGATCACTTTCCTGCGCTTTTACACAAAGGCCCCCAACAACCACACAAAAAGCCCTGTCAGGTAGAGGTCAGCCCTACCTAGCAGCCACGTGTCAGGCTCACAGAGATGACAGGCCGGTGCCCTAACTGGATAGATGGGGGGAAGGAGTAGGAAGAAGGGAGTCCTGGGTGGAAGTTGTTTAGCAGTTAGCGCAACCCAGTAACCTTTGTCCTCAGACAATGCTCTCTGATTGGGTCAGATGGCTCAACAGTTAAGGCGTTGGCCTCATGATCGGAAGGTTGTGAGATCGAGCCCTGGCTGTGGCTATATGATGTTGTGTCCTTGGGCAAGGCACTTCACCCTACTTGCCTCAGGGAAAAATGTCCCTGTACTTACTGTAAGTCGCTTTGGATAAAAGCGTCTGCTAAATGAATAAATGTAAATGATTGAGAATGATTTCCGGATGGGGGTAAAAAAAAGGCTTGATTTTAAAACAGTGTCCAGATGACCACTTCCTGAAACCTCTTCTACAATGGAACCATCCTGGATGAATGAGGGTCTACACTGACTTTGTCCTCACAGATGATCTAAAAACAAAAAGCTCCTCTCTACCTACTAGCACACTATGTCCAAGAAGCCCACCTCGCTTTTCCCATGGACGCCTCCCACATCCTCCCAGCCTCAAGCCTCTCCCTGCAGGGTGACTCCCCTCAATACACACAGCATGTCAATACTGCACAGCCTTGGCAAATAGGAGACACTGACTAGCACTTCATCAATGTCGCTCTGTCAGTCTGGCAACCTGTGTGCCTGTCTTGCCTCTGTCTTATTTACGTTCCCATCTGTCACTTACCGGAACTCTATCAGGGTACTTGTTTCTTATTTTGGCAGACTCCAAACATCTGTGTTCTGAGAAAGGAGGAGAGGAATGACATAATTAAAAGTAAACAAAGGAGCCTTATCTGCAGTATATGCCTGTGATTATAACTTACTGGACGGTAGTTTGAAATCTACCCAACACATTAGTCAGGCCTGAGAATCCACCCTCGTCGCATTCTGCGGTCTCAAAATACAGTCATGCAGTCCTCAGTACATGCCACAGAGGAATACAAACTACACCCACTTTTAGTTTTCTGTTTTACAGTGCACTCTTTGTCTATTGTTAACCACCACCAATCCGAAAGCTGTCCTAACTCCACGCCTTTAGTTACTACTGTGGCAGACATGGGAGTTGAGTTTCAAAGTGGGGTTTTAGTGGGGAACGGGAGAGCTGGTGCCTGTTTGCTGACGGTTTTAGTCATAATCATTATCACCCTCCTCCAAGCGACCACCCAATGAGGATACGTTTCTCGTGGGAGAGAAGCCAGTCTTCATTAGCCCAGATAACGGCTCTAATTTAAGATCTATCTGTGCAAGCAAAGCCCTACACCGGAGACACCGGGGCAAAGGTACAATGTGAACATGGACGACTGTTTATCATTGGAACCGTCACCATAATGTGATGAAGTCACATTGATAAGACCTCAGTTATGTTGAACCACCTAAATGTGTTTCAGGTGTTCTTGGGTGTTGTGTTGTCTGAGTCCAGCTCTCCACGCCCTCCCCAGGTTGATGCAACTGTGACCAGTGGGACTCGCATATCGCACAGGAAGCCATTGTAAAGTAATCAATAGTAAAACAATGGGGCTTGCAGAAGGACTGCACTACCAAACTTGCGCATGCAGTTCTAAGGCGGGTAGATTGAGGCCTAAAGCAGCGAAGCCTGACATCATAAACATGGGAAGGATGCACGCCAGCGACAAATATGTGCGAATGTGACATAACAATGAAAACCCCTTTACCGAGGGAATGGTCCTCTTTAAACATCCATTTCATTTTTGCTGATAGGAGCACGCAATGGCGTGATGCTGAGAGGAAGATCTGAACTTGGAAATAAAAGCAATCTAACTGTTTGTCTAATGTAAAAAAGGACAACAAAACAACCCGTCGACAATGTGCAGGCAAAGGCGTCGGACGTCCGTTTATCCAGAGAATGTGATGTCACTGCGATTGAATCCTCCACCCTTTAGCCTAAACGAAATACTTGACTCTACCTTTTTATGAAGGTAAAAACATAAGAATAATGTAAGCTTGTGCTTTTAAGCCGACCAAATACTTCGCTATCTATTTAGTGGAGTGGGTAAGTTATCTTATCCGAGGAAGCGGTTAAGGAGAGATGCTCTGGTCGTACCACTTTGACTCGCACCGGGGGGAACAGCGATTTGCTGTCTTCTAAAAGGTGTTGTGCCAGATTCCCACTCCCTGCCAGATTTCTACTCCCCAGATAACAGCAGTCGCAACTACAACATCATTCACAACATACCCCATTCTGATCATAGGAATGTGTAGCACAACATCAACGTCGTTACTCAATGTCAGCTCAACATTACGTCTATTTTCGTGAGACCTACATAAAATAAAAAAGTATATGCTCTCAAGTGCCGCGCTGCATCATTTGCCTACTGAAAGTTTACTCAAAGCCCAAGACGAGGGAACCTCGTAAATGTAAAATGTAAATGTAATTTAGGCTTAACATTGTACTCGTCAAAATCGCTTCTGTTGGCCAATCTACACCTAGCAATACGCTGGGAAGGCAATGCACGCGTTCACGGGGAAGGGGAGTGTAATTCTGGCAGGGAGTGGGAATACGCCACAACACCTGAGCCACAGACAAGGCTGCATGCTCTGCATAAACCCAGCCGCAGCCATGGTAACCTCCAGCCGCAGCCATGGTAACCTCCAGACGCTAAACTACCGGAAGTAGCTACTAACCGCCCAGTAAGGGTAGCATGCATGGTAGCATGACTTCGGCGAGTATCTTAAGATAGTTCTGGGTCGCTGTCTTTGCACCGAGTCGCATCGATGGCCCAATTAAAAGCCCAAATGTGGTTCTAAACCTTTTCAGTTTTTGATCTGTGTTTGGATACATTCCAGTTTGTCGCCAGCCTTCTGCAGGGATCTGTACATCCTAGCTTTTAGCTAGCTAACCTTAGCTGGCTGCTGTATATAGACGAGAGCTTGACTGCCAATTTACCTGGTTGTGGGAGGAAAAAAAACGAATCTTCTTGTTATGGCGTTTTATGAAGTATATTCTCATCCGGCTTTAATTCGATACAAAACCAGCGTTTGTACAAAAGCCACGCTGTTCATCGTTATTGTTTTGTGCCTCACATACATCCCACCCCTGCTGGTTGCATACAGGAGTCAAGGTAATCTCGACTCTAGACTCACTGGTTGTTTCAGCTATGTTTTTCTTCGCTCATTCCTAGACATTTTCAGGATGATTCTAGTTTATTAAATCGCTGAAGTGCATAGCCTTGTGTTTCCTTTCCTTGTCTGTTATGCAGCAAGCCTATACTGACATGTAGCTAGCTGTGTATCACAATATTTCCTGAACTCGTTCAGGATTCTGGGTAAAGAGGAGCACCTATGAGGAGCAGCCTGTTGTGCGGTTCCAGTACCAGACTCTCCTGGTCGCTGCCACCAGCACCGCTGGAGACTATGTGGCATGGAGCACGTTTCCCAACTTCAACAATCTGCAGGGAGCAAACCTCCGGATTCCATCTGTGTCTGTAAGAGCCCTTTCTGAGTCCTCAGATCCTTGTATCGTAACTCATTTACTGGACTGGAGACTGCAGTTTGCTTGTGTGTTTTATGCAGGTGTGGGAGGAAGATTTAAACCAGGATGGAAAGTTGGACAGTTTGAGTTTCAAACTGCAGCTTCCTCTGAAGGCTGAGGAGCAGATCTACAGTGTCCAGCTCCTTCTCACCTTTTCCTACCAGCTGTTTGTATGTACTCTACCTCCACCCCTCTCTTATCTCTCCTCCATCCCTGTCTCCTGCCTCCTCACAGTCCTCCCCTTTGCCTCCCATAAGAAAAGAGACAAAGGTCTAAATATACTCTTGAGGAGACCAGCAGAGATGTGCTTATGGCAATCCCAAATCTGATCTGCCTCAGATCTCTCTGGTACCTCGTTTTATTACAAAAAGATCTCAAGTCAGCATCGGGTCATGTGTGGCAAACACTGCCAAAGTTCATCAATCAACACAAATATCATTTAAGAATGTGCTTGTGGAAGCTTGTTCTGTGTCTTGTCTGTGTTGGACTCAAGTTATCAGGACACAACCCCCATCCTGCAGATAATAAACCACTCGGGTTTATTTCCACTCCAAGTCATCCTCTCTGCAACACAAGCTTAAAAACACATACACAAGCTAACAATTGTATTAATTCTATGAAAGTTGTAACAGCAAATATGAGATGACTACAAATGATTCTAACACTCCCTTGATCCCTTTCTCTCTCTGCTCTCATCTCTTGCTCTTCCCTCTTTTCTCTTTGTCTCTGTTTCTCTCTCCCGTCCTTCCAGAGGATGTCTACGGTGGTGATGCAGTCTCTGGCCTATGTGCAGTACTCTTCCTCTGTCCCTGGCTCCCAGCTCTTTGTCAGTGGAGACCTACGCCTGCAGCAGAAGACCCCCCTACCTCACCGTGGACGCTACACAGTGTACAATGTGAGGACATATTGTGGGCCTTCATATTTGTCAAAATCCTTATATCCTTAGTTTTTTTAAGCCTCAGGCACACATACACCCTATGTACACACACATATATTTACCCCCAAGATGGACAAAACAAGAAAGCTCTTAGTAAATACTGCCAATCCCATGGCCAGGATATGATTAATATTGGTAATGTTGGACACCCTCCCAACAGTACCAATATTAGTAATGTTCTGTAATGTTCATTCTGTCAATGTTCTGAAGGTCGCTCCTGTTTTGGTTCTACATAACTGTTCTGCGTTCTGTTCACCTGCAGGTATCCGTAATCGATGGCTCCAGTCCCTTTGCAGAAACATATAATTTGGTCAACATCATCGGCTCGTATCAAAAAAGAAATTGTAAGCTGTGTATTGTCTGAGAAGTATTGACTGCTCTGTGTCGTCTGATGTTGTTTGCATAAATAGTCACCTGCTTTAGTGATCTATATCAAGGTTAATAACAGTACATTACTGGGGAATTCTCCCTCCGTATGAAACCATCTGTGAGGATTGGACATGAGGATTTATGTCTGAATGGACTGTATCATAATGTCCGCTACTGCTGTCTCTCTTTCATCCAGTGACCACGGTTCTGTCTGTTCCCAGTCCAGTCTGGACTGTAGGACGAGCTGCAGGAGCTCCCTTTCAAATCAACGCTGAGATCCACTACCCTGTGGAGGTTATCAGATATCCTTTTGATTGCGTGCGTGTCTGTGTCAGCAACGTTAAGCTGCTCGACCTTGCACAACTACACAAGTATGCACGCATGGAACAAAGGTGCTTTCTTTAGTATTTTAATTCACTTTCATTGTTTGGCCAGTGTTGAAGAAAGTGTTTTGTCCGTCTCTTCATAAACGGAGTGACAGTTCAGTTGAGTTCTGGATTAAATACGTATTTAACAACCTGCAGATTGGGAGAGAAATGACCAGACCTCTGGCAACAAAATGAAGACAGTACAAAGCTTAGGTCTCAATCATGGCTCTCTCCCGGACGAAGGCAAGAGAGCATTCTTTTATAGGGCACAAGAATGTAAACATAGATAGTGACAGTCAGGCGGTAATGACGTTACAACAGTCTTCATAGAAGGTGTGTTCAGTAGTGATTAATATAAGTACACAGGAAATCCAATTTCTTCCACACCAGCTAATGCCAAAAACTATATTACTCCCTCCCACATTTTCAAACAGACCTTCCAGCATCCTGTTAACAATCGTAGGTGTGTCTACACAGAATTCATTCATTTTGTTAAGGTTAAATGTTGACTTACCTGCTGATTCACAGCCTGACACCCTAACCTACTGTGCCACATGACCCTCGCTAAGGGAACTAAAGAGAACAATTAGCTGGGACCAATAATCCTGTAGCACACGCAGGGTAACCGACATGGATGTCTGTAGACCACATGAAAAACTCCACCGGTGTTTCTTTAACGTGGATCCCACCTATCGGCCCGGCTTCTGGGAAACGATTAAGCTGGCATGGATCCAGTACGTCAGCGTGCTGCTTATTTTCCTCTGGGTCTTCAGCCGTGTCCAGACCTTTGTCTTCCAGAACCAGGTGCTTCCCACTGTGGTTGTCCCTCTCCTGAAGCCACACAACACTTAATCCTCCAAATGGACTTTTAAATTCTGTCAGACAGACCATCCAATCATCCGCTCGGCCTGACAATCACGCAGACGTGGTACACACTCACATGGTACACAATCTGTTGGAATGTTTTCTATAATCCTTTCTGTGTTTCTTTAATAAATCGTTGAGGACTTTATTGATGTTACAGTCGCTAGTAGTGTCAATGTGGTTCTGACTTGGCAAACGGGTCAGCACCCCAGATACAGACTCACTCACTTCATCTACAAACCTTGCTGTAGGGGCCACCATTAAACTTATTTCAAAGGACTGTAGCCTTGGTGTAAGATCCATTTTTTTAATATTCAATGACCATATATATAGGCTTTAGGCATTTGCGTTTAAGTTATCAAAGCAACTTACTTAAGGCCAACTGTTGACCAAATAGGACTATTTGAAAACCATAACACTAATGATAGCTTACATTTATAGCCTTCAGCCTATTGGAAGGAGATTAATTCCTAGTGGAATCTTTTATTTGTCATTGTTGTCACATGCATAGAGACAAGGAATCATAACCTACACTCAAGTAATTAATTGAAAACAAACTGATGAGACTGAAGAACTATTTTAAATGACCCACACAAAATAATTTGACTTGCACTTTTTTTTTGTTAAGCTCATGCACTAACCCTTCCACTAACATACAGGGGGCGGGACTTACGATCTGTCCTGCAGGCAGCGTTTGGAGAGCGATCGACATGTTTTGACGTCACGTTTCAGAGCAGTCCAGTGTTTTACAGTCTGGCGCAAACGTGTAGCGCACTGTGCCAACATCCATCAGGCTACAGATCTTAATTTGAAATATGCTTAATGGCTGCCGATTCTTTCACCCCTTTTACGTATAATTCGTCTCCCATTTGCCGATTTTGAAATGGGAATTGGGGAACGAAAACATTTGGAGGCCCAGATGTCTCGCGAATTGCACAGCGTCAGTTATAGCGCAGGGCTCAAATACATGCCTTACCGATTACAAAAAGTAATGGAAAAATAATCAAACTGCGAAAATACGCCCTGACCTGACCGTAGATGATCTACCAATATATTATTAATGTTGTCTTATCTTGGCCTAGTAACAGTAAGTATAGAAATCACAGGCTCTGCTATCTATCGGTCTATACTAGGATGAAACAAAAGTTAGGGCAGCAATCTCATGTGCTTCACTGACAAAGCAGCAGTGTCGCTGGTCATTGACAGTGCTGCTGATCCGTGCTTCCATTCAAGTGGCACAGAGATGGGTCATCCGGTATGTGTACATGAACCAGCACAAACACAATCAAAGGGTTTGTTTTCCAGTTCTGTTGCAGTACTATTGCATTAGCTCATCGTCGCAGCTTAAGGAGTAAACTGTCCTACCTACTAAAGTGGATCAAACCTTCATTTGGCCAAATTTATGAGTTTGCACTTCTCAGCCAGGTATTTTAGCCCGAGGTCTGCCCATGTACTTGCTTGTCTTAGGAAACTCTCTGAAGGAATAGAAGTGAGTTCTTAAACTTGAAGGAGAAACGAACAGCAGACAGTTCACAGCTGTCGCATAGTGGGGAGCTGTAAAGCTGAACAGACACACAGGATAAAGGTCTTCAACAGGAACCGGCTGCATCCTTTGCCAAGGTCGATAATATTGGAATTGATTTGAGCTGAGTCATACGTTTGTTTTTACCTTCATCTGACTGTGGCATTTGACCAGTGTGTTATGCTTGCGTATATGTTGGACCATCATGTTAAATTATACATGATTATATTATATAAATTATACATCTTTAAGACCATTTTCAGTTGACATTCTCAGAAATCAGTTGTGCGTAACACAGAAGTTGCCCAGACTCTTCATTTTCCACAGACAAATTTCTATATATATACTCAGTATCAGTAGGGTCTTGGGGTCCCACCAGCCCTGAACTGCTATCATCGCTTGAGTTAGGCGAATCCAGGGATCTGAAACCTTAGAAAATAAAAGTCCCCACTTTATTTAAAAGGCCTATACAGTTTGACTGCGGTAAAGTGAATCAGAAACACTTTATATTTGAAAAAAACCGTCCTGCTAAATAGCCTAAGTGAAAGACAAACAGGGACACAGATCACATCACGAAGCATTGCCTTTTTTGTACATTATAGCCTAGTTAAAAAGGTATTGATTTGGATTGAATTTACTAATATTAGTAGGTTACAGCATCATAATTTATAATATGGCAGGTGCCTATCACTAGGTCTGTAGGACAAACATTTTAAAATAGACATGAATTCATTCATTTTAACTCACTTTTATTTAAAATGTAAACCAATAAGGGCAGGGATGTCCAATCCTGGTCCTCGAGGGCCGCTGTCCTGACGGTTTTAGATGTTTCCCTGCTCCAGCACACCTCCACAGAGCTTGATAACGATGCTTCATTAGAATCAGGTGTACCGGAGCAGGGAAACATCTAAAACCTTCAGGACAGCGGCCCTCGAGGACCAAGATTGGACACCCCTGAATAAGGGGGAAGGTACAAAGGGAAGGCTGCTTTCTTGCAAAAAAAGAAGGGTAGGAAACTATGAGAATGAAACAGGATCAAAAGACTGACGTTTGACGTGTGACTGATCAAAACTGCAGATAACAGCCCACGTCTCCCAATGAGACAAGGCGTTTCTATAGATTAGGGAGGACCTTTATTCTGGAATCTGAAAGCCTTGGCAGTGGCATCACCGTGTACTTCTCATGACCACGTCTTAACTACACATAGGATAGCTTTTAATGGTCAGAGTTAACGATTTGCTATTTTGCGAGCTTTTCCACGGTTACATACGGTGTAATCGCCTGGCAACACGGAGACTAAGGTAAGCGCATTGCTGGAACAAAAAGAAAACGAACCGTAAACTCAACCCCCAGACCCTAGGATCACAGGCGAGCCTCGCAGCCCCTAAGACCCTCTCATCTCATTCCGTCACTGTTGGCTCTGTTGGTTATTTGTTATCTACATGTTGGCAACTTTGTCACTTTTACAATTCTTTTAAAAATAAATCGGAAAACAAAGGACAACTTTGCCCGCCTGTTGAACATAGCCTATCATGCATCTTAAATTGATGGTCATTTTGAATAGTTCAGGAGGAAAAGTTTGTTCTTCGGACTTTCAATTAGGTTCAGCAAATTCCCGTTCCCAGTTGATAAATATAGTCCTTGCTTTTTGGGATTTTAATTTTTTGTTCTGAACATCGTGATTTGGTAGATGGGGATTTTATGTTTAAGTGCATCTTCTTTGTGTGTAAACGTACCGTACAAGCGGTCTATGTTAATTTGGATTTACCCTTGAAGCGGACGTTTTAATTACAGCGACGTGGGCCACATTGTCACACCCTTTAATTTGTGGCTCTTTAACAGAACACTCGGAGTGGTGGTGATGGTGATGGTGGGGTGGGGGTGGGGGTAACTCTTAGGCCACCGTGTTTGAATATCAAGCATGGGATCAATCAATAAGGCTGCACTCTTCTTGAAAGTTCTAGATTAAGATATCATTCACAAGAGGAGCCATATTCTGTCTCAACATAGAACATATACTGTCAGGTTCCATACTTCTGCTTCAAACTTCTCTCTACCTCCCATCTTTTATAGCAGTTTGATTTATATGTTCAATACCAATACTCATCCACCCTTATCAAATGTTGTTCACACATCTGCTACTTGTCTGGAGCACACTAACAATGTAAAACCTGTAGCTACGGAGACAGCTTCTCGTTTTTTTTCTTTTCTCTGTGTCATTGCGTACTTGATGGTGCCTGTCTGTCCATCAGTGGAGATTTTTCCACATTCCTACCCATCTGTTTGTATCTATTTTCCTCTTTCCTGATAGTAACACACACTGTGGTAAAACGTACGCAGTCCCACTGTGGTAGAACACACACTCTGTCACGCCCCCTTTCCTAGTGTTGGGTCCGGGGGATTTTGTAATGGGACCATGTGAACAGTTTGAGCAGATGTTCCAATAGCCTAGTCTGGGCTGCTCCATGCATCGGGTACATTATGTTCTCAAGTTCACACATCAGCAATTGTTTCAATTGTTAAGTAATCTACGGCATCTTATTAGGTTGGAAATGGAATTCTGTAGCAAATAGCTGTACATGGATAGTAGTAGGATCATTGTCCCGCAACGCTTAGAAAAGGCATGCCCATTTTTCATGACGGTTCCCAGTTCTGGGATACATTTTGAGCTAGAGTACAAAGAGAACACGTTGAACTGCATTTACGATTGATGAAGAAATCTCAGGTTTTGGGATGATGTCCAGCGCGGTTGTGGAACCTATAAATCAGAAGATCTCCCTCCATAGTTCCTATGTGGGCTACTTTCTTATAGATGTACAGCTGGGTCACACATGTTTTCCATTAAATTATTAACATGCCTGTTCTCTCTCTCCCTTTGTTCTCTCTCCTTCTCCACTGACACACTCCCAGACTCCCCAGCACCGAGCCCAGATATAGACCCCAAAAAAGAGTGAGAGAGAGAGGGAGGAAAAAGACCCAGGATCTAAAAGTATCCAGCACAGCCGTAGAGACAGTGTTATCTGGCAGCCATGTCTCGCTGCAGACTGACCCCTCCGGTCCTGCTGCTCCTAGTGGTCCTGCAGGGGGCTGCCGTGCTCCTGCTGTTTGGCTGGTACGTCCAGATCATCCCCTGCGGGCCCCACCCCGACCAGGGCAAGGTGCACGTCCTCCTGCTATCCTCATGGAGATCGGGCTCGTCCTTCCTGGGACAAGTGTTCAGCCAGAACCCGTCCGTCTTCTACTTGATGGAGCCCGCCTGGCACGTGTGGACCACGCTGAGGAGACCTGGCGCCCGGGCGCTGCGCATGGCCGTCAGGGACCTGGTCCGCAGCGTCTTCCATTGTGACATGTCGGCCATGGATGCCTACATGCCCGAGCAGCACAACCTCTCCACCATCTTCATGTGGAGCCACAGCCGGGCCCTGTGCTCCCCGCCGTCCTGCTCCCTCACTCCCAGGGGCCAGTTCAGCAACGAGACCACCTGCCACAAGTACTGCATCTCCGCCGGTGGCTTGCAGAAGGCAGCTGAGGCCTGCCAGACCTACAGCCACGTGGTCCTGAAAGAGGTCCGTTTCTTTGAGTTGGAGTCTCTCTACCCGCTCATCCAGGACCCCACGCTCGACCTGCGCATCATCCACCTGATTCGGGACCCGCGGGCCGTGGCCCGGTCCCGGGAGAAGGCAGCCAGCGCCCTGAGTTCAGACAACGCCCTGGTGCTGGAGCAGGGCGACTGCGAGGAGAAGAGGAAGAGCAAGGACCCGGATGCCAAAGAGCTGTACTCCGTCATGCAGGAGGTCTGTCGGAGCCACGTGAGGATCCACGAGACGGCGATGCTCAAGCCGCCGGACTTCCTGCGCGGACGATACAAGATGGTCCGCTACGAGGACATGGTACGCAACCCGCTGGAGGAGATTGACAAAATGTACCGCTTTGTGGGTCTGGAGATGAGCAAGCAGCTGCAGGAGTGGATCTACAGGGTCACCCACGGCAAGGGCAAGGGCACCCAGAAGGAGGCTTTCCAGATCACGTCCCGGAACGCGGCGGACGTGTCACAGGCCTGGCGCTCCTCGCTGGCCCACAACAAGGTGAGGAAGATCCAGGAAGTGTGCAAGGGCGCCATGTCCATGCTCGGATACAAGATGGTCGACACGGAGAAAGAGCAGAAGAAACTGGATGTTGATCTCCTGTTGCCACGAGAAAAATACCGTTTCAGCTGGCAAACATCCAAACAGAAACCACAAAATCTTAACTGAAACCAGAGGTGTGTCATAGGGTGGGAATTTTGGTCGTCTGCGGCAGAAGTCCGTGCTGCTTGTCTTAGAGACAGCTTGTTGCTAAGGGCACTCACCCTCCCATTGTACCTGCCCCAGATTTGAAGCAGAGTTAAGCAAAACCCTATTAATTATTTGTTGATTTCTATGTAATTAAAAAGATTCACGGTTTGGAGTTGTCTGGAGGATGGGGACAGGCAACTCCCCTGTTAACACCCCGCCCAGAAGAAGCTATCTTATGACTTGAAGGAATCCAAGTTGAGGCAATGTATTTAATTGGCACAGCTTACACAAGGTAACACTGTGCAGTAAAAATGTTGATTTAATTATACATGAAGAATTTCAAATTAAAACAAAAAGGACCCTGAGTGTAAACTACAAGGTAAAACATTTAAACTAGAATCTAATCACTTTCAGTTAGAATAAACGAGAAAGTACAAGACATGTTAAACTAGAACATAAACATTGAATGTATGTACATATATATAAAGACAAAACGGACAGATTTACAAACTAACAGAAACACGATGTCACAGTCTTTCTGAAAGTGTATTGGCGATATACGTATGTGAAGTAGTTCTGGTGTGTGGTGACTGTTACTTGTTAAGGCGTCTAATGGCCTGGAAGGGAGCATAGCATTTTGTCCCAGCATGAATGCTTTACAAAGACCCCTCCCTCCTCCCAGGCTGTGCTGCTGCCACAGGGAATAACCTCAACGGTACATGTGTGGATGCCTGTGACCCCAACCACATGAGCTTCAGTTTTGTTGAAGTGCTTCCTGTGTCAGATGTTGAGAGACCAGGTCCAGTTGCTGTGGACGAGGACCCAGAGGAACCTAAAACTAGAGAGCTCACCTCTGCTCTCTGTACGTGTTAAGGGGTGCGTCCTCCTCAGTCACTTCTCTAGTCTGCCACCCTCTCTTTCCGCTGACGTTGAGCGAGAGAGGTTGTTTTCTGGTCACCGCTTCCCTGCGTCCTTGTTAGAGGGTGTGGTGTCGTCAGCTAGTTGTTGGAGGTGTTGGTACTGGGCTCAGCTCAGTCAAGGGTAACCAGGGATGACGGCCATGGGCTGAGCTCACATCCCTGTGGGGCTCTGGTGCCAAAGGCAGAGGGCTGGAGGGTGTTAGGCTGCCTGTTTTCTTTCACCTGTTGGTCGCTCAATCAGAAAGTCTAGAATTCAGACACACACTTTCTGGAGCACCGAGCTAAGGACCAGTATTATCTGGGAGTGAACGGTTGAGGATTCTGATTACATTCTTATTTATTTATAAAGGGTTTAATTTGGGGATTGTTTGACCTCTGATCAATAATTGGTTGATGATATATGTGTAAACACACTAAATTAATATTTAATTCTTTTGGTTTTCTAATCAGGTACTTTAAGTCTTCAAGATGGTTTACTTTACATAACAGTGGTATCAGAGTAACAGTGGGAGTGTCCTTATATTCCCGAAATGAAGTGCAAACGTAATTTATAATATTCACTTCCTCTTTGTGGGTGCACTATCTGGATGGACTGTTTCTGAATGAGGAAACAGGTGTATTTCTTTGTTTAATAACTCAGTTTAATATTCAACTAGTAATGGTACATTTTACAATACACATTAGCTAGAGTAAGCACAGTGGCTTTATGGGTGATCAAGCCCTACACAATACAGTTTAAAGTGTGATCCTCTGAGATTTGTATGTTTATTTTTTACATTCTTCCTCCACCACATGATTGTGTAATGGCTGAGTTCACTGAATGGGTGAGGCCTTTTGCGCCTCTTGAAACTCTTCTGATTTAAATGTATTGAGCAGCAATTTTGAGGTACTGCTTGTTTCTTTATTAATCCTACTGCAATAAATACTTGTTCTAGTCTTCTCTCAAACGGATGTTTTGAAGTTGTCATTTGAACGCTAATAAGATGAGTCATGATCAGGTAATTGTGGTGAGCAGCAGGCCTAGAGCGCCATCTGCTGGCCACCTGAACCAGGTACACAGCTGCCGCTGTTTCACAGGTGAACTTGGGAACCCGAGCAGGTTGCCAGGTTACGTCACGCAACATTTCACCTACATGAGGCAAGGTGGTGACGTCAAAGAAAAAGGCGGTTTGAATCATTATCAAACGCGGTCTTTTATGTATAAATAACGGTCTTTCAACAGTTATTGAAATGGTCACGAACGTCCAAAAAAACATTTTGAACTGGAAAAATCTTTCAATAGGCCTGCTTGTTATTGTTGAAAGTTGTACTCCTGTGAACTGAGAAGTGAAACGTTGTGGCGACGCCTAACGGAGGCAGCCGACAGAGGACGAACGCTATGCCCGTGAACTGACAACCTCTACAAACGAAAAAGGCAACGGACCTAAAAGTGAGATGGAAGCTACTAGGCTCCTTTCATTGAAATTTGGATAAACTGACTTGACTTCGTCTATACTGAGATCCACTTGGATGACCCACTAGTTGTAATTACTAACTTGAACATCAAGTTCAATAGGCTTATACTTACAAGATGAAGCCTATATTCTAGTCCACGAGTCTGACTTTATAGACTGTCTTATAGATCCCCCTGAATAGTTTTTTGGGGATAATTTCTAATGGGTGACGATGCTCCTGCGTGATCCGGGGGGCGGAGCACAGAAGGATGCTCTGCAGTGGAGCTGTTGCTGTTGGACAGTTGAACCTGCGTTTTTGAACACCTGGGGGCTTTGTAAAGAAATCGCTTCAACACTGAAATATGATCAATACAGCGGTGCCAACAGGGGGTGGTTAAAGATTCTCAACAAGTTTCTCCCCCCCTTCTGTCACTACTCCTCTCGGATAGCAGTTGCCAGGATTGCGCCACTCTGGCTCTCCCTCCCGCCTCCCCCCTCCTCCCTCCCGCCTCCTCTCTTCTTTTTACGCCGCTGATTGACATTCCTGCAGATCAAAGATCGCTTTCATTCGCTGTTATGGAAACTCACAGCTGCTGCAGTTGAGTCGTCGGCGGTCCTGATCAGAGGGAAACGCAACCGAGGTGAGAGCCACACAGTCACCTCGATGTCTGCGGACGGTTCGGTGTGAAGAAATGCGCCCAGCGGTACCGCATCTATGGCCAGATCCACGAACAGAAGCGTAGGTGATGAGGATCCGAGAGTGTCCGCTCCCACGGACCGGGTAGAGGCGCGGGACCTGACCGACCCACGGGAACTGTCTCTGGAGGAGGTGCTGAAATCCTACGAGCAGCCCATTAACGAGGAGCAGGCTTGGGCCGTGTGCTATCAGTGCTGCAGAGCTCTGAGGGAGCCGCGCCCGGTCACGGTGACCCGCGGAGGAGTTTACCGGGTGAAGGATCCGTCCTCCATCCTCCTCCTCAGAGACGGGACAGTCTGTCTACGGGAAGAGACAACTCATAACGGTATAGCTCTTTACAACAACAACAAAAAACCTCTGCAACTTTCACCTGCATCAAAACACACATGCACCAACTTATTCTCAGTCTAGTTCACTTAGTCACTTAGAATTTGAACGTATTATTTTTTTTACAACGTCTTCTTAAAGCACTCGTTTGTCGTACTCCCCCTGTAGCCTCCAGCTTACCGGTAAATGATCAATTATTTACACCGTGCATATTCGCTCCAGTATAACAGCCTATGAGGCTTCCTAGAGACGCCACGTTGAACATCCTCAGAATAGGTTGGCCTCGCAGTAAAAATGCAGCTATCTAATCTCTTCCCCGTCCAAAACACTGTTGATTGCTTTCCAGCAGGAACACCAGGGAGTAACTGTCAGTGCTACTGATAACCTGTGACGTGGCGTTGCCCAACGCACCATTCGATAGCAGATGCAGAGGCTGATAGTGATGGTTTGTTTTAACCGTCGGTCTTGCCCCTTTGTGACTGTGATAGACCCGGGTCAACTGGTGCTCTAAGACTTCTTGTTAACTCGGTCAGGTGGGAACAGGACTAGGAAGTGATTGTTGTCCTTGGAGAGATTCATTACCAGATTGATTCTTTGACCACTGAAGTGACTAGTCACATACAGGCAGTCTGTCTCTCTAGATAGTGTTGAGGTGCATTTGAAGCAAGCATTTGTTGTCCATCCAGAATGTTATACTGGCTAACTTCAGGTTGTGTGGGACTAGCCAGAGGTCCTCTACTAATGCTTCATTTGGTATAATGGTCATTTCACAGTTGGTTTCATGGTCATGGGACCTGGGCTCAGTCTCTGATGAAGCTCTGTACTGTAGGTGTGCAGGCTGGTGGGCCTGTGTTGATGTAGTTGTGTGTGTTAGATGTGGACGTGATCTTGCGTGTGATGTTTATGGGTGATGGACGAGGTCAGCACAAACAGCGGTATCAGCACATCACTGCCCTCGCTCCTCTCTCACTCCTTCCCTTCTTCTGTTTCACCGTTCATCTTCTTTTCTCCCTCCATCGTCTCCGTTCTGCCCTGAATTCCCCCTCCTATCTGCCTCTCTCTGTGCTGCTTTGAAGTTCAAGTGTCCCCTGACCTCCAGCCTGTTTTCGTGAGAACCAGTTTAGAGGTTCAGCTCTGGGCAGAGGGAGGCGAGGATCGAGGCTCAACCTCAGCGGCCCAAAGTTACCTGGTGGCTGAGGGGGAGCGGCTTGCGCACGGTTACCGCGGACAAGCTGTCCAGCCGCTGGCCTGACCCTGTTGAGATGTCATCATAGATCCCAATCCCAGACTCCACCCCAGCCTGAGGCCTTCAAAGAGCTCTGTCTGTAGGAGGGTGTGTGTGGGAATGAAGGAAATAGAGTAAAAAAAAACAATGTCTAAAAGGGAAAAGTAAAGCAGAAAGAGTCCTTTGTACCTGGTCCAGTTAGGCAGGCTCTGTGAACGTGGTCTTTCTTCACGCCCCCACCCCCCCATCTCTCTCTCCTTCTCCCCCCCCGCCTCCCCTCTGTCTGTGTCTCTCTGCCTCTGGTTCCTGAGAGTTGCTGAATGGGGAGTTTCGGGCCTCCCGGGTGTCATTACTGACATCTGAGCTAGGCGCTTCCCTCTGTCTGTCCATGCAAGCACACATGCTCATACACACACACTCACACACACACAGACGCAAAAACACTCACACACAGACACAATGACAGGTTACCTGAGTAGCCAACAAAAAATGTGCTATGTGAATGGACCCTGGTGGGGGAGGTGCTAGTGCTCCCAACTCCACAGATTCAACAAAATGGTTACAGTATCACTGACAATGACTCAGAAACTGTAGTCAGGACAAATAAATAGTCAACTCGCATTATTTTGTGGTTTTAGGATGCCGTTATCTTTTCTTATCTTTCTTTGAAAACAAACCGCAAACACCACAAATCTTATACAGACCTAAACTGTGACATACTGTAGCTATGGGTGAACTGCAATTGTTGTTATTGTGTTTCCATGCATGATGATGTCATCCTCTGGGTGTGTTTAGATGACCAGGACACGCCCCCCCTCCCTCCTATGGCAGAGAGTATGGTAAGCGCTCAGCCTTCCCTGCAGACTACATCAAACACACCCACGTCCTCAAAAGAAAACAAGCCCTACCTCTAACGAACCCGGATGGATTTGTTTTGACCTCTCTCTCGGACCAGCTGGTGCAGTCCCTGGGCGTGGCCATCTACCAGGCCCTGGACTGGGGGCTGGACGAGAGCGAGGAGCGCGAGCTAAGCCCCCAGCTGGAGCAGCTCATCGAGCGCATGGCGGCCAGCGTCCAAGGCCAGGAGGCCGACGCTTCCCCCGCCAACGCTACCACAGACGAGGGCTACAGCGGCCAGGAGGAGGAGGAGGAGGAGGAGGAGGGAGAGGAGGGGGCGATGCAGAGGCCTGTGTGTTCCTACCGCCAGGTGATGGCGCTGTGTGCGTCCAGGCTAGCCCACCCTCCCCAGGCTGCGGAGCACTACCAGGCCGTGTGCAGAGCTCTGTTCCTGGAGACGCTGGAGCTGCAGACCTTCCTCACCAAGATCAGAGATGCCAAGGAGGTGCTGCTACAACCAGGCTGTCAGATCCAGCTACAGACACACAGATCCAGCTACAGACACACAGTCAGATCCAGCTACAGACACACAGATCCAGCTGCAGACACACAGTCAGGTTCAGCTACAGACACACAGTCATGTCCAGCTACAGACACAGTCATGTCCAGCTACAAACATACAGTCAGATCCAGCTACAGACACACAGATCCAGCTACAGACACACAGTCATACCCAGCTACAGACACACAGATCCAGCTACAGACACACAGTCATACCCAGCTACAGACACACAGATCCAGCTACAGACAAACAGTCATACCCAGCTACAGACACACAGATCCAGCTACAGACACACAGATCCAGCTACAGACACACAGATCCAGCTAAAGACACACAGTCATACCCAGCTACAGACACACAGATCCAGCTACAGACACACAGATCCAGCTACAGACACACAGATCCAGCTACAGACACACAGTCATACCCAGCTACAGACACACAGATCCAGCTACAGACAAACAGTCATACCCAGCTACAGACACACAGATCCAGCTACAGACACACAGATCCAGCTACAGACACACAGATCCAGCTAAAGACACACAGTCATACCCAGCTACAGACACACAGATCCAGCTACAGACACACAGATCCAGCTACAGACACACAGTCATACCCAGCTACAGACACACAGATCCAGCTACAGACACACAGATCCAGCTACAGACACACAGTCAGATCCAGCTACAGTCACTCAGGCATAATAACTTGCTGACTGGTTGGTTG
The DNA here is from genome assembly GCA_030340665.1 of Neosalanx taihuensis. Taxonomy (NCBI): domain Eukaryota; kingdom Metazoa; phylum Chordata; class Actinopteri; order Osmeriformes; family Salangidae; genus Neosalanx; species Neosalanx taihuensis. The sequence goes on from CM059290.1 coordinate 3,827,417, forward strand.
ACTGTTTCTCTAGATGCTGAAGAAGATCAGAAAAGAGGAACCTGTGGAGGATAAGTCTGCGTCCGAGCTGGGCGCCCTCAAACACACAGACTGGGTGAGGCTGTGTGTGTGTGTGTGTGAGGAGGGGTGAGGCTGTGTGTGGGTGTGTGTGTGTCTGGGGGGGGTTATGTCTGTTATGTGATTGTTACACTGCATTGTATTACTATGCTGCTAAGTTTTTAAGTGTGTATCTGTGTGTATGATGGTTATGGGAATGGTTATCTGTATTTATTTATGATGAGTGAGTGGTTTTAACCGGACCTCAGTATCTGTTTTTATTCCAGCTTATGTACCATGTTTTGGAATTACAACAATAAACCCATATCCTTCTCCTTGTGTTCTTCAGTTGTTTGAGGAAGGTCGTGGCTCTGGACTGTATCTGTCAGCTTAGTCATTGTGTACATATTTCTGACAGAGTAGTTATTTGTGATCTCAAATTGTCATTTGTGTGTGTATATATGTATGCATGCGTGAGTGACTGTGTGTGTGTGTAACGGGTGCCAGCTAGTCGTTGCTGTGTGAGTAAACACGCAAAGGATGCTCTAGTGACTGATGCTAGAGGTCCCAAGCTTTAGCCTCCTTGGTAGAGCGTCCGTCTCCCATGCCGAATTCCCCCGGGTTCGAGGCTCGCCTAGTGCAGTGTGGTGTGGAGCGAGTGGACCTAGTTACAGGTGTTACGTGTGTGTGTGTGTGTGGCAGGCTCGGCTGTGGGTGCAGCTGATGAAGGAGCTGAGACAGGGTGTGAAGCTGAAGAAGGTGGAGGAGCAGCCGTTCAACCCTCTGCCCTCAGAGTTCAGCCTGACGCCCTTCGAGATGCTCATGCAGGACATAAGAACACGCAAGTTCCAGCTGCGCAAGGTCATGGTGAGACCTCAGACCAAGCAATTAGAGGAGGGCCAGACCGTTTACTGTCCCTCAGGAGGAACGCTTACTGCCATCTCTCTTTCTCTCTCTCTCTCTCTCTCTGTCTGCAGGTGGATGGTGACATTCCCACACAGGTGAAGAGAAACGCCCATGAGCTCATTCTGGACTTCATCAGGTCTCGTCCTCCGCTGAAACCAGTGAGTGTCCACCAATCTGACACTGTTACTGTATCAGTCAATATTATTAAGATGCAAAGGCACTTCCATGGTTTCTTATGCGTGTGTGTTGTGTGTGTGTGTGTGTGAGAGCAGGTGTCGGAGCGCAGTTTGCCTCCTCCCCCCCAGAGGCAGGAGTCTCTACATGAGCGCGTCTTAGCTGGGATTAAACAGGAGCGCAAACTGAGGCCTGTCAGCCTGCCCAACGCCCAGAGACGTAAGCAAACAAACTGGCTCTCTGAATCACAGCAAACAAACTGGCTCTCTGAATCACAGCAAACAAACTGGCTCTCTGAATCACAGCAAACAAACTGACTCTCCGAATCACAGCAAACAAACTGGCTCTCCGAATCACACCAAACAAACTGACTCTCTGAATCACAGCAAACAAACTGACTCTCTGAATCACAGCAAACAAACTGACTCTCTGAAACAGTGGGCTCTAGGATAGCCAGGCAATTTGCAAATGCATATTACCATAGTCTGAAACCCCTCAGTTAATATTTGATATTCAAAGGGGCGTTATTGAAACATACCTACCAAAATGTCTCTGGAAGCAATAGTACAGAATTGGATATATATCAATCAGAGCAACTAAACATCCTCGGGGTTGTTAATGAAAATTCCAATGGTTCTTCCCTGTAAGTCATTGTATTGAACCCTGCCCCATAAACAGATGAATGGTTGTGATTGGTCGGGCAGTTCTCAGTTGGAAATCTATTGGAATAGGTGGGGTGCCCAGACACCAATGAACCATTAACTTGCAGATTGCTCTGGTTGCTAGGCTACATCGAGGGACAGTTACCAGGAATGAGATGACATGGTATCACTTCCATACACACTGCTGTTGTTCTCTTCTCCCCCCCCCCCCCCCCCCCCCCAGCATTTGGCTCCCTGCCCTGTCTGGCTTACCCCTGTCCGTGTGACATCAAATCTACTTCCTGCATTGACCTGTCGGTCGCTGACTTGGGGCCCCGCCCCCCCTCCCGTCCACGGGTCCTGCTCAAAGCTCCCACCCTGGCTGAGATGGAGGAGATGAACATATTTGAGGTGAGGGCTTGCGATGACTGGAAGGACTACAGCCCATGAACTTGAGTTGAGGATGGTTAGGGATGGATGTTGCTGAGTGTAACCAGTGGAATATGACAACAGAAACCTGTTCTCCTCGCATTGTTAGGAGGAGGAGTCTCCAAGCAGCAGCGAGCTTCGTCGCATCGAGAGCTCTCCTACGCCAATCAAACGAGACCGCTCGTTCTCCGAGCACGACCTGGAAGGGCTGAGGGGCGAAATGCTGCCCTCGCTGTCAGACTCCGCCCACCTGGCCGCCGTCGTCCTGCGTAAGGGGGAACGGCCGCGCTCGCACACGTTGTCGGGGGCCGGCCCGCCCCTCACCCACAGAGGTCAGCACTGGACACACACCCTCCTCCAAACACATACTATACATACTACTGTATGTACCTGTCTGTCACCCAGACTGTAATTCTGGCTCTGGCCAGCAGAGGGAAGCATACACTGCAGGGTTTGTGTTGTAGCTTCTCTGATGTTCTGTCTATCCACTGCAGGTGTTGCTATTAGTATTAGCTACAAGAGTTACTGCCCCCTGTGTGCGGATGTTATGGATTGCTGTGGGACAGCATGGCTTGCTGAGTAGCTGAACGATTCAGAACTAGACAAACCCTTAAAGTAGGAGAGGCATGCGTGAAGGCCTTTGTGTGAAGTCTGTCGCTGTGATACAAGGAATTCAGTGATTTCTGATTATTGTTGATAATCACTGATTCTGTTTATTTCAGTATCTATTCTATCATATGACCCTTCCACATAATGTAGTTGTATCTGCTGAACTCATCTTATGCCGCTTTTCCCTCATTAAAGGGAGTCTCCACTATTGTGCAACAGAAAGCCAAAGTGATGTACAGGGATGGACCGATCTATTTATGGAGATAAAAGGCTCACCACTGAAACACTGAGGAGACCAATCAGTTTGAGATCAGAGAAAAAACATTTAGTTCCTCTTTGTATTAAATACGCTGTACCTGTCCCTCCCTCCCTCCCTCTCAGCCTCTCTGCCAGTAGCAGGGTGGGTTCCCCCCTCTCCTGCCCGCTATTCGCTCAGCTCTGTTGATGAGGTCACAGAGAACACAGAGGCTGGGTTTACATCTCAAACCGACAGGAAGCTCCTGTGTATGGTGAGACACCTATACCCTCCACCCCATGCCCCCTCACCTCCACACACCTGCCCCCTCACCTCCACCCCCCTGCCAGCTCACCTCCACACACCTGCCTCCTCACCTCCACACTCCAGCCCCTTTCCCTCCACACACCTGCACACTCACCTTCATATACCTGCACACTCACCTCCACCCCTCTGCCTCCTCACCTCCACTCCCCTGCCCCCTCACCTCCACCCCATGCCCCCTCACCTCCACCCCTCTGCCTCCTCACCTCCACTCCCCTGCCCCCTCACCTCCACCCCATGCCCCCTCACCTCCACCACCCTGCCCCTCACCACTCTGATGATTCACCTCCTTGCTCCGTGTGTTCAGGAGGAGTTCAGTCACCCAGTTGAGAGTCTAGCCTTAACGGTTGATGAGGTCATCAACGTGCGCCGGGTGCTGGTGAAAGCGGAGATGGAGAAGTACCTGCCGAATAAGGAACTCTATAACAATCTGAAGAGAGGCAAGGTACTGACCTTGCCTGTCTACATCCTGTCCTCTCAGGTCTTCACTCAGGGAGGTCTTTCTGATGAGCTGTGTGTGTGTGTGTGTGTGTGTGTGTGTGTGTGTGTGTGTGTGTGTGTGTGTGTGTGTGTGTGCGCGTGTTGGCAGGTATGCTGCTGCTGCAGAGTCAAGTTCCCCCTGTTCTCCTGGCCCTCCAGCTGCCTGCTGTGTAGGAGGTGAGCCACATTAGCATGATCACCCTGTGGCTGCTCCTCTGCTGCAGTGATGGGATCCTCTCCGTTCACATCACACCCATCTGTTCCTCTGGTCTCTCCCCAGGTGTGTGTGTGGATCCTGCAGTGCTAAGGTACCGTTCTGCTTCCTTGTATCATACACATGATCAATCTACTGGATGTGGCCTAAAGGCCTCATTTGATTTTGTTCTGCTTTTTAATTCTGTCAATGATTTTGATTTGTGCTCCAGTGGACAAGCCATATGGATGTGTGGTTCTGTGCTCCGTAGGTTTGAGGTTCTGGGCTGTGTGTGTGTGTGTGTGTGTGTGTAAGAGACTTGTTCTGTCCTGAACCTTGTTTTCTGAGATGCTGGTCAGTGTGGGGTTTGTGGTGCTGCTTTGTTTGTTTTTGTGATGCTTCTGAACTCCTGTGGTTTTGTGTTTGTGGTTGTTCGGTGTGTGTGTTCTACTCTGTATCTTTAGTGTGCGTGTCGTACTTTGTACCGTGATGGAATGTGGGGGAGGGGGTGTGGGGGTTAGTGGGGGACGACCGAATCTCTGTTTCAGTGTGTCACCGCTTCTCTCCAGATGAAAATCCCTTCGAAGAAGATGGCGCACATCCCAGTATACACGCTTGGTTTCCATAGCAGCCCTAAGAACCACGGCCGCAGGAGCGAAGTATACAAGTGAGGCCCTGTCACCATCCCCCAGTTCATAAACACAAGCCATAGTATTTATTTAATCGTGAATGTGAGGCGAGGCAGGCTTATTTCCTGTGTCACATGAGAGATGAATACTGTGTCCTCCTGCTCAGATCTCTGCGCAGCCTATCACGTCGCTCGGTGGAGGAGGAGTTCCCTCACCTGTACACCCACGGCTGCAGCCTGAGGGACGTCTGCGCCGACTGCACCAAATTCGTCGCCGACGTCATTTCCTCAAGTCGGCGGAGCCTGGACATCCTAAACAACACGCCCAAGAGGGAGAACGCCACGCCCAGGCCACACCCCCAGCCGCGCCCGCCGCCCCCTTCATCGTCCTCTTCATCGCCCCGGCCGCTCAGCGTGAAGAGGAAGACCAAATTAATGACCTGACTTTTGGTTTACGCCCCCCCCCACTCCACCCCCGTCTGCACTAGTCCTGCTCCAGCCCCCCCCCCCTCCCCAAACACCGTCCCACTAGCCTGCAAGTGCCCCCCACCCCCCACGCACCCCCCTGCTGAAGTGCTTGTTAAAGGTTGTCTCGCCCACACTTCCTGTGTGTACAGGAAGGAGTGGATTCAGCGCGAACCACATGTCTGCCTTATCACGCCCCCGACAACACTCACCGACACACACCTAAGAGGGAGAGAGAGAGAGAGAGAGAGAGAGAGAGAGAGAGAGAGAGAGGAACACAGAGGAGCAGAGCGCCCTGCAGAGCGCCCTGCAGAGCGTTACAGGATAACTCCCCCTTGTGGCTCCCTGGCTGCCTTGCTCCAGATAGGTTCACTGTATGAATGTAGTTCTTGTTTATAACACTCCAATAATAGATTCAAGGTGGAGAAAATCACTAACACTGTAGGAATATCAGGACGCGTATGAAAGGTACACCACGACTTTGAAATGTGCTCGGAATGTGCATCATCCTAACATGGCTATGGAAGTGCTGTTCAAGCTCGGACTGTCTGAATGTAACTTGGTCCAAGAGTGGCCTTGCTTGTTCTGATGTGGCCCAGAAGAGAGCTGGTGTCCTTGGGCATGGCAGGTGAGTCAGCGGCCCACCGGACCAGACAGGAGGACCAGGCCCCAGACACAGGAAGTGTGTAACTATAGGATGAGGTCCTCCACCTGCTGCTGCCTCTGTCATATCTGTTGTGGATGACACAGTAAACCTCGACTGCAATAAATTCATGTGCAAACACCCAGATCCTTGTGTGCGCTGAGTGTTTCTGTACAGAGACGGATCTAGAACAGCCATATGGGCAGGAAAATAGGAAATAGGATTGTGTTTATAGAATAATACTGATTAGACTCAGGAGGACTCTATCATTCTCATTGTTTTTTACTAATAATTTTTATATTTTTATTGTTGTCATGTGAGCAAAAATAATAATGTCCCATGTGTCCTCCTTTTTAAATTTGTACAAAATACTTACAAGAAACCGTGCTGTGACTGTACATGCACCGCCCGGTGTCCTCCCCTGCAGCTGTTGACACTGACAGACCACCCCAGCGGCCTTTAACCCCGCCTTTCTCATGAATAAGTAATCTCAACACACACTCATTGGTTTGTTTCCGGCATCCGGCTCTGAGTTTACTCCAAAAGCCAGTCAACTCGGCCCCGCTCTTCTGTGAACGGTTACTCTCCAGCCAGCCTGTCACTGGTTTCCTTTCCCTCCATTTGGATCCGTTTTTTTTTTCTTCCTGTCCTCAATCTGTGCGTAAGTGGGTGTGTCGACATAGAGCTCGTGCGCACTTTGAAAAAGAGGAAAAAGTTTATCATGAGTTTTTAAAACCAGGAGAAGGTGACCAGGATGGCTGTGTGGACCAGAGCGGACAAAAATGGGCAACTGGACCTTTTGCTCCGGGACCGTTGGATCCGAGTTTCGGCCGAATTGACTCGCGAGACTCTAACGTTAACCGCAGAGTTAGATATAAGCGGACAAGGGAACAACTTGGATTACAACTGTCCAGGAGGCCTGAGAAACGGAGTGTCCAACGGAAACGATCCGGGGCTGACTTCGGCAAACTCGAACCGCGGTCAACTGCTGAACCAAGATCAGCAACCGAACCACGGTGGTCGAGGGCGCAGCGGTAGTCCAGCGAGGGGGGGCATTAACCGGGGTCATCACGATGGCAACTACGGTTTAAACAGTCCGAGTTCTGGCAAGTATACTCGTGATAATAACGGTACGAACTCTGACTTTGGCAGCCCCGGGTCCAGTTACGGCAGTCCCGGGTCCAGTTTTAGTTCGAGACACGGAGGCGAAGTTTCCATCCAGTCCGAATCTGGCAACACCGAGGCGGTGCGTAAAGTCCGGGTGGTCAAACAGGAGTCTGGGGGCTTGGGGATCAGCATCAAAGGGGGTCGAGAGAACCGAATGCCCATCCTCATTTCCAAGATCTTTCCCGGACTGGCAGCGGACCAGAGTCGGGCTCTCCGGGTCGGCGATGCGATCCTGTCCGTCAACGGGAACGACCTGAGGGAGGCGACACATGATCTGGCGGTGCAGGCGCTTAAAAAGGCCGGGAAGGAGGTGACGCTGGAGGGTAAGATTGAGAACTCAACAGCGGGGATTTACCAAGGCCAGGTTAGACATTACCAACAATCACCTATACGCTTCGATTTGGTTTCTCTTATCAAACTAGCTCTCAGATCTATTATTGGACAAAACGTGTTTGCAATCAGCATTAGTGTGCAGTTTCTCATATTGAAGGAAATGTTGAAATAAAAGATGTTGCCATCGCTTAAGGTTTTAAGGTAGACCACCATGTCAGCATAGTGAACTTTCTAAATGTCAGGACTTTCCCCCCGAAGCGACCAACTTGCCTGTCAGTCATACTAAAGTAACAAAGTGTCATTTCATCAGTACAATCAGGAGGGGCTTTGATCATCGCTATCATCTATCAGAGGTGGAAGGTATTTAGGTTGTGTAACCAGTCCTCTGATTCCCAGCTGTAGATGTGCCTTTTGAAGGGGGGCGGGGCCAGCTATATCAACAAAGCTATCATATCAGTAAACAGGAAAGTAACCGCAGTTATCCAAAGTCAGCTGTTGTATCACGGCTAACCAGGCACCTCGATAAGGCCTCATTGCAGACGTGAAGTGATCGAGCCTGCTTGTCACTGATGTGAATGTGCGCTTGAAGTGTTGGGGCCCCTGGAACCCTGTGCACACGCACCGTGTGGGTAATGTTCCGGAATGAAGCCTGGAACAGTCAGATCGAGGGAGGTCCGGTGGTAGGAAAGGCTGCTCTCACTTTAGCTTGTCAAACGAGCCAGCGCAATTTCTTCCAGAAAATAAATCGTATTATTAAAACAGCTCTTAATACACTTCAGCCCCCTTTTTAGCCATCATCTAAATCATCCGTCATTATATCCACCACTCCACCTACCCTGCTGTTGTGAGTGGGTGAAGTAGAGTATGATGTCAGCCCTGCTCAGGCTCTAACCTGGGTCCCTCCAGTGCAGGAATGTCCCAGAGCACCGTCACTGTTTGTCGGCCTGTCGGGCAGTTGAGTTGTGGTGTTTGTGAAGGCAGCACTCACCCCAGACCCCAGCCCTTACCCCAGCCTTCACCCCAGCCTCACCCCAGCCCTCACCTAACCACCAACTCTTCACCAATGAGCTTTGTGTTTTCCAGACCCCACTGTGGCATGTACACTAGACATTAACAACGCATTCACAGGTGATTAGCTGCCTGACCTGCGTGACCCCCAGGTTGGCCCCTCAGCCAGGGGACAGAGGCCAGGGGAGGGGGGGGGGGGGGGGGGAACTCCTGTCCAGACCTGATCAGCATTCTGGTCAAATCTTCTAACTCGGACCAAGATCTGATCTCTCATCGCCGTATGCATTCCTGCAATACTGTGGCATATGCCGTTGTTTTTGTCAACATCACAGCTAGCTTCGCCTACATCTTTGTCTCTATCCTCCCAAACTTTGGTACTTAAGTTAATAACACCTGTCATTGGAACCATGCTGTTGTCAGGCCGAGTTTGAATGGTCATCTGTTTTTCCCGGATAAGCCCATTGTCTGGTTGAATAAAGGATTAGAAATGGCACACGCAGACAAAGGGGCCATTGATTAAAAAACGGGGCCATCCCTGATTGAGGACGAATGTGTTTCTGTTGTTCCCCGGCCAGAACTTCCCTCAGAACATGGCACCGTCCTCCGGCTCACAATGGAACAGGAGTCGGAACATCTTCAACTAGGCCACGCTGTCTGAGTTCACTCTCCAGCAGGGTTCTCTGTGACGTCTGCATCGCAGACTGGAGTTAAAACAGATTCTCTCTGTGCACTCTGGCAGACTGTGTGAGTGTTTGTGTGTGTGTGTGTGTGTGTGTGTGTGTGTGTGTGTGGGTGTGTGGGTGTGTGGGTGTGTGGGTGTGTGAGTGAGTGAGTGAGTGTGTGGGTGGGTGTGTGAGTGAGTGTGTGTGTGTGAATGTTTGTGAGTGTGTGTCTGTGTGTGTCTGTGTGTGTGTGTGTGTGTGTGTGTGAGTATGTGAGAGTGTGTGTGGGTGTGTGAGTGAGTGAGTGAGTGTGTGTGAGTGTGTGTGTGGGTGGGTGTGTGGGTGTGTGAGTGAGTGTGTGTCTGTGTGTGTGTGTGTGAGTGAGTGAGTGTGTGTGAGTGTTTGTGAGTGTGTGTCTGTCTGTGTGTGTGTGAGTGTGTGTGTGTGTGTTGAAGCAGATGGATGTCCAGTCCGGTAGTAGAGCACATATGGTGTGTATAGGTATAACAAAAGGAACACACATAAACATGGTCTCTGCATGATTCAGGTCACAGTTAGTCAGGGAGGGGGAGGCAGGTGTTTTTGAACAGAAAGGGGGATGCACTTTATGCATGGGATGTGTGTGTGTGTGTGTGTGGAGGAGATAGATAGAGAAAAGGCATGTGTACTTGTTTTGTTTGTGTGCGCGAGAATGTTCATGTGTATGGAGCCTCAGAGGAGTTGCGTGGAGTAGGACAAGCCCCCCTCCCCCTCCTGTACTCCTCGCAGCCCCCCTCCCCCTCCTGTACTCCTCTCAGCCCATTTGAGGAGTCAGACACACTGTTCTCATTAGGACTCTGGCAGCCCTGGCCGGGGGTGGGGGGAGTGGGGGGACAACTAAGGGAATAAGCAAATAAGGTAGAAAGTAGAAAATTTGTGTGGGAGGGTGTGGATTGGAAGGGATGAGGGATGAGGGAAGGAAAGAGAAAGTGGAGAAAGTGTGGTAGGGAGAAAAAGAGAGAGAGAGAGTAAGGAGTGGAGGGGGCGAGACAGTTAGAGACAAGGTTTGGGAGGTTGGGGCTGGACAAACCACAGGGGGATTTTTGGTTAGTACAAAAACAGCGGTGCTCGGTGTTTGCCTGACTGGCTGGCTAGCTGGCTGGTTAGACAACTGGCTGGCTGGCTGACTGGTTGTCTTGTTAGCTTATTGACTGTCTGTTTTAGCCGCTTGGCTGTTGGCGCAGAACTATTGAGGGGAAAAAGACAAGCTTGCTGTGTAGGATGGTACCTCATGGGACCACACACACACACACACACACACACACACACACACACACACACACACACACATTGACTGTCCTTAGTGTGCTGGCCTAATTAAAAGCAGAAGTGGAACTGAGTGACATTTCTGTCAGGTCTAATGAGATCTTGAAACAGGGTAGAGGAGAGGACAGAAGAGGAGAACTCAGCATATTTGGTGTTAACACAGAAGGAGAAGCTCATTTACGGAACGCGCTCTAAAAACACAGGAACACAGACATTCATGGTCACCGTTGGAATGAGCTTTGTGGTTCGAAAGATCTTGAAATGTGGTTCCTTGACTTGGCCGACTGCCCCACCGCAACCCTAACCCTGTCTGTCTGTCTCTCTCTCTCACACACACACACACACTTTTTCTCTCATGCAGCCGATCAGACCAGCTACTTTTACAACCTTAATCCCAGCCTACATCCAATAATGACCTCACCCTTCAGCTCGACGGATCCAGTGTCTCACTCAGAGCAGAGACCCAAAGGAGTGCCTCACACACACACACACACACACACGCACACACACACTAGCAGACATATTCAAACACGCATACACAGTCTTATGAACACACACATTATCATGCACACACACTAAGTAAGTATTAGCAGAAGTGTGACTCTGCATTTCAGAGAGGGGGGAGGGGAATGGAAAGAAGAGGTCGATTTGTGGTGAAAGAATGGAAGGGTGGGGGGCTCCTGGAGGAATGGCAGGGGGGCCGGGGGGTAACGGCGCCTGGACCAAATCTGGCACCAGAATCCATTATTCTAGTTCAGAAATCGTTCTTGTGCAAACAGCCAATCAGACGAGCCTCTCTCTCCAAGCTCTCCAGTGTACCTGTTCACCCTTTGAAGACCTGTATTCTCCTGCAGTTGGAACTGTTTCAACACCCCTGGAGAAGTCTGACGGACGCAAACCTGTTCCATCCTGAGCAATGTAGCCACAGCCGTAGTTAACACCCAGTGTTGTGTGTCCCTCCCTGCTTGCTGTAGCCTCTCCCTGAGGGAGCAGGCCAGTACTTCACGATGCCTTGCTCTAGTAGTGATCTGTGTGTGTGTGTGTGTGTGTGTGTGTCACAGTGAAGTACATCCGGGAGGTCTCTCCGCTGTTCAAGAAGCCGTCCCTGGTGGCCGACCTGCCGTGGGACGGCGTGCGCGCTCAGTCGCCTAGCTACAGCGGCAGCGAGGACTCGGGTTCGCCCAAGCACAGCTCGGCCAAGGACAGGAAGGTGATCAGCCTGAAGATGTGCTACATCAGCCGGAGCCTCACCATGCCTGACCTGGAGAACAGGTGTGTGGGGGTGTGGCGGTGGGTGTGTGGGGGTGTGTGGGGGTGAATATCTTTATCGTCATTGTACAATAAAATTGGATGCCATCCTCTCAGGTGCACTGAATAAATACACAATTTATAAATAAAATAAGATAAACTAAGTAAAAAATAAAAACATGGTAAATTTAGTAAAATAAGGAAATAAATATAATGTATTATAATAAAATAAGAATTTGTTTTATTTAATTTAATTTTTGTAAAAGTTAAATATGCTACAAATTAAACATTTTAGGACTATAAATGATATAAAGTGTGTGTGTATGTGAGGAGGGGGGGTGGACATGCTTCACTTCCCTGACAGCGACTTCCAGTGTGTGTTTGGATCCGGTTCCTGTGTTTGAAGGACGTTCCTCTTCCATCCTGTGTGAGCCAGGCTGCTGGAGCTGCACTCTCCAGACGGCCAGCACACCATGATCCTGCGCTGCAAGGATGGCCCCAGCGCCAGCTCCTGGTTCAGCACCATCCACACCAACATCGCTGCCCTGCTGCCCCACACTCTGGCCCACATCAACGCCTACCTGGGCGCCTCTGGAGCCTCACACCCCCACCTCAAACACATAGGCTGGCTGGCAGAGCAGGTACACACACACACACACACACATACACACACACACCGAGCTGTGGTAGAGAAGCATGTCAGTGATTATGTTGTGTGCGTCAGTGTGTCCTGCTGTTGTGTAGCTGCTGTAAGTGTCAGGACTTTATCACGTATGGAGGTGTGTGCAAGGGTGTGTTTGGTATGTTTAGTAGTTGCCGTGGTATGATGTGACAGGAAGCACTTTGACACTCCAAACCAGAAGTTTCCATCCACAGTGGTACGTGCCCAGCCCCTCCCTCCCTCTCACACACACACACATGCTTTGAAGTGGTGCTTATCTCCTACAGGTCCAGCTGGATGGTGGCCGTCACCAGTTTCGCCCCGTTGTCATGGCGCTGACAGAGAAAGACATCCTGCTGTTTGAGTCAGTGCCATGGACCCGTGAGGCCTGGTCCACACCTGTGCTCACTCACCCGCTGCTAGCTACCAGGTAACTCTGTCTCCCTGTGTCTCTCTGTCTCTCTCTCTGACTCCACCTATGTCCATGACTCTCTCTCTTTCTAACTCTACATCACATCTGTTTCATCCCCCACCCCGCTCTCTTCTTCTCTCCCCCCTTTTCTCTTTAACTACACCTCTGTTTCATCCCCCACCCCTCTCTCCTTCTCTTCCTCTCTCTCCCTTTCTCTCTTACTCCACCTGTTTCATCCTCCACCCCTCTCTCCCTCTCTTCCTCTCTTTCTCCAACTCCACCTCTGTTTCATCCTCCACTCCTCTCTCTCCCTCTCTCTCTTTCTCCAACTCCACCTCTGTCTCACCCCCCCCCCTTCTCTCCTCTCTCTCTTCCTGACCTGCCCCTTGTCTTCCGGTCTCTCCCAGACTGGTCCACTCTGGCAGCGCCCGCAGCGCCTCTGCCCAGGGGCCGGAGTTGGTGTTCGCCACGCGGACTGGTACGGGGCGTGGCATCGAGTCCCACGTGTTCCGAGTGGAGACCACCTGGGACCTGTCGTCATGGACGCGGGCGCTAGTGCAGGGCGGGCACGCCGCTGCAGAGCTGATCAAAGAGGTGTCGATCGGTGAGTACGCATGTACCCAGGATCAGGATCAGTGTGGAGTGTGGCCTTGTCCACTGTCTCTGTTAAGAGGGCTGGTTGGAACAGAGCTGTTTTGTTTTAGGGGGGGAATGTATGTGGTTCGTGGTTCCCCATTCCAAGATGGCGTTTTCTCCATTATCCAGGAAGCCAAGACAGAATAATAGGGTACCAGAGAAGATCCAAAGTTAATGACAGTGTAGGGAAGAAGAGGAGAATTGAAGCAGATGTTGAGATGGAACAGCCAAAATGTGAAATGTTTCCACTGAGGAGAACAATAGGCAGCTAGAACACCACTGCTCTTTCCTTCCTCTCTCCTGCTGCTGGACTGACTTGCTGTTTCTGTAAATCACAAACATTACATTCAGACCCCTGGAAGTGGTTCAGTAAAAGAAACAGCAGCCATATGCTCTTGGAGGGTGTTAAAATGAGGTGCCATGTATTGGCCCTTTGCCCCAACTCAACACTAACTATGTTATGTTTGACATGTGCTTGTCTGTGTGTGTGTGTGTGTGTGTCTGGCTGTGTCTGTCTATCTGTGTGTGCATCTGTGTGTTCGCATGCGTGTGTGTGTGTCTGTCTGTCTGTGTGTGTGTGTGTGTGTGTCTGTCTGTCTGTCTGTCTGTCTGTCTCTCTCTGTGTGTGTGTGTGTGTGTGCCAGGTTGCATGTTGAACAGGCAGGATGTCCGGCTGACTCTGCACTATGAGAAGGGCTTCACCGTGACGCGAGAGCCTCCAGACCCTCCAGGGGGCGCTGTGCTCTACAGATACCCCTTCGAGAAGCTCAAGCTGTCCGCTGATGATGGCATACGAAACCTCTATCTGGACTTTGGAGGTCCGGAGGGAGAGATGGTGAGCAGCGACTCTGGTGCCCGGTGGGGGTGGGGGGTGGGGGGGGGGGGTAGCTGTGTACAGGCAGAACTAGATGACAAGACGCCTCAGTAGATGCAGACATGACAGAAGCTAGGCTTTTTTGACACCATTACTTACAACAGCTCTTGTCAAACTCTCTCTCTTGTTTTCTCTTGCTCTCCTCCCCTCTCTCTTTCTCTCTATCTACCTCTCTACCTCTCTCTTGCTCTCCTCTCTCTCTCTCTCTCTCTCTCTCTCTCTCTCTCTCTCTCTCTCTCTCTCTCTCTTTGTATCTGCCTGTCTCTTCATCCTCCAGGTGTTTGACTTGCATTCCGGGCCCAAGCCTATCGTGTTTGTGCTCCATTCGTTCCTGTCTGCTAAGCTGACTCGTCTGGGCCTGCTGACCTGAAGCAGGAGGCTCCGTCCAGAAGTCCTCCCTGATTGGCTGGGCCTTCACTGCCTCCCTCCCTCCCTCCCTCCCTCTCTCTGCCATAGTAAGATGGATGACTGAGTTGAAGAGGAACTATTAACTGTTGACTTTGGGCACTGAAGTGACATGGAGTGTAGATGCCTGAATGGATCATGAAGTATGCATGTGTAAATGTTTGCGTTGGCTTGATAGTGTACGTGTTGCCTAAGAGACCAATTATTTAGCACAATATCCCAAACGACTGTTATAATCAGGACTGCCAACTGTGCCTTTGTTATGTGTAGTCAAGAAAGCTTTTATCCTTTTCATTTCTCGTAAGTGTGGTAAGATTCCAAGCAGAGTAAGCTTTTAAGATGCACAGCAATAGTATTACTTTTATACTGTATCCTGGATATTTTAGTATTGGTTAGTTAGTGACTTTGTATGTATGATTGGGAAGGTTTCCAATACACAGTGTGAACCCCAGATAAGTCTTCATCTGTGTTGAGGAATACGAGTCCCTTATGTTTATGTTAATGTCCTCATGACTGAACTTTTAAGTGTATTAAGCTCACGTCTGCCCCCCACCCCCATGGCATTGTGACATAATGGGCCAACCTTATGCTACCTGTCACACAGCACACTTAATTAGCCACTCCCCCTAGCCTTCTACTGTGGCCTGGGTAAGGAAGTGTTTCCATGGAGATATCTAAAGGGCGGACCACTTCTGACCATTCCTGCAAGCCAAGGACTATCATGATGTCGGTGATAGACTAGGATGATGATGATAATGGGAATGGTGGTGATAATCATGTTCAATGAATGCAGTAGAGGGATCAATCCTGCCGTTGTGTAAATTCCAGATTCTAGTCTGATGTTATTCCTGTGTATACCTGTGTCTTTTCCAGAGATTTCACTGATGCTCTGGCTGTTAACCTAAATGTCAGGCCTTCCAGTTTACCCATGAATGTATCTCACTGAACAAATGACAGTTTCAAGCTGTTGGTTAAAACCTTTTGTATTACTTTGATCTTCAAACATGTTCCATCTTCCAGTGTGACTGTTTCCTATGCAAAGCTATGCTTTTACTCCGAGAAAGGGTTTATCGAAACCAAAGTTTTGTATCTGTGGCAGCTTAATGCGTTGTACACAATCGCAGAGAAAGCATAGGAGAGCATGCTGTTACGACATGTTACATGCACAACTATGATAGACTGTACGCCTGCACTCTGATATATTCAGTATATCATGTATAATAATTATTATTATGTTATAACCTCAAATGTAAATATATAGCCTATGCAAATAAATTGCTCCCAAAACAAAATTAGTACCACTGTCTCTCACTTTGGCTCTTTAATATCTGTCCAGTAATTGTGTTTGTTCAAATAATTTATGGGATTATAAGGGACAATAATATTTCCAAAGCCTGCATGTTCGCACCAAGCCCCGGGTCTGCCTCTCAGCAGACACGCCGATTTTTCCCGGTGGCCACTTCCTGGTATTGCAACATAAAATACCCATGGGGCCCAGAAAGCATTTTTCCCATAGACCGTAATAGTAAAAGAGAAGCCTGTAAAAGGGTTCTCAGGACACCTACAGCTGTAACCACTATTAATTCCAAATCTTTTTATTCCATATTTTTAAGTCATGGACTTTTAAACCGTCAAAAAAATTCTAAAGGCCAGAAAAGCCCCCGCAAAGTCTTATTCTTATGGTGACGTCACAGCCGTGCGCCTACACTCCCAAGCGCGGTCCCGCTGTGTCTCGGGAACATTACCCTGTTCAGCCACTGTCGCAAGTCTGTTGTTTTTGTTATGTTATGTTCGTTATTTGTTCAGTAAAATCACATAATTACTTTGAAAAGTCTGAACTTATTTCATTATAAAGCCTTGCATAGGAACACCTAATTATGTTAAATACACCACGCAACGGAATTTGTATTTATTTATTCAGTAGCATGTGGCTCAGTATAGGTTCTGACATCTCAGTACAGGAGAAAACTGTTTTAGGGTCGACTATAAAAACATACCAGGCTAGGAATTACACTTAATGTCCAGGAGCTCCTTCCATGACTCAGGTAATATACAAACTATATCACGTAGCTGTAAAAGAAACAGAGAAGCTGCACAACGCTTAATAAGAAAGACTTGCCTGTTTGAATGTGCCGATACAGCCTATAAAACGATAAGAACTTTAAACTTAATCTGACAAGAAGTCGTAGGCTATATCACACACGGGATCATTGATAGACAAAACAGATTTGACTACCTGCATCTGGTTGATAAATATGACAGCTTGTATTGTGGAGAATCCCTTATTTTTTATTGCAGATTAACTTTAATAAAAATGACTCGTTTTATCCGTACTTAACTAAAAAATAAACAAACAAGACGAATTAACCTTGTATAGTCTAAAACCATGACTATGAAAACATAATCGGTTGATGTGTCCTATAAATCCATCATTTGATTGTGTAGATTCGTCATTATCGGTCAAACTCTTCCACAAGCACTCATGAGCGCGCAGCGCGTGTCCAGAACGCGACTTGCTCGTTCTCATTGCCCCAGAGCGTCATCAGCCTCCCATCATTCCATTCCCCATACCGCGGAAGTAAACCAGGAAGTCAAAAAACTTTTTCCGCGTATGCGCCAGGTGAGCAACTTCATTGAAATCAACGGCCGCCATTTTCCAATACCCTATCTAGTTATATAAATCTATGGTTCGCACATGCGTCAAATCGCTGGAGTAGCGGAACTAGATCCTAGTGTTTTGCCGCTAGAGGGCGACATCACAGACGCAGTCCCTTGAGTTGCCGCTAGCCTGGTAGGATTGCTGGGCCGAGTCAAAGCTGTCACCGAGCTAGCAGCGAGCTAGCATCCCCTCTTTGTCATGTCAAGAGCGGCCAGCCCGGTTCAGACACCTCACAGTTAGCGAGCAGACATCAAACCTCCTGTATCTGAAGAAGGACTCTACAGCTACTGTGGGTGGATTTCCGAAGAGTGAGATGAAATGACAACGTCAACGTTACAGGTAGGTTAGCTTGACCAGCTAGCTGGGGCTAAATGTCACTGCAAGCCACGATATTAGAAGTAAACAACCACCAGGCTAGCACAAGCAGTTCAACACTAATGTGTTGTCATTTGTCATCGTTATTAGTCACACTGTAAACACTCTGTTTAGGGTAGCTAGGTCAAGTTAGTTACGGTTGGTTAGGGATGGGCGTGGATCTACAAAGGGGCAAGCTAGCGGTAAATATTGTGGATCCTGTTAGAGAGTCTAGCTAGCTGTCCTCAGCACACTAGTAATATTTGCTGCATAAAAAGTTTGTTGATTTAATCGGCATTAATGTCTTCGAATATCATGCTGGTTTCTCATAGCATATAATGGCGTAGAAGATGCATTCACGATACTTTCTCCCAATATCCTTCCTTCCTTCCATCCTTCACTAACAGAAAGCGATCGATCTTGTGACCAAAGCCACAGAAGAGGACAAAGCAAAGAACTATGAGGAGGCTTTGCGCCTTTATCAACATGCGGTGGAATACTTCCTGCATGCAATTAAGTGTGAGTAACCGAAACGTCAACATTGTCACTGGGAACCCGCTTAAAACATCCAGAACTCACGCATAGTCACTACACCTGTGTTCTAGTAGGCAAGGCATTGGTCAGTTCCTCTTATGAGTAGACAGCTCCGATCTGGACATTCGGGTGACATCTAGTTAAACCATTTCACCTCCCAGCTGTAGCAGTGGTGTGGAGGTTGGGGGTTGTTGGTTCCTGGGGCTCGGCTTCAGCCAGAGTGGCTGACAGGGACCCCCAAAGTGATGAGGTCTTCTGGTGTTCGTTCACAGATGAGGCCCACAGCGACAAGGCCAAGGAGAGCATACGAGGAAAGTGTATGCAGTACCTGGACCGGGCAGAGAAGCTGAAGGACTACCTGAAGAATAAAGAGAAACAGGGAAGGAAGCCTGTCAAAGAAGCACAGAGTAATGACAAGTGAGTAGGAGGGGGGCTCCTCCACCTGAACATGAGATCAACAGGTGAAGACAAGCCAGCAACGGCAGGGGAAGAGAGAGAGAGACAGGAGTGTGAGAGAGAGGGAGAGAGGGAGAGAGAGAGGGAGTGAGTGGGAGTCAGGTGGCTGAGCGATAAGGGTGTCAGGCTAGTAATCAAAAGTTACCAGGTTGGAACCCAGCTGTGCCAACATGACGTTGTGTCCTTTGGCAAGGCACTTCACCCTACTTGCTTCAGGGAGGAATGTCCCTGTACTTGCTGTGAGTCGCTCTGGATAAGAGCGTCTGATAAATGACTAAATGTAATGATTGAGTGAGTGAGTGAGTGAGTGAGAGGAGAGAGAGAGAGAGCACGCTAACTGGTGTTGTGGTTGTTCTCCCCAGGAGTGATAGCGACAGCGAGGGGGAAAACCCAGAAAGGAAGAAACTACAGGAGCAGCTTATGGGTCTGTCTGCCTGTCTATCTGTCTCTCTGTCTGCCTGTCTGTCTCTCTGTCTGCCATCTGCCTGTCATCTGCCTGTGTGTCGGTTTGATTCTGTTAGGGAAGGAACCAGTGTATTAATGCTGGTATGATTTGTGCAAGTAAATACTAAGTCTGCACATGCACAGATGGACGTTTACCACAGTTGGTACTGAGGATCCCCCCCCCCCCCCCCCCCCCAACTTCTTTCCTGGATAGGGGCCATTGTAATGGAGAAGCCCAACGTGAGGTGGAACGATGTGGCGGGGCTGGAGGGGGCCAAGGAGGCTCTGAAGGAAGCTGTTATCCTACCTATCAAGTTCCCTCACCTCTTCACAGGTGAGCGGCTCTCTCTCTCTCTTCCCCCTTTCTTTCTCAATGTCTCTCTCTCTCAACTCATCTTTGTCTTCCTCTCTCTCTGCCACCCCCCTTTGTTTCCTTTGTCTTCCTCATCCTCTCACTAAATATATGTCCCCCTCCTTCCTTGTCTGGCTGGCTGCAGGTAAAAGGACTCCTTGGCGTGGGATTTTGCTGTTTGGTCCCCCCGGAACAGGGAAGTCCTACCTGGCCAAGGCTGTTGCCACCGAGGCCAATAACTCCACCTTCTTCTCTGTTTCCTCTTCTGACCTCATGTCAAAGTGGCTGGGAGAGAGTGAGAAGTGAGTGTTGGGTTCCAGACTGTCGTAAGTACTAGTCGTAAGCAAAGCTGGGGGTCTATGGCTCTCTGCTTGTCTCTTCAATGCCCTCTCTCTCTCTCTCTCTCTCTCTCTCTCTCTCCTTCTCTTTCTCTCCGTCTGTCTTCCAGACTGGTGAAGAACCTGTTTGACCTCGCACGGCAGCACAAGCCCTCCATCATCTTCATCGATGAGGTGGACTCCCTGTGCGGCTCCAGGAACGAGAATGAGAGCGAGGCCGCGCGCAGGATCAAGACAGAGTTCTTGGTCCAGATGCAGGGTGAGCGCCGCTACTGCCCCATAGGGGCCTACAGGAAATTCCTAGAGATGCTTGCTAGCTCGTAATGCAGTGGTGTCAAACTCGAGCCATCGAGGGCCAAGAGGGGGCAGGTTTTCACTTCAACCAAGCACTACTCCAGCTGATTTCACAGTGTAAAGAAACTTGTTTGTGAAATAAGCGTAATGATTGATGGACATGAAGACTTGCACCCTCTTGACCAGAGGTCTCAAACTCGTGCCATCGAGGGCCAAGAGGGTGCAGGTTTTCATGTCAACCAATTACTACACTAGCTGATGTCACTAACGAGTTTCTCTACTTGGGTGAAATCAGCTGTGCTTGGTCGACACGAAAACCTGCACCCTCTTGGCCCTCTGGCACGAGTTTGAGACCCCTGCTCTTGACCCTCTAAGTTTTATACAAGTTTGTCCTAACGGAATACACCATGTGAAGTCCTCACTGTTTACTGTCGTTGGGTTGACAGGTGTGGGCAACAACAATGATGGGATACTCGTGTTAGGGGCCACCAACATCCCCTGGGTCCTGGACGCAGCCATCCGCAGAAGGTCAGAGGTCATTAAGGGATTTCGGAAGCTCGGAAAGAGGTTTATCGAATAAGAAGACTTTGATCAAATAACGTGATCTCTGGGTTGCCAGGTTTGAGAAGCGCATCTACATCCCCCTCCCAGAGGAACCTGCACGGTCCCAGATGTTCCGCCTCCACCTGGGCAACACGCCTCACAGCCTGAGCGACGCTGACCTGCGGCAGCTGGCCTTCAAGACGGACGGCTACTCCGGCGCCGACATCAGCATCATCGTGCGAGATGCACTCATGCAGCCAGTCAGAAAGGTGCAGTCTGCCACACACTTCAAAAAGGTAACTATACAAATGAATGTTGATTTGATTTGAACTACAGTACCCATAATGCAACATGTCCAGTACTCTGCAGCGATATATGTGACAACACAGTAAAAAAGGTTCCTTCCTAGCCCGGATGCTAGCTGGTTCCTGGCTCTCACCAACACGTTGTCCTCCAGGTTCGAGGCCCGTCTCGCAGTAACAACACGATCATGGTGGACGACCTCCTGACCCCATGTTCCCCCGGCGATCCCGCGGCCGTAGAGATGACGTGGATGGAGGTGCCTAGCGACAAGTTGCTGGAGCCCATCGTGTGCATGGTGAGACGAGCGAGTAGCGCTAACAAATGCTGGGGCTGACACCTGCTCTGTAGAGGTTTGTCTTACCGGGGGCTTGTGTCTTCCTCCCTGCCAGTCGGATATGCTGCGCTCCCTGTCCACCACCAGACCAACGGTCAACACTGAAGACCTGTTCAAGGTCAAGAAGTTCACAGAGGACTTTGGACAAGAGGGCTGAGACACACGCCCTCCACACCCCACCTCTCTGGTCCCCCCCCCCCAAAAAAAAAAACCCACAAGACTTCCTGTCAAACAAGTAGCTACGTCATTGGTGGTTTTGAATTAACCTGCATCGGCAAGAACTACCAAGTGTTTTAACGTCAAGCATTTTGACCCTCCCACCACAGCATGGACCGCGGACTGACCAGGACTGCTGTGCTCTTATTTTGCCATCCTGCACTTTGTTCAGTTTGAATTAAAGAAGGATTAGAAGTATTAGAAGGACTGGAAGAGTTTAGGAGAAACAGGTTTACTACAAAAAATACTTTTGTTCAGTTGTTTCTCTAAGTATGTTTTTTGTTTTGTCTTATTACAAATGTCTGTTACTAATCTTTTCCGTTACCAGTTGCTAAACTACTTACTAGCGTATTGATTGATCTGTTGAATGCTCTCCATAACGTTCATGGGGTCCCCAATGTCAGACCGTTTTATTGAAGGCTATTTATAACTATTTATTTCATATCTCCTGTGGGAAGGATCTGTTTTGAAACTGTGAGATGGACAGGCTACTGAAGATTGTCAATAGGTTGTAGTTTTACTCTTGACGTTCCCCAAGCTCCAGTGACTGGGGTTGAAGGACCTGAAGAGACTTGTTGCAGTGTTGAAGAGGGTAGGCTCCATGTGTGTCCATACTGTCCATACCATAATGCTGTCTAAGCGCTGTAGTCATGGAGACAGACCGTAATCTTAGTGTCGTGACGTTTGGGGCCCTATTATGCCTGAACTAGTCTCATGTATTCTCTGAAGAGAAACGTATTCACTGAGAAGACTTCAGTGGATGTTCTTGTTCGTGGTTCTTCTGAAGAGGAGGAACATGTATGTTTATAAGCTGCAAAGTGGTTTCCCCTCCATTCTAGGTCCATTACATTCAGTTTGTTGCCAGCAACATAGCGCCCGCTGCCAGTCCACAGTAGGTAAGTTGTGTCACTCTAGTTGATCATTTTCATGATAGCGTATCCATGGTAAGCAAGCTGCCCTCTGACCTATTAAAACAACTACATTTGAAATGAACTGAGTGTGATGTCATCACTGACGAGATGAGACTGTCTCAGCGTTTCCCGTAGGACACCTGACCAATCACAGACAGGCATTTACAATAGCTTTTAATGAAACGAAAAAATGTAAGTTACAATGACAAATGATTTCCAAGTGATAAACATCCCAGTTACAGAATACAAATTCCTCCCAACACCAATCCTTCACATCCCACACAAAAACTTAGTACAAATGTACGGCATACGTTGTGCTAGGCTCATCTTTAGCAGATCTGCAATGTTAGACACTTGGCATGAAGGAAAGCTGAGAACTAGGCATTTTAATATGACAGCAGCATAACACAGCCTGCCTCAGAACACTGATCGTCACACTGAGTGCCAAGTCTGCATTCACAACCATCACTGCAAGACTGTAAGTCTCCTTACTGCACCTGTGAGGGTTTGACAGTTCTGTCTCAGGTCAGTTCAGTTCTCACCTCCGGGAATCCATTCCGCTGCCAGCTGGTTGGACGATATCAAACTTTGCTGCGCTTTGATTGGCTGTCTGTCGAAGGGGCGGCCCTCTTGTTGCGGTGGTGAGGAAAGGTGGGCATCAGCTCAGGTTCACAGGCTGCAGAGGGCAGAAACAGCACAAGGAAAACACTTCAGAACCAGTAGAGGAACAACACTTCAGCCCAGAAACAGCTGAGGAACGGAGGTCAAAAATCAACCTCTTCACCCCTCTACCACCCATACAGAAATGAACAATAAAAGGATGCTATCGTCCATTAATGGGATGTATCCTAGAGATGTATCCTTAATTCAAACTACAGGGGAAAACCCCATGGACGACCTCAGACCCCTCGTCCACCAATGAACCTTGAACTTACGTAAAGGTTTCTCCTTGAAGTAGGAGCTATCCAGGCAGTCCTTAGCTGTAGCCCTGAGAGAGAGACCACACATCAGAGGAGATGGTGGTCAAGGATGTTCCCAGAAAGCCCGAACACTAAAGTTTGAATGTTGAGGGTTAACACGGAGGAGGTACCTGCGCAGGGGGTTGTACATGAAGAGCTGGTTGAGGAGACGCAGACCTGCATCAGACAACCAGGTGAATTTATTCTTCAGGTTGTTGTACGGCTGCTTTCGGAGGCTGTACTGACCCACCAGAGGAAGCCGGGAAAAGCCCTGCACAAACAGAGGGGCAGAGCTCCATACACTGGTACGCAAAATAAAGTCACCCTGGACAGCGATACAGGCAGACTGGAGAAACGTATGAGGGAGTGAAACGTATGTGAAGTCAGCCAGGTCTTACTGGCCAGATGTTTTCATTGGGCGTGCCCAGCAGCTGGACGATGAGGTCCACTTGTTGGATCTCTGAGCTGGCAGGGAGAAGGGGCTTGTGGGCCAGGAGCTCTGCCAGGATGCAGCCCACCGCCCTGAGGAGTACACACACACAGTACCATCACATACACACACAGTACCATCACATACACACACAGTACCATCACATACACACACAGTACAATCACATACACACACAGTACCATCACATACACACACAGTACCATCACATACACACACAGTACCATCACATACACACACAGTACCATCACATACACACACAGTACCATCACATACACACACAGTACAATCACATACACACACAGTACCATCACATACACACACAGGACCATCACATACACACACAGTACCATCACATACACACACAGTACCATCACATACACACACAGTACCATCACATACACACACAGTACCATCACATACACACACAGGACCATCACATACACACACAGTACCATCACATACACACACAGTACCATCACATACACACAAAGTACCATCACATACACACACAGGACCATCACATACACACACAGGACCATCACATACACACACAGGACCATCACACCAGCTGTGTTTATACACAGGAATACCTGGTGTTTTCTGAGTTGTAAAACACACCCATAATCACAACTGAAGTCAGGATTTTAGCAGCATTTAACAGAGAAACAGTGTTTAAATGCTGGCTTCTCACCACATATCCAGGGCAGTGGTCTGGGTCTTCGTGCCCAGGAGGACTTCTGGAGCTCTGTACCTGGTGGGAGGAGGCAGGGGTTTAGGAATGAGACAGAACGCTAGAGCTGCACACATGCTAGCTACCCCCCCTACCTGGGGGGTGACCTGCCCAAGGGGGCTGGGGAAGGACGGTAGGAAACACTCACCACAAGGTCACCACCTTGGGAGTCATGGGCTGGAGGGGGATGCCGTAGACACGGGCCAAACCAAAGTCCGCTGTGGGGGATGGGGTGGGGGTTCCATTATTGTGATCCACACAGGACCAGACATCACCCTATCATACTGAAGCCTTAATATCACATACACACAAGCGCACAATGGCTTCCTTTGGACCCAAAGATTCTGGATGACAAAAAAAAGTGCTTCTACAAAATGTTGTGGTCCAATTTAGACCTAACCTTGGAATAAGCCCTGTACTCTCTGTTCTGGAAGAAGATTTACCTGGCAGCCCTGTGGCCAGATTAAAAACAGCAGTCAAGCCATGGTCAGACAGGATTAAGTTTTCCTCCCACTGTGCCTTGACTCAGACAATAATGCCTCTTAGTTCTGTGAGGCAGTTTTCATCTTAAAACACACCAACTCCTCCTAGTCTGCCACAGCAAGCCTATCTTGAACTAAAGGAATAATATCACCGGATTTAAATCACTTCGATCAGAGCAGGCGAAGATGATAATGATGATGATGATGACTCACCTATCTTCACACAGCCCTTGTCCGTCATTAGTAGATTGGACACCTTCAGGTCTCTGTAACACACATTAAAGCATTAATCCAACTGTACATACCCACCTCAGTCCACTAAATGCCTTAGGATCATTACTGGTATCACAGTAATGCTTCAAAGAACAGCATCGGCTGTGTGCCGTTGGTGCGAAGGAGTTTCCCCCGGGATAAATAGAGTAATCTGAATCTGAATCTTATCTTCTATGACGGCAGTAAGACAAGCCTACCGTGATGGAGCTACTCATGAACACAGTACATACCTGTGCAGGATGAAGTTGAGGTGAAGATAATCTAGGCCTCTCAGCAACTGTAGGACGATACACTTCACCTGGGGGATTAAGGGGGGTGGGTTGCTGATCATACACACTAAACACAGATAAGCTTCCATCTATAAGCAGCCATCCTGTTAACTCCAGCCTACCTGGGCTTCAGAGAAGGGAGTCTGCATGTTCTCCAGAAGACTGGCAAGGTCTTGCTCACAGTAGCCCATCACTAGGAACAGGCTGGAGACAAACAGAGAGAGTGTGTACTATGTAGCATACTACAGGGTGACAGTGTGTACTATATGTGTAGAATACGCAGTGTCCTGCATGTGTGTAGCTTGTGCAGTACCTCTCCAGGTGGCTGCCCACCACCACCTCCTTCAGTTCCACAATGTTGGGGTGTCTCAAACGTAACAGCAGGGTGATCTCCCTCAAACTGCTGATGGGGATCCCTGGAGACACAAGCAGGTAGCATGTCAGAGAGACATCTGGCATGTCCGACAGGTAGCATGTCAGACAGACAGATAGCATGTCAGACAGGTAGCATGACATTCAGACAGGTAGCATGTCAGACAAACAGGCAGCACAGCAGACAGACAGGTAGGACATAAGACAGACAGATAATATGTTCGACAGACAGACGGGTAGCACACCAGACAGACAGGTAGCCTGTCAGACCGACAGCACATCAAACAGACAGGTAGCTTGTCAGACAGCCGGGTATCTCAACAAACAGACAGGTAGTGTGACAGACAGACAGGTAGCTTGTCAGACAGACAGTACCATCTTTCTCCTTGTCCATTCGAACCTTCTTCAGGGCCACAATTTCATCTGACCTTGTATCCCGGGCTCGGTCTGTGAACAGCGGAGTACATATATGTGAGGCAGTAGGGGTTTCAAATGGGTTTCATGTTCTATATAATATAGTACGCTTTATACAAGTGGTTCAACTTACACACAATTCCATATGTACCTTCCCCAATTCGGTTCAGCTTTTCGAATTCCTTCACGCTTCTGCAGTTACCAATCTAAAATATATACAATTGAAACGGATGAGGACGATCCAGTTCGGTGCATAGCCATGCACATTCGTGAGACAGCACAAATTGCAGACAAGGACACGTATCATCCTACTGACGTCTGAGTCAAATGTTTGATTGTCTTACAAGCAATCTCATCAACTTGTTAGTAAGCTTCCTGGTGGGGTAGCTAGGCGGTTAGATCCGCTAGACCACGATGTCAACCGCAACACATCACGTCAGTTGGATTACTATGGGCAGGATCACTGACCCAGGATCACTGACCCAGGATAACTGTCCAGAAACAGAGCCTGCTGGCTGGTGTGTTTTGTTCCATGTGGTGTGATCACTCACCCTGTCTTTTTGTGGTACAGTGAACGTCCTTTTGTTCTTGATGGACTTTAACTTGATGGGGTCCGGTTCTGACTCCCCGGTGGCGGTGTCCATCTCTATGTGTAATTCCACTACAAGCCCTACATCCAAATGTGCTTGAAAAGATGTTTTCGCTTCACTAGGCTCTGTGTCTATGGGAGGCTAGCTAACTAAAAACAAAGATGCTCCTGTCGAACACACGTGTTTCTTTGCCATCTGGGTGGATAACCACAAGTGTTCCCGGAGTTTGACAAGTGACGTCATACACTCCGTCATTGTGGTTCACCCTGTTAAATAGACCATAAATCAACATACATGTATATGTTTCATATAACATGATTTATAATCACATTTTAAAGACATTTTAAACCCAGACTTCAAATGTTTAAATTTGTACTTTTAACGTCACTTTTCAGAAGCAATATCTCAAAGGCTTCACAGTTAACCGACCTCATTATAGTTATAATAAAATATAATAACAAATATGTATTATATATATATAACCGGCATTTTATGAATTAAACCTTAACATAGGGGAAACAGCTGTTGGAACACACCTGTACGTGGATTTCTAGGCTTTGCTGGCGATGGGTTTGCGTCCCACGACGATGGGCACTGAGGTGGGCCTCCTCTCTTTGGCAGCCTCTGCGATGGTGATGGTGGGTGGAGGGGCGTTGAGGTCCTCCCTGGAAGGAGCAGTGACAATGATGGCTGGTGGCTGGGATACCGAGGACTCGCTGCTGGAGTTATGATTGATGGTTAATACCGTGGCGGTTGGCACTGAGGAAGGAGCACAATAGATGATTATTTATTAGATGGGGTCATTGTTTTGGATCAGTAGACTGAACAGTCGAATGTTTTTGTTGTTGTTGTTTATTAGTTGAGCATCAATAGTGGGAGGTTGATTCTGTCACATCAAGAATGTGACAAATATGGTTAAGTAGCACTGTGAGGAAATATATATTATATAATAATTCCACATGTTGATGCTGAATATGTTGATCCCTGAAGATTACATGCGTAGAAAGCATAGGAGGTTCTTAGGTAGCTTAATTTATATGAACTGTCTTCCAGAAGGTTCAGCAGGCTTCAGGAAATGCTTTCTCTGTGACAATCCTCAGACGTAATTACAAGTGCCTTTAAATTGGATTGGGCTCATTTCTTTAAGAGTGTTAGAGCCAGTGACATACTCTTCGCTCTGCGGAACAATGAGGATTAACCCATGTGCTTTGTTGACGAGAATTTAACGTACACTATAAACCCTGGAACTATATGCATAGTATAAAAATGCTGAAGATGTGTAAGTTTGGTTATTTTTGTCAAGCAAATGTGGTCAAACTAACGAAATTTGTGTTGGAATTCGCAAATGTTTCACTTCAATTCCAAGTAAAGTGATAAAGCAAGGACAATATATGGTATAAAATAATGATTTCTTATACATACATATTAATGGATCCTAGACAGATACAGTACCTATGTATATGTCACAGTAATATGCATGTAGAGCCGTTAGAGTCCATATTGTGAACATTTAAAATAAAATGAAACATGTCATCGTAAATGCTATACAAGAAACATGATTTCCACACTTTCATAACATAGCATGTTCGGTTCTCTTCTTACCTTTTTCTGTTTGCTGGCTTGCTGCAGACCCCATCAGACCTTGGTCAGCACAGTCCAAACATTTCCATGTGTGGGGACCAAGGTGTAATTCACCTGTCCTACCTAGGAGGAACTCACTACACTCCCAATCCACCTTCTACAAGTCCCTGTCTGCTTGTGTTTGATTTTCTCCCCACTCTCCTCCCTCCCACCTCTCTCTCCCACCCTCCCGTCTCTCTCTCTCTCTCTCTCCCTCTCTCTCTCTATCTGCTTTCTCTCGCTACTTTCTCTCTCTACCCCCCTCTCTCTTTCTCTCTCCAGGATTCACTGTGGATAATCTGTTGTTTGAACCTAACCTTCTTTAATTTCAAATTGGCAAGTAAACAACTCAAAGTAATAAAAGTGTTTTCAAAATCAAAGTAACAGGTAAACATTTGAAAAAGAAACATTAACCATCAATCAATATGGTTCCCCCAGGAGCAGCTTCAATGAAAACCTCTCTCACGTGACTTTTCAGAACCAGGAAATGAACAGCAAAAACGGAATATCAACAAATGTAATAAGTGGCACCTTGGCAATAGGAAATACCTATTTGGTCTGATTTGGCGTAATATAACGACAAGATAACATGGACGGTAAGTAAGCAGCCATGTATTCGAATAAGTAGTCATGTTGAATCCGGTTTGCCTTTACACTAGTTGCCTACTTAGCATCTTGTGTCTAAATAGTACAGCTAGCTAGCTTAGCCAGTAACACTGGCAGGGGAAGGAGAGTCAGTTTGCCATTTTTAGCTCGCTAGCTACACTTTGACAGTTTCTGAATCGATTAGCTGGATAGATAGAGCTACCAAATTTACCTTAAATGGTGCCCTAACGCCCCCAGCAGTGTAATAAAATGTGGGTTTAACATAGTTACCACTGTCAGTATGTATTTGCTTACTACAGAGTTAGCTAACGTGAGCTGGCTAGTATTTTGCAACTTGTATGTTATTTCTCGTACTGCCTTAAACATCTATAACATTGATTAAACTATTGGTTGACTATGATAATAAGTCACACAGCAGTTTGACAACCATAGATCGGTGTTGGTGACGTCAAAGTTGCTGCATGCTCTCCCTCGTTGTTGGGTGTGACATGTCTCAGTTTATTTTAACCCTCTCTCTCTCTCTCTCTCTCTCTCTCTCTCTCTCTTTCTGCATTCTTCTCCAGACACACTCTTCCAGCTGAAGGTGGGTGAACTGAGATGTATCGTGTCAGTAGTTTGTCCCCTAACGAGCATCGCCGCTGATCTAACAGTGTTTCTCTCTTCTACAGTTTACAGCCAAACAGCTTGAGAAATTAGCCAAAAAGGCCGAAAAAGATTCCAAGTCGGAACAGGCCAAAGTTAAAAAGGTGAGTGAAGGAGACTCTTTAATAAACTGCTGCAGGCTGTGACACGGCTGTGTCTCTAAAGAGACTTTAGATCATGGTGTGACTGTCACCCCATATTACATCAGTATCCAGTTCATCTGTTCCCAAGTCTTCAACCTACAAGGTGTTAAGACATGAGTCACACACTAGTAATATCAATGCTAATGGAATCTAAGCTATGGGAGTGGGTTGAAGGAAAGGCCGCTTAATTAGTCAGACTTCAACCAGTAGAGGGCAGTGGAGTGTTAAACGATGCATAACTGTTTCCATACTGTCACAGTATATTTAGAATCTAAATATGATATATACGGTATATTTTAAATGTTCTACTTGTAACATTTTGACCATGAGTTGTATTTTGACCATGACCTCCATCAATAAGTAAAATGGTGTGGATTCACCTACCGTTTTACTTATTGTTATTGCCCCCACCCCTCTATTCCTGTGTACACTTTTCTAATCTTTTACCTCACACCCTTACCCTTGTGTGCTTTTGCGAGACTGTGTGCCGTTTCTGCGAAGGAGTTTCCCCCTGGGATAAATAAAGTAATCTGAATCTGTCCGCTGCCTAGGCTCTCCAGCAGAAGAACGTTGAGTGTGCCAGAGTGTACGCTGAAAATGCCATCCGCAAGAAGAACGAGGGTCTCAACTGGCTGCGCATGGCGTCTCGCGTCGACGCCGTGGCCTCCAAGGTCCAGACGGCAGTCACCATGAAATCGGTGAGCTTGTCTTATGAAAAAAGAATCATTTACTCTGACAGACTGATTTCAGTCAGGCATCAGATGTGCATTTTTGCGAATCCCGGGAGAAGAATAAAATGAGTCTTCACACAATGGATTAACGTTTATTTTGAACTCTGTGGTCCTGTTTGCCTGCGTTGCTAGGTGACGAAGAACATGGCTCAGGTGACTAAGGCTCTGGATAAAGCTCTGGGGTCCATGGACCTTCAGAAGGTCTCCGCCGTCATGGACAAGTTCGAGACCCAGGTCCAGAATCTGGACGTCCACACCTCGGTGAGTCAGTGGCACTTACCTGTGTGTATGTGAGAACTAAGTATATTCATTGGTATGTGTACTGTACAGTATATACCTGTTGTGGTCAGTATTCCATTACCACTGCCTCTCCAGGTGATGGAGGACTCCATGAGCTCGGCGACCACGCTGACCACGCCCCAGGACCAGGTGGACGACCTGATCGTCCAGATAGCAGAGGAAAGCGGTCTGGAAGTGATGGACCAGCTGAGCCAGCTGCCGGCCGGGGCCTCGTCCCTGGGGGAGGCCTCTTCCTCCCGGGCCCAGGACAAGGAGGACCAGCTCTCACGCAGGTGCTGACCCCATCCACCCTGAATCACTAAAGACTCAAACTGCTACCAGATTGCATAACACAAAAATGTAGATCAAGATATAGATGGATCGGTGGAGGTCGTTTGAACTCTGACCCTCCGTCTATTTTTCTACTCTGATTCCTGATAAGGCACATGTCGGTTTTAGGGTTGAATGTTGTGTGCCTGACCTAACATGGAACGCTCTAAAAACATACTGGAGTTGTGTTTCAGAATTGTTATTTGACACACAGGATCAATAAATCACTTGCCAGTATGTGTAAGCTCCACAATGGTGCAGTCACAAGCTGTCACATGACAGGATATAGCTGAACGACTTCCTGGCACGACTGCTTGTTTCCTGACACCTGCTTCCTGGTTGACCCTAAGCATGTGTGATCCAGGCAGCAGAAGCAGGCCTCTGCTCTCCTGCTCTTACTCAAACAGTGGTTCTCCGTTGCAGGCTGGCTGCGTTGCGGAACTGAAGCCCCAGCGTTGTCCTGGAGGAGGGCTGGCAGGCTGACAGCTGCTGGAGAGACCGGTGGGAGTGGTGTGGTTCTGTTGAACAGTTTATACAGTGAGGACTTAATGAGCCTATTGATTTCCATCCCCAAGTCTATTTATAACCACACACACTCACACACACACACACACTCTCTCACACATACGCAGGCACCCTGCATATAACACCTGAGAAGGCTTGTGTGTGTATCGCTCTCTCTCTCTCTCTCTCTCTCTCTCTTTCTCTCTATTGATCGCCTCTTTCATTTTTGGTCTTTATCCACGATTGTCTCTCTACCTCCCTCTCTCACCACCCTCTATGGCTCTGTTTCATAACCACCAATCATTTTTCCCTTTTGTTCCCCTGTTCCTCCTGCGCTGGACTGTTTGCTCATATCTTTTTCTGAGTACAAAACAGGAAAATGAAATTGTTTTACAGAATGTACAAGAACGTACAACGGTTACACACATACATTTGGGAGTCTGTTCTCTGGGAAGTTGTTGGGTATTTAGGTTTTCTATATGTATGACTAATCTGCTTTCGATGGTGGTGGTTCCCTGTAGCAAGAGAGGGGTCACAGCTGGCGGTGTGAAGGACAGCAGCCATGTCCCTCTGTTGTGGTGAACCCCCCCCCCCAACACTGTAGTACCCAGAAACAACACTAACAGACACGGTCCGTATGACTCCCAATCACAAGACTCCCTCTAGCCGCCTCCCCATTAGCCATTTTTAGATATATCAAAATGTGTTATTTTATAGAAAATGGACAAAGACGTATATGCATTTCTTGAGAGCGCATGTTTCCTCCGAAACACGTTTGTTCTCGTTATTATTTTGTTGGTTTAAAGCTGTTGTTTATATTGTTTTTGCTGCCTGTGTGGGTTTGCTGTTGAACATGGACGCCTTACTTGGATGCAGGTGCTTGCCTGGGTGCTCTACTTAGTGCCTGAGTCAGATCCCCATGTAGGAGAGCGGTAGTCATGGGCTCTTAGATATCTACACAGATGATGACGTGTTGCTATAGAAACAAGGGTATCTGTTTTCCTCCTTGTCCCTGCCACACACACACACACGCACATCATGATGAACAGGGAGTGTTCCCAACAGTCATCCAAAGTGATGTTGAGCTAATGCTCCTGGATACAGGTCTGGGATCAGTTTGACCTGCTGGGTTTTCCCCAGTGGAAGCTGGTTCTAGACCTGTGTGTAGGGTCACCTTACATCACCTTGGAGTGTGTATTTCCTTTGTTTTATGTGCAATGGGGAGGGTGATTTCTACTCAGTCATGGCAATTTTTCAGCGCTTTTGTTTTTGTATTTTCTTGTCAAAATAAAAGCCCTCTGCTATAAATGTTTGGTTCTGATGTACTTGTTTCCTGTTGTCCTGCTGATTCACGACATTAACTTGGTATTTCCAAACTGACTTCACTATGTGGCTGTACAAGCTTTTTAAGTGTTTTCAGTGGACACATATGCAGACAGACAGCCTTCCATCAGCAGCTCTCTGTTTGTGTTTAGGTACTGTTTGTCTTAACCTTCACCCCCACAACTAGATTCTTCCAGACTAAAACGTCTCATAACAATGGTGAAAAATACCTTTCCCTCACATGCATCGAGGCATGTTACTGCAGTGGAACAACACCCTGCTGTGCAAACGTTACTAGTTTGTCCACTTATTTTTGCACTAATTAGTGTTCTTTTGTACGTGACAATACTGTTTTTTCTTCTTCTTGTGAGATGATGAATACACAGCCTGCTTTCCTGGGCAGATAAAACTGCTCCTTGTTAAATATCACACACAGGTGTGTTTTTACACAGAACATCAAGTCCAGGGAGGTGGTGTTGACTAGGTCTTGGCAAGAATGACACAACACAGCACTAAAGATAATAGTGAGATGAACATAGATCTCTAGCTAGGGGGACGTTCACTGAAATAGAAACCCTCGACCTTTAACAAAGCAAAGCACATGTTCTACCTTCACAGCTATCTCATTGACTGATATGGCCTCAATCTGCTGAGAGAATGGGCCTTGCCTGTCTACAAATGGCAGTTCAGATTTCACTATTGTGTTGTGTACAACATGACAGAAATGCGAAACTGGATACGGATGTGTTAGCAAGAGCAATCTGCAATATGCAGCCCACCAAAGAAACAGATACTCTGACAAATAGCCACCTTTGCTCAACGAGTTTTGACTGAAGTCAAAATAATTGCTGATGTTTCTGCTCTGCTTCTCTGAATAAGTTGCTCTGTAAGTGGTGTGTTATGTGAGTAACCAGCCAGACATCAAACAAGAACAACAAATTATCTTTTCCAGACCCTCTGGCAAACCACCCACGCACACATGCAAACCAGGTGTTCTCTACCTCTCTCCCCCCTGCTTTCTCCCTGGCACAAACAAAGCCGGGGATTCTTGCCCAAGAGTCTCGAGCAATATTCTTATACCTGCCACAAACCTCAAGCTTTTCAATGCCAGACTAAAATGCTACAATCTGAATTCGTATTTTTTGCTGCGCTGTTTTTATTTTCATTCCGTTTCCCCCCCATGACACATTTTTATTCATCGTCTTCCATTTTGCGTTAGTCAGCATGACTGCCTGCATATTTTTTCATAGCCAATGGGTCCCCCCGTGCAAACCAGACCGAGGTGTTCCCTGCAATGGCCATAACACGAGACACACAGCCCCCGCGCGAGGAAGACCAGACCACCCCCCTCTAATAGATTTTTCGCACGTGACGTTGGCTGCTTATTTGGCGCGGGAGGTGCAGAGTTAACGCTCTACCTCGCTCTGATTGGATGAGAGAGGTTTAGAGAGTCAGAGGGGAGAAGCAGGCAGGAGAAGCATTCAGGAGGAGCAGGCAGGAGAGACGGCGATCGTGATGTTGACAACTGCCATCAAGCGTAGATACAATAAAACCGGATAAAAGGAGGCGGCGGTTTTCCGAGGCAGACATTTTTTTCTTCTCGGCGTTACAGACGAAATCGTGAGTCGTCACGAAAAAAATAAAAGCATAGGCCATAAATATGACGGTCCTGTTTTGCAGGGGACTGAAGCGCTCTATTCCGGTTGGGTGGGGTGATGTTTAAGTTCCGGTATAAACTGAGAGAAATGGGCACCAAACGGAACGTGGACCCGGCTGCCGACGCAGATACTAAATCTGGGGATATGAGAAGTTGAATCGCAAACAGGGCGGCGGTATATACCGGTTGGGGAGGTCGCAGGCGGTGGAGAAGCGTGTGTATGCGGCGCCCCTCTGCCCCCTGTCCGTCAAAACCATGAGGAAGCTATTTGCATTCTGTTGTCTCTTTCTTATTACCGGAGAAGCAGACCAGTCGACGGCGCGTAGGTCCTTAACGAACAGCAACAACAACACAAACGTGACGGCCGACAGCAGCAGAAGGTATATAGAAATTGGGGACGGATCTTCGCAGGAATTTGAGTTTCCCGAAAACACTAAGGGCGTGATTGTAATCTCCAGTCAATACCGGAGCTCCGCCGCGAGCAGGAAGGGTCGCGAGAGCTGGAAGCAGACGGTCAAAGTCCGGTCTCTAGATCCCGAGGTTCTCTCCATCCTGAATGTTACCGACAGTGGACACGCTGGACCAGTAACGAGTTACATTATTAGTATACGGTCCGGTTTACCGGGTCGAGCACAGCTGCTGATCCAGCTCCTGGACTTTGATCAGGACTCGGTGCCAGTTCTAATCGAGGAAAGGACAGATTACTCTATCAGGGTGGCGCCCGGCAACGACGATCCGGCCGCTCGGCTCCTGCAGTCGGGCGGTCTGTCCCACTTTTCCGAAAACCCTGTGTTGTTTGCTTTGCTGCCGTTGATCTTCATCAACAAGTGTGCCTTCGGGTGCAAGGTGGAGGTGGAGGTTCTCCGCGGCCTCCTGAAGAGACCCGTCCCTCTGCTCCTGGGTGTGGCCGGACAGTTCCTGGTCATGCCGCTGTACGCGTACAGTCTGTCCCGTCTCGCCAACCTGCCCAAGGCCCTGTCCCTGGGCCTGGTCATCACCTGCTCCGCCCCCGGCGGTGGCGGAGGCTACCTCTACAGCCTGCTGCTGGGGGGCGATGTCACGCTCGCCATCTCCATGACGCTGGTGTCCACGGTAGTGGCGGCGGCGGCCATGCCGCTGTCGTCCGCCCTGTACGGCCACCTGCTGGGCGTCCACGCTGCCCTCCACGTGCCCTTTGTCAAGATCCTGGGCACCCTCCTCTTCATCGCCATCCCCATCTCCCTGGGCATGCTGGTCAAGCTGCGCCTGCCCAGCCTCACCCGGGTTCTGCTCGCCCTCATCCGCCCCTTCAGCTTCGTGCTCATTGTGGGTGGCATCTTCATGGCCTACCAGATGGGAGCGTCCATCCTGGCTAACGTCAAGCCCCAGATCGTGGCGGCAGGGGTGACGGTGCCCGTGTTCGGGCTGGCGCTGGGTCTGCTGATGGCGAAGGCGGCCGGCCTGGCGTTGCCGCAGAGGAAGACGGTCAGCATCGAGATCGGGGTTCAGAACAGCCTCCTGGCGCTCGCCGTCATGCAGCTGTCGTTCCGCCGCGCCGAGGCGGACTTTGCGTCGCAGGCACCGTTCATCGTGGCGCTCAGCAGCACCACAGAGATGCTCCTCATCGTCCTCGGACACTTTGCACACCGCAGGTTCTGCAGGACAGAAGGCCCAAGGACCGACACCTGACCATACCTGGGCCAGAAACCTAGACCAGTACTGAGGCGTGTTTCATTCATGTAAGAGTCTGTGCCTGTTCCATGAATTTGGGTTGGTACCGTTAATGACCCCACCCCAAGTCCTTGTAACAGTATTTTTACACTTGACCGAGGTCTGTATTTGATTGTAGTCCCTCGATTCGTTGTTCTGACTGACTCTGTGTGCCCTGAGGAGGCGAGACCGGCCTCACCGAAGGGGGCAGCCAATCACAACCAGAACCAGTCGAGGGACATGACCAATCACAGCAACACTGTACAGGACAGTGAATGGACGTGCTCTTCTTCTTTTATTCTTTCGTGAAAACCAAAGGCCTTTTAATCTCCCCCAACCCCCTCCCCTGCCCCGATTTCTTTTACATTATTTTTTCAATCAGATTGTACCGAGGCACTTGCTGTAAATAAGAATATTAAGAAGAGAAATACCTATAAATAAAAGCTATTTTTCTACCAGATTCTTTTTGTAATTGAAATGATTGATTTGTATCATGTTTACAAGAGTTATATGTGTAGGAATGGGAATGATTAAAAAATCGTATTAAAAAAAGAATATTTGTTGGATGGGAATTTATCGTATCTGGAAAGTATTGCTATTGATTGTGTTTCCTGAATTCAAAAGTGGTTGTCTAAGAATCCACATACTTGAATAAAAAGAGAAACAGAAAAAAATAAAGCATTTATAAAAGTTTCATTGGAAAGTGTCAGATATAATGCAGTTGAACTCATAATACCAAACATGAATGTGGCATGAACTTGGAGGTGATTTGCGTATTGTACTTGTCTAGCTCTAGTATTTTCATATGGGTGTGTCAAACCGCTTCGAGTGTGGCGGGCAAACAAATCCATTTGCTTAGTTAATCTCATAACTTCCATTGTAAAGTCCTCAAAGGAACGCCAGCTACTGTTTGTTGAACTTGGACACTGAGAATGCAGCTACAGTACAAAGGCAGATTTGTTTTGTATATCTAGAACAGAAAAGAAGGTTAAAGGTTTATAGTGACAGGGTGTCAGAACATGTCATGACTAGAAGGAAATAAAGCAGCTGATCATGAGGAGAGAGTCCATATGGATTCACTCAGTTAAGATTGAAGGCCTGAGGCCTACATACTCACCCAGTGAAATTCTTGTTTGTTCCCTCCCCCCCTCTGGTTTCTGGGCATGTCTGAAGTGCTTTCATTCTGGATTCCATGTGTGAGCAGACTGAAAAGGCCCAGAAGAATTAAGCACAACGATTGGGCCTCTGTGCTCAACTCACTGGTGTAAAGCCCTGATATTATTCAAGGTTTGACTCAAGCAGCTCAATTATCCCAACACACACACCGTATGAATAACTTGTTTATATTAATCGTTACCTTCATACTTAACCTTTTCCAGGACATTTTTTGAGAGTTTGTTAATTTGCTGCTGTGACACTGCAATGTTTGAGTAGATATATGTGAAATTCTATAATAATTCACCCCCTAAAAGAAAAAAAAAATCCAAGCATCTCTGCTTTGCAATTCTCACTAATTTTAATCTAGAATCAGTGTATTACGACACATTGATCCTCTATGGCCAAGATTATAGAGTAAAACCAGATCATGTTTTCTCTCTCGCCACTTTACACACAGAAGCTCTCTCTCTCTGCTTCGGAGACCCCTGCATCCCATCAGTCACTGCCCATTCAGAAACACGAGTCAGACTTCAGGTCTTGATGAAGGGGGCAGGGACAGACCTGGAGTGGAGAGACAGCTCTAGGGTACAGCATGTCCACTGGGCTTTAGATAATGACAGGTGAGAGGCCGCCTAACAAACTGCAGCATCTGCAATGTTGTTTTCACTTTCGGTGCTGCGATTTCGGTGACACAATAGGAGAATTCCTAAAATATTTATGAAACAGATGGGATTAAATATTAACGAGGTCCTTGCTCCCCATTTGTCTTCTGCCGCAGTCTTGGCAGAGAATTTCCAGAAATACCTGGAGTACGGAATCCCCTGGAACTGGTTACGTCAGAATTCTGAAGGGAATCCATGCTGATTGTAGGCTCGAATTTGACTTTGACCTGGCCCTCCCGCTTAGACATGAATGATTTACACGTTATGAGATTTCTAACACAACTGATGCATTTAGTAACTTCAATAAGAGATGATAAGGTCTTGCTGTGCAGGAGCTGTTTATGTGGGGGGCCTTTGTGACTGTAGTGGAGGAGGTGGAGAGTGGGGTCTTAAGTCCCCACAGTGTCACATTCACACGACCAATGTTGTAACTTGTAACTTGTTACAACAGTGTTCACGTCAATGAGAAGACAGTCACAACAGAGGTTGAAGATTTTTGCTGGCACAGACACTCACTACCATCCCAGTGAGTGGCAGTGTAGCTCTAATCGACTGGCTGGTGCTATTTACCTTCAGTGGATCGATGGGGAACACAAACACCTGGCTCCAGACGGACAAGAGGGAGGGAGTGAGAGGGAGACAGAGAGGGAGATGAGACAGAGGGAGAGGGGAAGAAGAGACAGGGGGTAGAGAGAGAGAAAGGAAAGTAATTTTAGCCTTGCAAGTCTTGCTAGATATTGATCTGTTTGTCCCGTCTTATAGCAGAGACAGTAGTTGTGCTGTTTAAATAGATCTTTAATGATCATGTAAGGGGACTTTCTGTTTTGTGACATGCCTATAATGAACGTCTACTGTTAGAAAAACCTTCCCAGGTACTGTTTCCATGATCAGTTATTGTAAATTAGGGGCGATTTCTTTTTAAGTCTTGTAAGACTAACGTAACATCGAACTCCATGTTAACAATCCGAAATACTCTTCATGAAAACATATGAATAGATGTAATTTTGAAGTAAATTTGAGTAAGCCCGATTACATACATTTACCATTTGCCCAGGAGGTGCAGACACCATAGACCTGTTATTGGAGGGGTAAATCCAACTCAGGGTTTAGTTTTGTTTGGCCAGTGAAGTGAATGGATCCAACAAGCAAAACTGACCAATCAGAAACAAGAGCGCGTGAAAGCTGCTCCTACTACTAGCGAGGTTTTATTTGTTTAAAAGTTCCTTGCGAAAACATTTTACAAACCTATTTTAAGCTTGTACAACAACATGCCGGTATCATACTAAACAGTATCATGTCGCTAACTGCCTCAAGTCAATGTTTTACTCAGAAAAAGACTCTTTCGTCCCTCCTTTGTAAGTTGACATCTCTATACGTTTATCTCCAGTAGTGTTAGTAGCAATATCGCTTATTATAATACTGTATATACAATACACTGAGTTAGTGTAATCTAAAAATAATGGATTCATATCAGCGATGTTATAAGACACTGTCATTATCTGTTATCCTATTTACGTTCTCATCCAGACCAAGTCCATTAACCCACCAAAGTCCCAGTTTAGAGTGAGTGTGTTGTGGATGATGACGTTGTGCGGTGCTTCCTCTGACAGCTGGCCGGGTTGCTAAGAGACAGACACAGGGAGATGAGCGACAGCTTCAAAAGGCTGCGGTCCAGCTGCTGAACCAACACCAGCACCTCCCCAACCTGCTCCTGGAGGCGGGGGTGAGTGATCACCGCCTCTCTCCATCATTCCGCCCAGGGAGCCAGAGGTTCGTCCCGTTGGGCTTGCGGTGCATCAGCATAACGGCCCCCTTTCTCTCGATCTCTCTCTAGACCTCTAAGTCGTGCAATGTGATGGACCAGGAGGCGATGGGACTGAAGGATCCTGTCAGTGACAGCACTACCCCCCATATTGGGGCTTCACTGCTGGGTATGTCACTTGTAAACATGCCTGGTCAAATGAGTAGACCTACCATATGTATCATGATACTTTGAACGCACATGTATTGAGTGTGCTAAATGGTTATCCCATCCCTAGTGCATGAGCTGCGTCAGCAGGCTGCGGAGCTAGGCGTCCCAGTCACTGTCCTGTCAGTGAGGATGGTGCTGGATAAAGTGCAGCAACTGACCTCCAGCACCCCAGAGGGGGAGACCAAGCAGGCTCTGCTCAACAGCGCTCAGCGGGTGAGTGCCTGGGGTTCCCCTCGTGGAAGCAGTGGGCTTTCCTGTGAAGAGAGAGAGGGAGATTTCAAGTTCTGTCCCCCTTCTGACTCCCCTCATCTGTCCCCCTTCTGACTCCCCTCATCTGTCCCCTCTGTCTCCCCTCATTTGTCCCTCTGTCTCCCCCTCTGTCTCCCCTTATCTGTCCCCTCTCCCCTCATCTGTCCCCTCTGTCTCCCCTCATCTGTCCCTCTGTCTCCCCCTCTGTCTCCCCTTATCTGTCCCCTCTCCCCTCATCTGTCCCCTCTGTCTCCCCTCATCTGTCCCCTCTGTCTCCCCTCATCTCTCCCCCCTGTATTCCCTCATCCCTCCCCCCTCTCCCATCATCCGTCCCCTCTGTCTCCAGCGGCAGCTGTGCCTGCTGCTCCAGGCCACCCAGCAGCTGCTCTCTCTGGGAGCGCTCTGCCCCAGGCTCCTCTGGCAGGAGTACTGGAGAGACCAGGTGAGTGAGGGAGTCATGAGCTCCCACAGCCACGGCGTCACCTGATGTCAGCCTAACGTGCGCTGTGTTTGTGTTGCTGTAGAAGCAGGTCAGCTTAGAGGTGGTGTACCATCTCCACGTTCTCCACATCCTAAACCTGGAGACCATCCTAGACAGGTGAACACCTTCTACAAAACAAACAAGCTCAAATATTCTTGTTTGAATGAATATGCTGCTGCTGCTGCTGCTGCTGCTGCTGCTGCTGCTGCTCCTGCTACTGGTGCTAGTAGTAGTATTCACATGATATAATAAAACATGTGTTGTGCTGTAGCGAGCGAGCGGTATGTTCCTGGCTGGGGGCAGAGCTCAGGGCTGTGTGTGGAGGAGCAAGCTCTGCAGAAGAAGACCAGGAAGTCCGCCACAGGGTTCTCTCCTGTAAGATCCTCATCGTTAAGTTAACACGTACCATTAAGTTGACATCGACAGGCCTCAGGAATGTATATTGACACCTGAGCCCCATGTGCTGGTGTTTCAGTGGTGGTGATGGTGCTGGTGAAGGCAGGGTTCCCAGAGACCCAGGACCCAGCGCAGGACAGGAACCTCCCCCAGCTCTGTAGCTCTCTCCTGGACCAGCAGCTCTGCTGTGAGTCCTTACCCAGACAGACTCAGACATGAAGCCAGACCTAGACCCAGACCTGTACTCCTGTTTGTTTTGAATCAATTCTAACCCATCAGATAACGGTAACGGTATCCTTCATGTCTGTGTGTGTGTGTGTGTGTGTGGATGTGACTGTGCTTCGTTGCCTTCCAGGGGTGCTGGATGCTGCAGGACAACAGCACAGGGACCCTGCAGCAGAACTCTGGTGAGCAGGATAGACCTGTAGGATGTATTCATCAGAACGCTGCACTGTAGGAATCAGCAAGAACTCAAGACAGAGAAGAATTGATGGTTGAATACGTCCTCACTGTCTGATTCTACCTCTTTTCCTCTACATCTGTCATCCTGCTTCTCCTCTCCTCTCCCTCCCTCCCTCCCTCCCTCCCTCCCTCCCTCCCTCCCTCCCTCCCTCCCTCCCTCCCTCCCTCCCTCCCTCCCTCCCTCCCTCCCTCCCTCCCTCCCTCCCTCCCTCCCTCCCTCCCTCCCTCCCTCCCTCGCTCTCTTTCTCTCTGTCTCTCTCCCTCTCTCTCCCCCTCTTTCTCTCATTCCTCCTCTCAGGGTGAAGATGTTCGACTCGTCCTTGTGCGAAGAGTCGGTGTCGCCGGATGCGCTCCGCCGTTTCTTCACACACTCTCTCACGCACACGCTGACCTACAGGCCTCGCCTCACAGGTACGCTGACACAGCCCTGCCTGCTGCCTGCTACTCCAGCCAGGCACAGCCGGAGCGCTAAGCAGCAGCACGGCGGGCGCCATGTCTGAACCGTCTGTGCCTCTTGTCTCCCTGGCAGTGTCAGACACCGTGTCCATGCAGAGCGGCTGGAACTTCTCTCACAGCAGCCGCTTACTCACCACGCTGTTCCAGAAGGTTCTCTGATCCTCTCTGTCTCTCTCTGTCTCGCTCTCTTTCTCTCGGTCTGTCTCTGTCTTTCTCTTTCTCTGTCTGTTTCTCTGTCTGTTTCTCTGTCTCTGTCTCTCTCTCTTTCTCTCTCTCTCTCTTTCTCTGTCTCTCTGTCTTTCTCTCTCTCTCTCTTTCTCTCTCTGTCTCTCTTTCTCTGTCTTTATCTGTCTGTCTGTCTCTCTCTGTCTCTCTCTGTGTTCTAGGTGTAGGTCAACCTCTGAATACCACACCAGAGTGTGACTAGCTTAGTCTGTGTTATTTATGTCCTTAGGACTTTTTCTTCAAGACAGCGTCAAGCTGTTTAAGAGGTCAAGCCAAGTTTGTTCATCTGCTGTTGTTTTCCTGGTGTTGATTTAGGACACCTGTTCCTTTTATTTATATTACGGTAAAACCAGTTTACTTACGTTTTTTAAAAACGTTTTTTATGTAGGAGAGTGAAACTGTCTGTGTGTTTGTGTGTGTGTGTGTGTGTGTGTGCGTGTGTGTGCGTGTGTGTGCGTGTGTGTGCGTGTGTGTGTGTGCGTGTGTGTAGCTGGCAGTGATTTTCAGCGTGGACGAGCTGCTCTCTCACCTCCAGGAAGTGCTAGAGACGCAGGAAGTCAACTGGCAGCACGTTCTCTGCTTCCTGTCCACTCTGCTGGTCTTTAACCCAGACACCCAGTCCAGCCTCCAAGGTACACACACAGACACACACACACACACATGCACACACACGTGTGTGTGCCCTCTGTCATAGACAGGTACACACACATACTCCTGTCATTCCCCAGAACTGCTGTCCAAACTGTTAAAGTCAGCGTTTGAGGGGTACAACCTGGAGAGCATGATAACGGCCTTCCTCCTGGCCCGCCAGGGGGCGCTAGAGGGCCCAGCACTCTTCCCTTCGTACAGCCACTGGTTCAAGGTGAGTCCGCTGGCTTGGCCCTTGCTACAGATACGTTTCAATAAGAGAGGTCATCCCTGACCTGCCTTCCTTCCTGTCACCACAGATGTCGTTTGGGGGGGCCAACAGTTGCCACAGCAACAGTAAAAAGTCTTTGGTGTTCCTGCTCAAGTTCTTGTCAGACCTGGTGCCCTTTGACCCTCCACAGTACCTGAAGGTAAGCTCCTCCTCCCCCAACCCCCCTGACTTGATGACAGGTGGTCACCTTGTTCCAGTGGTCATGGTTGTCCTGGTCTCCCCCAGGTCCACCTCCTCCACCCCCCCTACGTTGCAGTGAAGCATCGCAGCCTGCTGAAGGAGTATGTCTCCCTGGCCAAGACCAGACTGGCTGACCTGAAGGTACCATAACATGTCTGGAGGAGCCTGTTGGAGGAGTTCTCTTTGGTTAAGTCATTAACACACTTTGCCCTGGCTGTGTGTGTGTGTGTCTATGGATGTGTGTGTATGTATGGATGTTTGCGCATGTTTGCAGGTCTCGCTGGAAGACATGGGTCTTTATGAAGATGTCTCAGGGGCAGCAGCACCAGTTCAGGTGGTAACAATATACTAGCTGTAACACTGTCTCCTAGCTGTAACACTGTCTCCTCGCTGTAACACTGTCTCCTAGCTGTAACACTGTCTCCTAGCTGTAACACTGTCTCCTCGCTGTAACACTGTCTCCTAGCTGTAACACTGTCTCCTAGCTGTAACACTGTCTCCTCGCTGTAACACTGTCTCCTAGCTGTAACACTGTCTCCTAGCTGTAACACTGTGTCCTAGCTGTAACACTGTCTCCTAGCTGTAACACTGTCTCCTAGCTGTAACACTGTCTCCTAGCTGTAACACTGTCTCCTAGCTGTAACACTGTGTCCTAGCTGTAACACTGTCTCCTAGCTGTAACACTGTCTCCTAGCTGTAACACTGTCTCCTCGCTGTAACACTGTCTCCTAGCTGTAACACTGTCTCCTAGCTGTAACACTGTGTCCTAGCTGTAACACTGTCTCCTCGCTGTAACACTGTGTCCTAGCTGTAACACTGTCTCCTAGCTGTAACACTGTGTCCTAGCTGTAACACTGTCTCCTCGCTGTAACACTGTGTCCTAGCTGTAACACTGTCTCCTCGCTGTAACACTGTAACACTTTGTCCTAGCTGTAACACTGTCTCCTAGCTCTAACACTGTAACACTTTGTCCTAGCTGTAACACTGTGTCCTAACTGTAACGCTATCCTAGCTGTAACACTGTCTCCTAGCTGTAACACTGTAACACTGTGTCCTAGCTGTAACAC
Source organism: Neosalanx taihuensis (assembly GCA_030340665.1). Classification (NCBI taxonomy): domain Eukaryota; kingdom Metazoa; phylum Chordata; class Actinopteri; order Osmeriformes; family Salangidae; genus Neosalanx; species Neosalanx taihuensis. Next base: position 3,871,920 of record CM059290.1, read on the forward strand.
TGTGTCCTAACTGTAACGCTATCCTAGCTGTAACACTGTCTCCTAGCTGTAACACTGTAACACTTTGTCCTAGCTGTAACACTGTGTCCTAACTGTAACGCTATCCTAGCTGTAACACTGTGTCCTAGCTGTAACACTGTAACACTGTGTCCTAGCTGTAACACTGTAACACTGTCTCCTAGCTGTAACACTGTCTCCTAGCTGTAACACTGTAACACTGTCTCCTAGCTGTAACACTGTCTCTTAGCTGTAACACTGTCTCCTAGCTGTAACACTGTAACACTGTGTCCTAGCTGTAACACTGTAACACTGTGTCCTAGCTGTAACACTGTCTCCTAGCTGTAACACTGTAACACTGTGTCCTAGCTGTAACACTGTAACACTGTGTCCTAGCTGTAACACTGTCTCCTAGCTGTAACACTGTAACACTGTGTCCTAGCTGTAACACTGTAACACTGTCTCCTAGCTGTAACACTGTCTCTTAGCTGTAACATGATGTAGGTGCATGCAGACATGTGACTGTGTTAATGCTGTGTGTGTCTGCAGCCTCAGTGCCAGGCTGGTCAGGATGTGCAGAAGGCCGTGTCTCTGTACGAGAGCACTGGGAGGGTCTCCGCCACTGTCATGGAAGCAAGGTAATGAACTGTAGCTGGGTGTGTTCAGCTGTTTCATTTTAGCAGACACTCTTATCCAGTGTGACTTACAGCAAGTACAGGGACATTCCCCCTGAGGCAAGTAGGGTGAAGTGCCTCGCCCAAGGACACAACGTCACATAGCCACAGCCGGAAATCGACCTCAGAACCCTCCGATCATGAGCCCAACACCTTAACCCGCTGAGCCACCTGACTCCTGCTAACAGTCTGAGCGTTAGCCCCAGTCCTAGACCCTCCTCATAACTCTCCCTTCTGTTCTCCAGTATCTTCCGGAGGCCCTACTTTCTAACTCGATTCCTCCCAGCCCTCATGACCCCCCGCCTGGTGAGTTCCCTCCCCACCCCTGAGCGGCCAGTTGAACGGAGACCCCTCAAGTGTTGCTCTAACGGTCTCCCGCTCCTCTCCCTCCCGCCCTCTCTCTCTCCGCCCTCTCTCCTGCACCTCTCTCTCTCTCTCTCACCCCCCCTCTCTCTCTCACTCCCCCTCTCTCTTACTCCCCCTCTCTCTCTCTCTCTCTCTCTCAGCTGCCTGTGAAAGCAGATGCACAGATGAGGTTTATAGAAGCACTAAGGAAGTGAGTTCCCACATCACAATGTTACCATCACATCTCTGTTGGATCCAGCCACAGTGTGGGCTGAAGGCACCACTGATGGGTGTGTGTGTGTGTGTGTGTGTGTGTGTGTAGAGCAGAGAAGATTCCACCAGCTCAGTACTCCTCCTATGTCCAGGCATGTCAGCGAGAGAGACAGAGGCAGCAGGATGGTGGGTATCGACCCTCCTGCAAACAGCTACTCGTTAATGGAATAGTATCGGAGGTTCGTTTTTGCCGGGAGATGATGACTTTGTGTGTGTGTGTGCGCTGTCAGGAGGAGTGTGTGTGCAGGAAGAGGACGACCCTCTGGAGGTGTTGAAGTGTCAGTTGCTGGAGTTCAGAGGCTTGGTGACACAGGGGGACCATGGAGGTAAGCTGATCAGCTCCACACTCACTCACACACACACACACACACACACACACACGCACACACACACAGGCACACGTGTGACTGGACCTGCTCGTCTTGTTCTCTCCTCCCAGAGCTGTCCTCCCAGCTTGCCAGGATATCACACACCCTGGGTGTTATCTACCCAGGCCATACGGACGCTCTGATTGGCCAGGCTGTCGTCAAGCTCTACACAGACAACAAGCGCACACCTCTGGAACTACACGTCAAAGTAGGACAGCGTGGCTCCGCCTCCTTTCCTGGAATCCTGTTTCATCTCTCATCTTCTGTCATGTGACCACATTCCTGTCCTGACCACATTCCTGTTTTGACCACGTTCCTGTTTTGACCACGTTCCTGTTCTGACCACGTTCCTTCCCCGACCATGTTCCTGTTCTGACCACGTTCCTTCCCCGACCACGTTCCTGTTCTGACCACGTTCCTTCCCCGACCATGTTCCTGTTCTGACCACGTTTCTACTCTGCAGTAACTCAGCTGTGTGTTTGCAGGTTGTCAACCAGGTTCTGAGGAGCTTCTGTCAGTGTCTTCTGGATGCCAGCAGACTCAACCCTCCCAACAGGTGAGTTCAGAATGGGGACGCACGGTGACCCCGTCCCCCCAGGCAGGTTTGACCCCTCCTTCCGTCTGTTAGTGCATTTCCGCTGAGTAGACCACCGTTCTCTCTGAGCCCAGGCAGAGTCAGTGGGCGTCTCAGTTCGTGAGCACCCTGCTGGGGCACAGTCAACTGCTCTCCTCCCTGCTCCATCGCCTCTGGGACCTGCTGGCCAACCAGGTACATATCTGTCTGTCTGCCTGTTTTCCTATCTGCCTGCCTGTCTGTCTGCCTCTCTCTCTCTATCCCCCCCCCTCCCATCTCTCTCTGTCTCTGTGTCTCTCATCAGTGTCCCCCCCACCTCTCTCCACAGGGTCCATTGTTGAGTGCAGCTCATGTTCTTGGCCTGGGGGTGTTTGTTTCGCACCTTCATGCAGCCCAGCCCCACTGCCCCCTGGTGCAGCTGTGTCCGGCCGTGCTGCCCAGCCCGGTGCCAGTCTCAGAGGCGCTTGGCTCCGCCCTGTCCTGCACCACACACACCAAAATGCTCTTCTGTGTCCGGTGAGACCACGAACTATCGCCGGTCTACATGTTTCAGTGGTTCACCCTAAGCTTGGCTGCCTCTCTAACTCGTGAGGGGGGGAAGGGGCCTGTTGTCAGCGCCTGATGTCTTTACGGTGACGGTTGTTGTCCCCAGCTTTTGCGTGGCAGCCGTGACCTACGGCCTCTGCAGAGGAGACTCCCAGCCGGACCACCTGCAGTACATCCCAGCCTGGCTGTGCAGGAAGGTACAGTTGTCCTGGTGTCCTCCCAGTGTTTTCTTTACATTGGTAACTCAGAGCTTTGAGGTGTGTTTTTGTGGTTTTTTTTCTGTGTGTTTCTCTCCCTGCAGCTGCTCTACCTGGTCCCCAGACTGCTGCCGGAGGCGCGGGACGATCTCCCGGCCGGCGCGGATGATGTGAGACGGTCTGGGACGTGCGTGGAGGGTCTGTGGTCCAAGGGCCAGGAGAGAGACCAGTGGAGCAGCGTGACTGACAGCGGCGCCCCCTGGAGGACGTCTGTCCTGGCTCTGTGGAGCCACGCCGCCTTCCGGCGTGCACTACAACTCCCACAATGCCAGGTTTGACCGCAGAGAAAGGCTTTGAGAGATCTTAGCAGCAGTCAGAACTGTTCTGATGTGGTTCTTCTGTTCTCCAGGTGTCTTTCACAGAGTGGCTGGCCACTGAGCTCAGAGTGCAGAGGAGTGAAGATGCTCTCTCTGACCCAGACAGGTATCATACTACGCCTCCAATGCAGAACACACACACACACACGACTGTGTTTTAACGGTTTCGTGTGCACGTTGTTGTGTGTGTGAACAGGCAGGAGTACCATCAGTGGGTGTGTATGCAGCGGTACCTGCCCTGTCCTGTGGATCAGGGAGGCTGTGGAGGGGACCAGAGGAGGCTCTGCACTCACATCCTCAACGCCATCCTGGACCTGCACACCTGCTCCATGCAGAGCCACGGCCAGGGGCCCCCCGCTCAGGACCCCCCCGCTCAGGGGCCCCCCACCACAGGAACCTGCCTCCCTGACCTCCTCTGCATACTGCAGGTGCTCTGGCTCCTCTCCTGCCGTTATTCAAGCTTATTTATGGTTTTAATGTGTGTTTAATGTTGAATGTGTGTGTGTGTGTGTGTGTGTGTGTGTGTGTGTGTGTGTGTGTGTGTGTGTGTGTGTGTGTGTAGGAGGTTGTGTATGAGATGGAGCTGACCACTCAGTCTCCAGGTGCCAGGGTTCCGACAGGTCACTTCCTATTGGATGTACTGTCTCAGAGATGCCCTTTGACCCCAGCGCCCCAGCCAATCAGCAGTCAGCTGAGCCTGCAGCAGACTGTCCATGCCTGGAACAGGTAGCCTAGGACCCGGCTCCATTCCTGTCTATCCGGATCATTCTGTTTGAAACGTCATGCATGCTTTCTTTGTGTGTCAGGGTCTTACTGTCCCTCCCAGCTGTAATGATGGTCACAGTGAAGACTGAAGCAGGAAGGACAACTCTGGACTGTCAGGCTCTGATAGACCATGTCAACCTGTACCAGGTGAGACTGTCCTTACAGACCATGTCAACCTGTACCAGGTGAGACTGTCCTTACAGACCATGTCAACCTGTACCAGGTGAGACTGTCCTTACAGACCATGTCAACCTGTACCAGGTGAGACTGTCCTTACAGACCATGTCTGCCTGTACCAGGTGAGACTGTCCTTACAGACCATGTCTGCCTGTACCAGGTGAGACTGTCCTTACAGACCATGTCTGCCTGTACCAGGTGAGACTGTCCTTACAGACCATGTCAACCTGTACCAGGTGAGACTGTCCTTACAGACCATGTCAACCTGTACCAGGTGAGACTGTCCTTACAGACCATGTCTGCCTGTACCAGGTGAGACTGTCCTTACAGACCATGTCTGCCTGTACCAGGTGAGACTGTCCTTACAGACCATGTCTGCCTGTACCAGGTGAGACTGTCCTTACAGACCTGTAACCTGTAAGAACCTGTCCTCACCTCATAGAACATGTACCAGGTGAGCCAAAAGGTGAATTGTGTGTGTGTGTGTGTGTGTGTTTGTGTGTGCTTATAGAGACAGGTGTGCTCCCCAGCTGGTTTACTGTCCTACCACCTGACAGCACACCTCTTAAAGGTACGCTCTCTCCTCTTTCATGTACCCAGCTAGTGAAAGCCACCTTCAGAACTCTGAGTCACTGCCTCCTCCTACTGCCTCTCTCCCTCTCTCTCTCCCAGGGTGTGCTGACTACCAGTATGAGGTGCGAGCATCCTTCCAGAGCAGTCAACCAGGCCTGGACTCAGATCCGCCTCCTCTGCACCCTGGTCCTGGTCTCTGCCGTGGTACAATGCTAAGCACCTCATGCACAGCCTGAACACATGGCCTGTGTCCACACCTGCTGGAGATCACCAGGGCTGGAGCACGGGACTGTCATATCTAACCAGGGTGCTGTGTGTGTGTCTTTGTGTGTGTGTGTGCGTGCCAGCGATGGTGGGCTCGTCTCCGTGTGCTGCTGGAGTGTGTGTGGCGGGGACTGTCTGATGGAGATCATCTACCAGAGCAGCTGCAGCTGCTGCACACCTGCTACCTCTGGGCCTCCAGGTGACGCACACAGCAGAGCGCTCTAGAACCGAGCACTCTAGAACCGAGAACAGCGTGTTCTAGAACCAAGAACAGCGTGTTCTAGAACCAAGAACAGCCTGTTCTAGAACAGAGGACAGCGTGTTCTCGAACAGAGAACAGCGTGTTCTAGTATTGAGAACAGCATGCTCTGGAACTGAGAACAGCGTGCTCTGGAACAGGGCACTCAAAACAGAGAACAGCGTGCTCTAAAACAGAGCATCCTTGAACAGAGAACAGCGTGCTGTGGAACAGAGAACAGGTTTCCTGGAATAAAAGCCAGAGAATTGCATAGAAAGAAATCTAAACTATGCTTCATTTACAGGTCAGAGAAGGGTGTGGCCACCGTGCCTACTGCCCCGCCCCTGTTGCTGGCGGCCACTCTGCACTCTGCATGGACAGGGCGGAGCCAGAACATCCAGACGAGTGTTGATTGGCTACGGGAAGTGAAGGAGAGGCAGGTGAGGTTTCCTGTCTTGGCGGTTGAGGGTCCTCCTCCCACCCTGAGGGCTATCATACTGGGGATTCTCCACTAGGGGGCAGCTGAGGGTGAGGGCAGCTCAGAGAAGCAAACACTGATCTCAAGGTTGAGAGTTCCATCCCTGACTCGTTCTGGTCACGTCAAAGCGTCCCAGACACTGAACTAACTGACTGAGTGGCTGCTGATGGGCAGGCCAGCACCTTGCATGGCAGCTCTGCCTGTCACTGTGTGAACCAGAGGTAAAAGAAAGCACTACAGCACTTTGAGAAAAGCGCTTTATGAATGCAGTAACTTTCCTTCCCCAGGTCCTGGTATACCTGCTGCACCTGTGTGTTACAGACCTCCTCTCCACCTCTCTCCAACCCCAGGTGCGACACCACCCCAGAATACACACACACAGATAGGTTACTCTGAGAAATGGAGGTTATGGGAGCTCTTCCAATGAATAACACCATCTCATAATAACCCCCCAAATGTTTTAACAATAACCTAATTGCAGTAACTGATTACAATATAACCAGCAGGAAATGAAGCGTCACCAGACAGGAGCGGAGCTATGTCCTCACATCCTGTCCTTGCTTGTCCCCTCCTCTGATTGGCTGCTGCTCTTCAAGTCTCCTGGCCCAGGTAGCCAATCAACTACTCCGCTCTACAAGCTGTACCCTGATTGGTCGACAGTATTCTAACCCCACGTCACTATAATAATAATAACCTGGGAGTTTTAACGTGCATCTAATACATCATGTTAAAAACAACAATCTTGTCCCATTCCAGACCAAGGAATGTACCAGTCTGTAACCATGGTTACCTCAGATGAACACACCAAGCTGATGCCGCTCGCCTTTTACAGGTCAGAGTTCAGAGTTCACCAAGAGCTCCATTCATGACCAAGATGAGAAACAAGGATTGTACTGTAATTTTACCTAGTGCATATCTGATGCACTGCATAGTGCACACTGCTGTGTGTGTGTGTGTGTGTGTGTGTGTGTGTGTGTGTGTGTGTGTGTGTGTGTGTGTGTGTGTGTGTGTGTGTGAGAGCAGTGTGGTTCTCCAGCTGAGTCCAGAGGACCAGGATAGAATAGGAAGAACTCCAGGGTTCATCCAATCAGCTGTCCTCTGCTACGTCTCCCTACTCAACCTCTTCCTGGACGGAAGCACACCACAACCAATCACTGACCTCTCCACTGATCAGGTGACCGATCAGGGTACCGTTAGACCATTCCTGAAACACACACTATATCAGTGCAAAAGTCATGTAGCTGTCATTCAGCTAGACATAACATAACATACTATAGCAGAACATCTAAGTAAGATACTCATTAATAACAGCCCTCCTACCTACCAACCAGGCTGTTCCTTTAAAGTCTATTCATCCTGTGTCTGGGTGTTCCTGTCCACTCTAGATGGACCTATCCCAGCTTCTGGGTTCAGCTCAGTGCTTCCTGCTGAGAGCCCTCTCTGTCAGCTCCGCCCCCTTCCTGTCCAGCAGCCAGCTCACCCAGGTAACACAGTGGCCTCTGTGGGCATGGAGGGTATGTATGCATCTACCTGGGCGTCGTCTAAAGATCTGTGTGTGTGTGTGTGTGTCTCTCAGCTGGAGGCCCTGTGCTCACAGCTGGACCCTGTTGTAGCAGAAGCTCTGTCTGCCCAGCTCAGCACCTCCAGTCTCTGCCAGGAGATGGACTTCCTGTAGACATCCTCTACTTCCTGTGACTGACTGGTGGACAGCCTGAGTGAAGTCGAGACACACAGGCATCATGGGAGTTGGGGTCCAGAAGATTATATTTTCTTATAAAGAATGTACAGATAACAAAAACATACTGCAGTGTTGCAGTCAAAAGTAATGCAGTTGACAGTTGGTGTATTTAGTTGTTTGCGTGTTTCTGTGAGGCTAAGAATACAGACGCTGTTCAGAATAGTGACTATTTCTTCACACACACACTTACACACACACACACACACATTAGGCCACTTTAAATGCACAGGTGCAAATGTATATCTAATAAGACTTGAAAAAAATGTCACTCTCAAACACCTTTAGCCCTTCTGATGGTATATAATGTAAAGTTTAAAATGAATTACTTACAATTCACTATAATAACTTAAATAAAAAAAAACACCTTATCTAAAGAGAACAACTGTGTGTGATCTTGTGGACCACAAGCAGCAGCCTTGCCTCAGGTCTGGAGACTTGAGCTGTTATAACGTTACTGAATAATAAGACGGCACAGGGATAAGAATCACAGGTTTCTTGGCTTTCAGTGGTTCCTGCAGCCATACTAACTTTCAGCCCCATACACAAGCCATGTCTCTGTCCACACCCTCTCATTCTACTCCAGGGGTGTCCAATCCTGGTCCTCGAGGGTCTCTGTCCTGAAGGTTTTAGATGTTTCCCTGCTCCAGCACACCTCCACAGAGCTTGATAATGACGCTTCATTAGAATCAGGTGTACCGGAGCAGGGAAACATCTAAAACCTTCAGGACAGCGGCCCTCGAGGACCAGGATTGGACACTCCTGTTCTACTCCATCAACTTAAATGCCCCATGCCGCCCTCTGCTGAAACCTGCCTAGCAACCCAACTACTAGTTTGTTGTTCAGTCATTCATGTCATACAATAGTGTTACACCCTGCAGATTCCACCCACAACATTAAGACATCTGTTGGAACGCCAGGGCGACCGCTCTGTCCTTGAATCTCTCCCCCCCCGCAGTCTCTCCCCCCCCCTCTCCTCTGGCCTCCCCCGCTGAGTCAGCGGGAGTCGTCGCCATTTGTGGTTCGAGGCTTCGAGATGGAGGGTGTAAGCTGTTGTTGAACTGGGCCACTACCTCCCCTGTGGCTGAGATGGTCTGGACCAGGGGGTCCTGGAGGAGAGAGGAGCTGCTGCCTCCTCCCTGGGTGAGGGGGTGAACCATGGACATGTGGACGTTCAGGTTGTGGGCCTTCTCGAAGCGCTTCCCGCACATGGCGCACTCAAAGTCCAGATCGGCCTCCGCCTTGTGCTTGGTCATGTGGTATTTCAGGGACGCCCTTTGGCGGCATTGGAACCCACACACCTCACACCTGGAGGGAGAGAGAGGTGAATACACATTACTGTCCTGGTTAACTACTTTCTCAAACAATGACCTCTAACAGGAGACTTTAAAACTGTGCTGTTATCTGTCAGTGCCCTGGGGCTTACTGTAGTGGCTTAGCTCCTGAGTGGCGCATCTGGTGGACAGACAGGTGCTTCCTCTGCTTGAAGGTCTGGCCACACTGGTCGCAGATGTAGTTCCTCACCTCTGGGAACAGATAAGAGACCAGATTTAACCAGATAATAAGAGACTCTTCCCACCATCTGTGTACCTGTGGTACCTGTGTGGATAAGTCCTACCTGTGTGGATGAGTCCTACCTGTATGGATGAGTCCTACCTGTATGGATGAGTCCTACCTGTATGGATGAGTCCTACCTGTGTGGATGAGTCCTACCTGTATGGATGAGTCCTACCTGTATGGATGAGTCCTACCTGTGTGGATGAGTCCTACCTGTGTGGATGAGTCCTACCTGTATGGATGAGTCCTACCTGTGTGGATGAACCCTACCTGTATGGATGAGTTTGATGAGTCCTACCTGTATGGATGAGTCCTACCTGTATGGATGAGTCCTACCTGTGTGGATGAACCCTACCTGTATGGATGAGTTTGATGAGTCCTACCTGTATGGATGAGTCCTACCTGTATGGATGAGTTTGATGAGTCCTACCTGTATGGATGAGTTTGACGTGTCTCTGAAGGTAGCGGTCGATCATGAACACCTTGTTGCAGCCTGGGTGGGGGCAAGGTCTCTCCCTCACCTCCTCATGGTGCTCTTTGATGTGCTTCTGCAGACACACACCACACCAACACTCGCAAACGTGAAGCAGACATGTGGAAACATAAATATGTAACGAATATACTTATAAGTTTAAAATATACAATTTACAATGGTGTGAATGATCTAGAAAACATTTCTGACCCAGGTAAGTCAAAGAATGCATGAAAAAAAAAGCCACAGATCGTCAGTTCAATTCTCTCTGACTTATGCTACACTGTCAGGTAGCTAATGTACGACCAATCAGACCATCTTGACTTCAACCAGGAAGGTCTAGGTGTAGTTGTATCAGTATCGTCTCACCTTCATCCCATCTGCTCCTCGATACACAGCTGTGCAGCCTTGATAGGGACATTTGTAGATGTTGGGCAGCTCCTCTCTAGAAATGACAGGAGTAGAAGACAGTTATATAACCCCAGGGCTGCTCAGATTTGCCCTCCAGTTGGTCTGTACTCGATACGAGTGTAGTCAGTGATTTGTCTTTATTTGGTCTGCCTTTAGTCAGTAATGAGAGTGTAGTTAGTCATTTCTCGAGCAGTGAGTCACCTCTCTAACTTGAACTTTTTCTTCCAGCCTGGTTTGGGACCTGGTTTCTTCTTCTCTTTCGGCTCCAGGGGAGGCTTTGCTGCGGCTCTCTTCTTCCTGGGCGTGGCCACCCTGCAAGGCACCACTCAGCACTTCTATATCCACCATATCACTACACCTCCTGGTGTTCCAAACACCAGTCTGACCATCCCCACACACACCCCGCCCCGTCACCCCAAGCAGGTCACAGAACTCACCTCTTCTCTGTATACGGCTGAAACAGCTCGACATCGTCGTCCTTCCTCCGGTCACCTTCAAACTCATCACTGGACCCATCTCTGAGGGGACACACCGACATGAGGGGACACACCGACATGAGGGGACACACCAACATGAGGGGACACACCAACATGAGGAGACACACCAACATGAGGGGACACACCAACATGAGGGGACACACCAACATGAGGGGACACACCAACATGAGGGGACACACCAACATGAGGGGACACACCAACATGAGGGGACACACCGACATGAGGGGACACACCGACATGAGGGGACACACCAACATGAGGAGACACACCAACATGAGAGGACACACCAACATGAGGAGACACACCAACATGAGGGGACACACCAACATGAGGGGACACACCGACATGAGGGGACACACCAACATGAGGGGACACACCGACATGAGGGGACACACCGACATGAGGAGACACACCAACATGAGGGGACACACCAACATGAGGGGACACACCAACATGAGGAGACACACCAACATGAGGAGACACACCAACATGAGGGGACACACCAACATGAGGGGACACACCAACATGAGGAGACACACCAACATGAGGGGACACACCAACATGAGGAGACACACCAACATGAGGAGACACACCAACATGAGGAGACACACCGACATGAGGGGACACACCGACATGAGGAGACACACCAACATGAGGGGACACACCAACATGAGGGGACACACCAACATGAGGAGACACACCAACATGAGGAGACACACCAACATGAGGGGACACACCAACATGAGGGGACACACCAACATGAGGGGACACACCAACATGAGGGGACACACCAACATGAGGGGACACACCAACATGAGGGGACACACCGACATGAGGGGACACACCAACATGAGGAGACACACCAACATGAGGGGGGACACCAACATGAGGAGACACACCAACATGAGGGGACACACCGACATGAGGGGACACACCAACATGAGGAGACACACCAACATGAGGGGACACACCGACATGAGGGGACACACCAACATGAGGGGGGACACCAACATGAGGAGACACACCAACATGAGGGGACACACCAACATGAGGAGACACACCGACATGAGGGGACACACCGACATGAGGGGACACACCGACATGAGGGGACACACCGACATGAGGGGACACACCAACATGAGGAGACACACCAACATGAGAGGACACACCAACATGAGGAGACACACCAACATGAGGGGACACACCAACATGAGGGGACACACCAACATGAGGGGACACACCAACATGAGGGGGGACACCAACATGAGGAGACACACCAACATGAGGGGACACACCGACATGAGGGGACACACCAACATGAGGAGACACACCAACATGAGGGGACACACCGACATGAGGGGACACACCGACATGAGGGGGGACACCAACATGAGGAGACACACCAACATGAGGGGACACACCAACATGAGGAGACACACCAACATGAGGGGACACACCAACATGAGGGGACACACCAACATGAGGGGACACACCAACATGAGGGGACACACCGACACCATAAACATATCAGTCAGTCAATCATTCGATTTGAGAAACAAACCTGAGCTTGACCTGTTGATGACTGACCTGTCTGAGAAGTCACTGTCACCTGTCCTGTCCTCCAGGGGAGGAGCGAGAGGGGACGGCGTCTCGTCACGATCCAGGAAGTCTGGGAACACAGGCAGCAACAGCTGAGAACCAAAATGTAAATTACAGAATGGAATACTATGAAACATCCAAGAGAAAACAAGCATCCTCAGCCTCCTACATCAGCCTGCTTGGGAAGGAGGAGTTACTGGAGATTACATGATGTTTCTCTCCTTGTCTCACCATCCGTTCTGGTTGTGGTCATGTCAACCTGCATGGACCTCTGGGTCTGGGGGGCGGCTGCAGGGCTGGGTTGGGTCAGGGTGGAGGTGATCACTTCAGGACCTCCATCGCCTCTCCAATGACCATCACTGTCCGTAAAAGAGCCGTCACCACAGTCACCTCCACGTGCTACTGCGTGTCCGGGGTTGGCTCTGGGCTGGGTGGTCTGGGTGTCCATCACAAAGCTGTGCCCATCCACGCAGCCCCAGACCGCCTTGACGGAGCCCCAGCACTGGCCCTCCAGCACCTCCTTCAGGCTGGGGCAGGAACGGCAGGCCTCGCCGTGGTGGTGCGCCCAAGACACCAGGCCGTGGAGACACTGGGGGTCCGAGGGCATGGAGGGAACTGCAGGGAGAAGAACAACAAACATCAGGACAACAAACATCATGGGAAACTGCCTCATTGATTGGCTGTCAAGTTAGTTAAACAGTAAGTGTTTGTTTTGGTCTGAATGGAAATCTGATGTTTCTCTGTGTCTTCATCCACTGACCTGTCATGCTACTGTCCACTGATGCCGACTGAGAACAATGTTGATTCTTCCTGAAACAAAAGAACATGGTTTCCATGGCTCTAGTTTAAAAACAGCCTTATGTAACAGCAGCGCGTGGCCAAGAACAGCCTGGAGAACCTCATCTTAAGCGCCCGACACAACTGCTGCTCTCAAACTGCCTGCCTGCTACACCTGCTCTCCTGGAGGGAGCTGCAGATGGCTGTCCTCACCGCTCTCTGGCGCCCTCCCCCGCCCCAGGCTGGTGGTTGACCCTCTGCAGGAACGTGAGCAGGATCCGGTGGCACTTGTAGAACTTGGTGTGACAGTTCTTGCACACAAACTGCGGGAGCTGCGGATCGCGGACCAAAGGAACTCCGACCAGACGCTGGAAGTCAGAGTGGAAGAGCAGAGGGGACTGTCCGGCCGGCTCTGTGTGGGGGTCAGGATCCTCGCGTGACCTCCCTGGCCACCGGTCGAAGGCGTGCCGCAGCCTCCGCGGAGAGAACTTCCCATGACAAAGACGACAGAACGCAGTCGACACTCTGCCTGTTCCTGCAAGGGCACACAACACTGTCAACTCAGCTGAGGATATTTATGATTTCAGTGTCAAATATCTGCTTTGCTGCTTGTTTAAGTTGTGTGTGGTATGCCTCTTCATAATACTAATTACAAGTATCTCCGTTTGAACCTGATTGTGTGTATAGACCTCGTACATGGCCCCAACATTTACCAACTAACACTAAGATATCAGCTGTATTTGTCTCAGGCTACAAACACACATACACACACACACTCACCAGTAGATTTGGGTCGATTCACCTGCTCGTTCGTGTCTTTCTTAGCAGCCACCCAAGTGTTTGATCGTAAAGCAGCCCCCTCCCCTTTACCCAGACCTCCCTCACTAGAGACCGACGACTGTGCGTCTCTAAGAGCGTTCCTGGGTCTCCCTCTCCGCCCTGGTTTTTGGACCACCGTCACGGCGGCTTGCGCCGGGGTTGTCTGGCGAGACGCATCTGGTAACCGCGCAGGTCTTCCTCTTTTCTTCATCATAGAACTCTAAACAAGAGAAGCTGATCTGGGACCTTGGATGAAGATGTTTCCATGTATCTTGGGCTACATGAGGTGCTTGTCCATTACTGTGCCGTAACAAAAACACATGGCAGAACGCCAAAGCATCTTTGGCCAAGTATTCTAACGCATTCAATCTAAAGCAGTTTTCTGCTGTTGTTGTCAACTTAACGCATCTGGTTTACACATTTAACACCAGCGATCATTGCATGAATCAGCCTGCAAACGGCAGTTTCTGTAAACAAGGGAACCCGGAAGTTGTCACAGAGAAACCATGGACTGATACTGACAGCGCCGCTGGAGCCTAAAATGATCCGTGAAACGAAAGTGTTTTATTTATTTGAATAACAATTGTATAAAATTATACAAATATAAATACATACAATTGTATATAATGTATGAATTTGATATTACATAAAACAACAGAAGTATCGAATTGAGCATGACGATTTTTGTATAGAAACCGTTATGATAGCATTCGAACATTTCGGGGAAAAAAAAGAAAAAAAAACATTGATAATATACATTCCCTTTAGCACCCATGACTTTATATAACATAACGATTCCTTCACTGCTTCCGTTGTTTACACATTGAGGACATCCGGTCCAGTCATGGCTGCCAAACCTGGCAGTGAGGCTGGAGTGAAGCCCCTCCAAAATGCCATGAAAATGGCTAAACTGGCCATCCAGCTAGACGCAGGGAACAGACACAAGGTATTCTATCATGCTACCAAGTGGGCTGGTATAAAGGGTGCGACAGAGTAAGGTGATACACCTTAAGACTTAACCATGTAAACTAACTGGCAAAGAAAGGTTTTGGGTGGGCTTGACCAGTCAGCATTGTAATGTTTTGTTAACTGTCTCCAAAAAAAGAAAGAAAATATATCTGTAAACGTTCACTGCTGATGTAAAGTGTGTATTTACTGTCATGTCGGGCTATAACAACACCGATATACCGATTACTGACTCATGTTTCCGTCTCCAGGAAGCATATTGTGAATACCTGAGGAGTATCAACTACATTTCCCATTCACTTCTGGAGGATGCACTGTCTCAAAGTAAGACAACATCAGCGGTGGGGTGATATGCATGATCAAACTGAATAAAAAAACGATTCCAAAAGAAACCATATGGATTACATTTGTCATTCATTTTATGGAGCTAGTATAAGCTTTAGAAAGCCGGGTATACAACTAGTACCTGGTCAGTTCTGGTTTATTATGGAACCTTCCAAATCAAACAGGACAGGCTGGGGCCGGCTCATAACAAGCCAATCAGCCCTATCTGGAGAAACAGTCTGTCTGCCTTTGTCTTCAGAGTGAAGCAATGTTATCATGTTGCTAATGACCCCATGTCAGTGTTTAGAGACAGTAGATGTTGATCATTTACCAGGTGACTGAATCATTGGCACTCCATGGTGACATCCAGAAATCCACCTCATGTTCTGCATGAGAAATCCTAAAATTCTTTGAATGATCTGACACACAAGTGAAGAGTTGACCGAACAAAGTCACTCTTATTTGGTAGGGACTAAGGAAGAAAGTGAGATTTAGATGGTTTTGCTCAACTCAACTGGCCTTTGTGTTCTTTATTGAGTCACTCGTATGATGTTGGTTCCGATATATTTATGATCAGCGTATCTCTATTGTCATCTGTAGCGGACGGAGAAATGGTGGCGGTGGAGGTGGAGAGGATGTTGAGGTTGGCAGAGCAGTGTTTAGAGAGAGCCAAGTCCTTCATAGTCCAGCATGAGGGATCCTGCATCACCTCCTCACCCACCCAGACCCAAGCCCTCGGCCAGAACCAAAACCCAGCCCTGAACCAGCCCACAACCCAAGACACTGCTGATGTTGTGGCAAGCTGTAGAGATTGTGGTGAATATACACATGTTCCTCCGGTCTTGGTATTTTACCAGCATGGTTTCCCTGTGTGACCTGTGTAACCCTCCACCCTTTCTCCTTCCTCATGCAGTCACACCCCAGGGGGGCGAGGCTAAGATGAAGCAGGGAGCCAATCCGAGGCTGGGGCACCGGAGGGTTCAGTCTGAAGGAGAGGGGGAGCTCTCGCCCTTCCTGCCCCCTGAAGTATTCCAGAGACTGCAGACAGCCGTGTCACAGGACATAAAGAAGTGAGTGATTCAGAGTCAGGTGTCTCAGCAGGTTAAGGCGTTGGGCTCATGATCTGAAGGTTATGAGTTCGATTCCCGGCTGTGGCTATGTGACATTGTGTCCTTGGGCAAGGCACTTCACCCTACTTGCCTCAGGAGGAATAACCCTGTACTTGCTGTAAGTCGCTTTGGATGAAAGTGTGTGCTAAATGATTGGTAGGATGAGTATGAACTAGAATCAAACTATTTTTCTCTTTTTCATTCTCCTTATGTCCATGCATGTCAAAGGGAACTTACACCGATTGAGGAGGCTTCACGTCTCAACCAGAAGCTGAAAGCCAATTATCAGGCCCGTCTGGCGAGACTGCAACCTGGGCAGGCCACTCAGAAGACGTCTCTGGTTAGTGTGTTCTCCAAACCATCACAGTCCATTCCGGACACATTACATGTGCGTGACAAGCACATTTACACAATCACTTACATAATCGACATCAATAAGAGAGAAGAAAAATCTGAAATGCACAGCACGATGCACAGCGCGATGCACAGCACGATGCACAAATAAGGAACTTGCTGTGCATCTGATGATCGTGCTGTGTATTTGTGGACCTTGCTGTGCATTTGCGAACAGTTTTACTACAATAATGGCCCCATAGGTAGTATTGACAAGTAAATAGGTTACGTGCACTGGGCTTCCTTGGAGTGATTGTTGACAGACCTATCTACGCCCATTCCAATCGATTAGTTTAGTAGCATCAGACGTGCGCGAACACTGCTACTTTCAACTAGTTGTCTTCGCCACTGTAAATAAGTAGGTAGATCTACGGAGACAGGACGAGAATATAGAAAATATTAAGATTTTAGTTATTTTGGGGGGATTGGCTTTACTCAAAGTAGGCTAATAGACGCACGTTGTCAACTCGGTGAGTATTTAAATTTAATTCTAAATCGCCTGCGCTTTTTGCGCACAATCCAAATCAGCATTAGTTGCTGCACGATGATCACTGAAAAACTATTATGATCAAAATCCCTTCAGCAATTTACCGAGAATGACGCAACGAAACAAACCTAATATGGATAGTCGGCCTGTCTGGAAAAAGCTGAAGGAGTTTATGAAGGTAAATTGACAAAGCTAAATGCACTGTGCTGCAGCGAAAATATGTGAGTTTTTTGGCTGTTCATATGATTGTTGTGGCGACAAACGAGTGTTAGTTAGTGTCACATTAACTATGTTAAGACTTGTCCCATCGGAGTTAGTGTTGGTCTGTATAAATTGGTTTACTGTCTAATGAAACGCACATAATGTAGCTCCACAGACTGTTGTGATACAAAACTGTAGCAACACTGGTAACGCTAAACCCATTTGTACCCACAGATTCACCTCCAGTTACTCATGCATTAGTGATTCAGTTGGAGTTAACACCTAGTTTCATACCTTTTTAAAAGCCTGGCATGTTGAGAATGATCGAATGTTTCTTGAGTCTGGTAAGATGCTGTTAGGACCAGAGCAGATGAATGGATATATCAGAAACCTGTGTGTGTTCTGTTTCTCTGCAGAAACTGTCTCTTCAGCGACAGATGATGGAAAACCTGATCATAGCCAAGGCCAGGCAGGACGCAGTATCCTTCTGTTGGAGTGGGTTTGACTGGAAACTGCGGGACATGTTGATTAAGACCATGTTACATGTCAGTTGATTTTGTAACAGTTGAGTTCTCAACAATAATCATCAAGTATTATTAATCGGCAGATCAGGAGTGAAAACCAGAGCTCAGACAAGAAATGACCACACAACACCAGGGTTATGTTGTCAATCACGTCTCTTTCCGCTCTGAAGCCCAGAGGACCATCTTTAACAGGGCACATGGATAGTGACAGTCAGGCAGTAACGGTGTTCCAGTCCCAGAGATTCCCAGATCCCTGCCCGTGAGCATGCTTAGGTGGAGTTCTCCTGATAATCATCTTGAGACATTTCCACAAACTTACACATGGCCCTGACCATCTGTTCAACCTGTCAAGTACACCCATCTACTCTACTCTTATCATCAGCAAACTCACGCAAGGACATACTAAGACTAATGCAAGGACTAGTTCTATTGATTAGTGAGACTTCTGTTGATAAGTGAAAGTACATAGGAAGTACACTGGAAATTGCGGTTCACCCTAAATATGTAGGGTCATAAGCCCTGGACTAGTGTTTGTGTGTGATTGTATTAGTGTAATGGTTAGTGTCCTTAGTGGGGGTTGGATCAAGGTCTGGCTTCCTGGTTTCCATGAGAAATCAAGCATTGGTGTTGATCTGGACAATAGACGTTGATTGGTCCTGAAATGGTCCAACACATTTGGGTGTTAATATAAGAAGGGACTTGAGATCCTGTTCAGGTTCATGTCCTTAATGCCTGAAGCTTCAGAGGAGGATGGAAGAGAGGAGACTGAGACTGCAGGAGGAGGCTAACAGGTAGGATCTCCTCTGTCAGTTCTGTCTGTCAGTTCTGACTGTGTCTGTCTCTGTCAGTTCTGTCTGTCTGTGTCTGAGTCTGTCAGTTTATATATAAACCCCATACTTGTATACAACTCAGCTGTTGGAAGATTGTGTTGTTGATTAAGGCTTAATGTGTTTGTTCGTGTCTCACTAAACAAATGTACAGAATGACAAGACATTGACAACATGAACGCTTCTTATCTTGTCTGCCCCACTTTAAATGTCATATTCCTGTTCCTTGTGTTTGTGTGTTTGGGGTGTTATTGATTATGTGTATTCCCATTTTGTCCGGCCACTCATGCAGAACTGTTTAGGACATTTATAATAATCTTTTCACTACAAGTTTCGCTTCCACACGTACGAGGTGTACGAGTCAAGTCAAGTACGAGGTCTTGACTTGAATGCATTGTAGAAACACCCCTTTAGTCTTCTGAAATCATAATTACCACTTCAAACCTAACCACAGCATGTGTGGTATTTATACTGAGTGAGGTCAACCAGTGGAGGTGACACCAATCTGTGTTGCACATGGACTTAGTCTAGGCCAGTGGTCTTAAACTCGTACCATCGAGGGCCAAGAGGGTACAGGTTATAGTGTCAACCAAGCACTACACTAGCTGATTTCACTAACAAGTTTCTCTAGTTAGTGAAATCAGATGGAGTAGTGTGCTTGGTTGAAGTGCAAACCTGCACCCTCTTGGCCCTCGACGGCACTAGTTAGACACCCCTGTTCTTGGCCCTTGAAGCCCAGTGGGGGGGGCTCAGTTTTAAAGGTGTTGTGTCTCATCCAGGAGGTTTGCTGCATCTGGAACAGTGACAACAGAAGAGCAGGAGCAAAGGCTTCTGTACGCCAACGTTCTGGAGTACGAACAAGACCATGTGAGTGGGAAAGAGAGCCAAAGGAACACCTCACTTTGACAAACGGTTGTTTTCCCGCAAAATAACTTATTTTGTCTCCTTCTCTACCCTGGAAAGAACTGGCCCAAGCTGTGGAAAGAGAAGCTGAAGAAGAACCCAGATGATGACAGCCTGGTGGCAGGACTAGTCGCATATCTTCTCAGGTACCCAACTGTACTTCTCCATGAAGCTGGCTGCTGTACTCCTGCTCAGTGTAGAGTGTGACGTGTTGTGTGCCTTCCTCAGCCGTGCAGACCACCCAGTGATGATTCTTCTAAAGAAGCACCAGTATCGCATCTACAACCGTCTCTACCCCCTGGTGAGCAAGGTGCCCCCGCCCAGCCCCTCCCCCTCCCTCAAGCCTTCCCGCAGCGCTCAGAACCTGCTCAATCCAGACCCGCGCCGGAAATCGGGCTCCGACTACAACACCTCGCTCTCCTTCTCCAACGAGCACAACGTCAGCGTGGAGGAGGAGCTGGACAGCGCCGGGCCCACCAGCCCTGGTACCGACCACGGTTTGGACCGGGAGAACTCGTTTGAGGACCTGGAGCAGTTTCTGACCCCTCTGGACTGGGCCCCACCCCATGGGAAAACAAGGGCGGACAGTGATTTGACCTTCGAAGCCTCGAGCCAGATTGAACCGGAGTCTGAGAACCTCATCCAGGGTTTGGAGGTCCGCGCCCTCAAAGAGCATCTGAAGAACATCGTAAAGGACATCCACATCGCCATAGGTGAGAACGACAGCGTTTGTGGCGTAGAATCTGAGAACTGTATCATGTGTTTATGGAAAACTCCTTATATTGTTGCTGGATGCGTTTCGTGTGTTTTAGACCAGCTTCTGTCGCTGTGTCTGCTCTCCTTTGAGTGCCTGAACACAGCCACATCTAAAGACCTGTGTGTGGCCAGCATCGAAGAGGCCTTCTTCACCCCTCTGTGGAGCCCCCTGCTGGCTCTCTTCAGGTAACTGTGCCAGTCTGTAGATGGCAGCATCAGTCTGTAGATCAGGGGTGGGCAATTCCAGGCCCTGGGGGCCGCTGTCCTGAAGGTTTTTGATGTTTCCCTGCTCCAGCACACCTGATTCTAATGAATGGTCATTATCAAGCTCTGTGAAAGCCTCACAATTACCCTCCATTAGAATCAGGTGTGCTAAAGCAGGGAAACATCTAAAACCTTCAGGACAGCGGCCCTCGAGGACCAGGATAGGACACCCCTGCTGTAGATAGCAGCATCAGTCTGTAGATGGTATCATCAGTCTGTAGATGGCAGCATCAGTCTGTAGATGGCAGCATCAGTCTGGGGATGGTATCATCAGTCTGTAGATGGCATCATCAGTCTGTAGATGGCAGCATCAGTCTGTAGATGGCAGCATCAGTCTGGGGATGGTATCATCAGTCTGTAGATGGCATCATCAGTCTGTAGATGGCAGCATCAGTCTGTAGATGGCAGCATCAGTCTGTAGATGGCAGCATCAGTCTGGGGATGGTATCATCAGTCTGTAGATGGTATCATCAGTCTGTAGATGGCAGAATCAGTCTGTAGATGATATCATCAGTCTGTAGATGGCAGAATCAGTCTGTAGATGATATCATCAGTCTGTAGATGGTATCATCAGTCTGTAGATGGTATCATCAGTCTGTAGATGATATCATCAGTCTGTAGATGATATCATCAGTCTGTAGATGGTATCATCAGTCTGTAGATGGCAGCATCAGTCTGTAGATGGTATCATCAGTCTGTAGATGGCAGCATCAGTCTGTAGATGGCAGCATCAGTCTGTAGATGGTATCATCAGTCTGTAGGTAACAGACAGCAGCTTCTCCTATCTCTGACACTGAGTCTTCTGTGTATGAGAGGATTTCTTATTGAATCCTTAGTAAAGTGAATCTCTTAATGAACATGAATGTGCCAGTCAGTAATGTGACAGTATCTGGTGGTGAACCAACTCTCCTCCCTCTGTGACTCCTGGCCGGTGCAGGAAGATGAACCGAGACCGTGAGCTGTGTCTGGAGGACAGCATGCGGCTCTACGGCGAGGTGACACCTGGAGACATGGGCGTCTCAGCGAAACTGTTCCCCCAGGACCCCGCAGCGCTGCACGGTTCCTACCCCTACGAGTGTGCTGTGCAGGAGCTGCGTCTGATGTGCAGAGATTCATGTCCTCAGAGGAAGCTGGAGTGTCTGGGTGAGGATCAGCCTGTTTGAGGACCTGAGGAGAGGGAGGGAGAGAGGAAAAGGAGGGAGGGAGGGAATGGAGAGGGAGGGAAGAGAGAGAGGGAGGAAAGGGAGAGGGAGGGAAGAGAGAGGGAGGGAGTATGTTTACAGTCTTGAGACACCTGTCCCATTTTAGATACTAACCCTAAATGGACGTGGTCATGACCGTAGGAAACGTTCCTTTTGTCGCTGGGGTGAAAACCTGTTCATCGCACACTCACATGTCAAGTCTGTTTGTTGTGTTGCAGTGAGGACATTGCGTCTCATCTGTGCATGTGCTGAAGACTACAGATGTCTCCATGAGGTGGACTCTGCACCCAAAACAGCTGCCATGTGAGTACGCCAGCACACATGCACCAACAGAGGCATGAGCAGACATGTTTCCAAAGACACAACCAGACAGAAATAATTGATCTCCGAAACTAGTCGCCCCCCCCCCCTCCTCCCCCCTAACTCGGCCCTTGTGCTTATCAGAACTGACAAAGGGGGAAGGACTCACAGGAGTGTTCTGGAAGTTCCCTGAACATAATTGAAAGCCTCCTGCAGGAGGGTTCCCCCATCTTGTCAGACCTTATCAGGCCTGAGCGAGGCCGGGCGCTGCAGGGGGCTGTTCCAGGTCCTCTGCCCCCTGCAGAGGGGCTTCCTTCAGCCTGATCCCAAAACTAGGTCGCCCTGTCTGGGCTGAACGTCCAGGGCCGAGCTGGGAGGAGAGGGAGCAAGGGGAGAGAGGAAACACTCTCTGAAGGGCAGAGGTAGGGTGCTGCAGGACAGCCAGACGAGACACAGAGAACCAGACAGGGGGGTGGGAGAGAGAGACAGAGAGAGAGAGAGAGAGACAGAGAGAGAGAGAGACAGAGAGAGAGAGAGAGAGACAGAGAGAGAGAGAGAGAGAGACAGAGAGAGAAGTTTGTTTGACCAGATCAGTGAGAGGGACAGTTTATTTCTTATCTTCTTCACCAGTCTGGGGCAGCAGGAACACGGAGGGGAAAACTGCAGCATGCTAGACGGAGGCTCACAGTTCTGGTTGGGAGGAAAGTTATGCAGAGGAACCATGACTGTCAGGAATGGCTACTTTCCTTGATTCCCACTAACCACTGAATCAGGGTTAGGGGTAACTAATAAAACCAGTGAAGTGTTGAGGGAGAGAACAGATGAGGTGGCTCTGCTAACCTCCAACCTGTTAGCCACACAAACTAGCCCCACCCACAGACCTGTTAGCCCTGGTGCACCGCTAACTATCCAGCGCCCCTCTCCTTTCGGGGTTTCCACTATCATCTGTTTTCATCTATTTCAAGTTGAAATCACCTATTTGAAGTTCAAAATGAACCTGTGGTAAAGAGTATTGAGGCCTTCTTTCATGTACCATGAGTCTGCCTCCTCCATCAGAATATAGGCAGAGAGAGAGATCTGGTAGCTGCTGTGGGGAGTTAGCTAGCTAGCTAGCTAGCAGGAGTTCTCTGCAGTGTATTCTCGGAGGACCATAATCCCTTGGCGTTCAACATGTGCCACTTTGCGGGTGCAGAGGAGGTGGTTTTCAGGGGGCAGATATGTTTGGCTTGCTCTTCTTAATCGTGGCCATGCGGTGACGTGTGTAATGATGTCGTATATGATGTTGTGATCTTGCAGTGGTGCAGATGACCTGCTGCCCATCCTGTCTTACGTGGCCCTGAGGTGTGGCTTCCCCCAGCTGCTGTCTGAATGTGCTGCCCTGGAGGAGTTCATCCATGAGGGGTAAGACACACACACGCACACCCACACACACACACACACACACACACACACTGTTGATCTATCTTATGTATTTTGGATCTTTCCTGTCTTCACCTTGCCTTTGTGACATTGCTTGTAAAAGGGCTATACAAATAAATGTTAAATACATTTGATTTGACCTTGCCCAAACCTTCACCTTGCCCACACCTTCACCTTGCCCACACCTTCACCCTGCCCACACCTTCACCTTGCCCACACCTTCACCTTGCCCACACCTTCACCTTGCCCACACCTTCAACTTGCCCACACCTTCACTTTGCCCACACCTTCACCCTGCCCACACCTTCACCTTGCCCACACCTTCACCTTGCCCACACCTTCACCTTGCCCACACCTTCACCTTGGCCCAACTAGTAACTACAGGTGTTCATTACACCTAAAGTACTACAAATACTGACTAGTGTAGTTTGTCAGAAACCTGTGTCTCCCTGTCCCATTCTCCCTCGTCCCCTCAGTGTGTCACGGGTTGCGTGTCAAGACAGACCACACCCCGGAGGTCCTCTGGTAGAGGTGACGGCAGATTTTAACAAGCTGGTTAGATTGGCTCTGCCTGAGGAATGTCGGGACATTCTGGTTCAGTTTTCCTTCCTATAAAAAATACAAATAAAAAGCCACTCGATGTTTATACAGCTCAGTGGTTTGGAAAAGATGTGGGTTGGTGTGTGTGTGCGGCTCTGACTCCGTAGAAGAACACAAATGGGCAGGTCTTAGGCCATTGGACGAGGTCAATCTCCGCCACGATTGGTGAATTGAGTGTCAGTCAGCGGACTGGAGATGTTTGTTTGATATGCAAAGCCCTCGACCCCTCCCACATCACCGCACCGCAACTGCTTCAGCATAAACATCTCTATCTCTTCCCCTTCGTACATTTCACCCTTGCCCCCCCCCCTCCTCCCACCCTTGCTCTCTTTCTATAACAAACACAGTCTCATCCAGTCTTCCAGGCCTGTCTCCAGGGGCTCTCATGCCTTGCTCTCATTAGCCGTAGGTCAGGCAGAGTTGACTTGAACTCGAGGCCTCCTTTTGTCCCCTGAGCGGTTCAACTCCCCTTTCCGCCAATCCTCCTCTTACCCTCTCCCGCCCCCTATTATTATCTTATCTCTCCATCCTCAGCGCCATGAGAGAACAGCCCAGACCTGGGCTACGGATTGCCTTCCTCTGTAGATCCCTGAAGGTTGAGCAGGATTGGTGGTGGGGGGAAGTGGGGGGTCAACCTGGGAATTGAGACAGTTCCGCTTGTTAGTCGTTCGCGGGTGATGTGTGACGGTAGATCCATGTGTGTTTCCCTGTCAGGTATCTGATTGGAGAGGAGGGCTACTGTCTGACGTCCATGCAGAGCGCCCTGTCGTACGTGGAGTCGCTCCACATCGGAGGGGGCCAGGAAAAACAAACCTGAGGCAGGCAGGTGGGTCCTCATCCTTCTGGACAAACTCACCAGGACACGGCCTCCGTATTCCTCTCGTTAACCCAGAGCCATTATATTCCCCCTGGAAGAGATGGACTGAACTTCCAGCCTCCATCTCCCAGCTCCACGCCGTGCTCAGCCCTCTGCCCTGACAACTGGACAGAGCCAGTGTTCTGTGGTACTATAGCGAGGAGGAGGCCCTGCTGGTATAGCTTCATTAGATTGATTGGGGTGAAAGGGTTTAGAATAGCAGGCCCTGATGTATGCTAGGCCCTAGAGCCATCTCCATTCTCCCGGTAACGCCGGGCCTATTACAATGGGATTAACTCCATGTGACATCATCAGACCACCCCTTCCAAAATCCCCTTTGACATGATTGTTCCACGCTAACTAAACATTTGACTTTGGAGTGCAGAGCTGACAGTCCGGCCAGAGATGTTAGCCCTGGGATGGAGATGTAGGCTGGGAATGAGGAAGGAGGGGAGAGGGGGATTAAATAGATGGAAATATGGATGGAGAGAGAGGTGGTGGGAACAGTTCAGTGTTTCTGATCCTTGTCTGTGGGGTCTTTGTGTTTCAGGTTGCTGAAGAGAGCAACCTGAACACCACCCCCCCCCCCCCCCCCCCCCCCCCCCCCCCGTGCACATATGAGTTGATACTTTGCATTCTTGTGTAGGAAATAGATCACGTGAAATGGATCACGTGATCATTGTGAAATGATGTGATGGTAAAGGGCAACTGTGCAATTAGGAAGCAGACTGGCGAGAGGAAATGCTGATTGGACCATGGTTGTCCAAAGCTTTGACAACGCAAATGGGATGAAAAGGATTCAAATTCATTTTATGTGGTGATGGGGGGGGCGGGGGGTGGGGGGTGAGTGAGAATGTGAGGGAATTCTTTATGCACTTTCTTAATGTGAATGTCCAAACATGGCATGTTGTTACAGCCAGGGACTCCAGTAATACGATGATGATGATGACGACTAACTTAAGTTTAGGGATTTTTTTTTTTAAGACTTTACAACTTGCATATCTTATTGACCTGGTCAGAGAGCATGAGACTAACATAAAGGAGGACAGACAGAAAGGCACTGCTTCTGGTCATTGTAGAGAGAAAGAGAGAAATGCATCTCTTCCTGCAGTCATCTCAGGTGGTGAGGAGACCCAGGGGTTTAAAACTCATCCATACCATCTATGACGGCTGATCTGTGTTATGATTGGTGAAGCAAATGCATGTACCTCTCTGTCCTTCTCACTCTAAAAACCTGTGTTTTAGAAGAAAAGAAAGGAAATTATCTTTTTTTTAAGGAATTGTAAACGGTCACACCTTAGACCTCGTTAATACACTAATACACAAAATATTACGTTTTATACAGTGGATTTTTGTACTATCTGACTAGTCTTTTTTTGTTGCTATTTAATGTTTTATTTTTAAGTCAAAGAAATACATGGGTTAAAAGGTAATGTGAAAAAATGTTTTCAGAATTGCGATTTCAATTGTAACGCATTCTAGCCAGGTTAAATCTGCTCGTTTTTCCTGGGAAATGTGTAACACCAAATAAATGCTTTCCTGTGACTGAGAGAGCCTTTTAAATGTATCTAAATACAGTAAAAAGAACCTGGAAGTTGTTTGAACTGTTGAATGAAACCAGGCCACTAATACCACTATGAAGATGACATGCAGTTCAGAATGGTTTCTGCATCTCTTGAAGACTCGATGAATGTGAACTTTTTGTGTGTGTGTGTGTGTGTCCATTTACACAACGCTTTTACTGTGCATACCATATATTTTACTGTGTACAAGAGACGGTCAAAGTTGTAAATCCTGGGGATTTTTACTATAGTAAATAATAATAAAAAAAGTAGATATTTCAACAGTTTGTTGCTTGTCTCATGCTCAGCTTTGAGGAACCTCCAGCAGCTCCGTGTGTTCTCCCTCAGTAGGGGAGGATGGGGAGGATGGAGGTGTAGGGAGGAGGGCAGGGTGGATGTGGATTTCCTTGCCACCAAGGGAATGTGTGTTGGCGTCAAATAAAACAAGCCCCAGGCATGGAGGGCCAGAATGATGCTATCCAAAACAGCAGATGTTGTGTTGTAGGACAGAAAGGTCATCAGATATGATGTCTCTCCCACGCCTTAGGATCCCAGTGAGAAAATACATCATGTCATATTATGTACTGCACACATGCATGTCCTCCCTCTGGCAAATGTACACACCAATAAATATGATATAGCTCATCATATGTTGTACCTTCAAACTCCCCTCTCTCTCACCAGTGGTCTCAGATTCAGTCCCTTATCTCAGTTTTAGATCTAGTAAAGTCCCCTTCGTGACCTCTCCTGGATCTCAAAACTTGCAACCGGTATGCTAAGAATGGCTTTTGTTCACTGAAAATATTGAATTACCTTTTCAGAACACCTAAGATAGTTGTATTGTCATAAGTCCTCGTGGTTCACACTTATGTGAAAACCAACACTATAATTTAGCTAACAGCTTGAGTGTCTTTCTGGGACTTGCTGAGGTGCTTACACAAACCATGTGACCTTTTCACCCTTGATCCGTGCTTTCTACATCATCCATCTATAACTCTGACACACACACACACAATATACTTATTTCTCTCTGAAATGTCAGGGTCAGTCAGGGTTAGGGTAAGCTTGTTCTGTCTCGTTCGAATGTGGAGCGTATTATTTCCCTTTTTAGAGCATAATCATCGTCAGGGATGCAATGTGAGGATTTGTGAACATGTGTGCGTTATAATGATGAGACAGGAAGACCACATTTAGCCGTTAGCCAATAGAGGCCCAGCAAAACCTACCTTGGACCAAGAACCTTTCCTTTTCCTTCACTACCCCTCTCATATCTGGATCTGCCCTCTGGTCACTTGCCTCCACCCCACCCACCCCCCACAGTCATCCAGTGCATCTGTGGCAAAACTGGGGTTCTTTATTGGCATTTCAAATATACATTCTTGTGGCCAAAGCATGTAGCTAGTTCAGCCACTGATAGGGCAGCAGGCATCTAACTAAATTCAAGCACATAGCTAGCAAGGCCTTGGGCAGGACTGTGAATAACAGAAAACAATGCATCCTCTAATTCGCTCTCTGCATCCTTGTCAGCAGGGGGTGGGGGTTCCCAGCAGGGAGCCTTGCGCCTCCTCACCCCTCTTCAACTCTCTCTCTCTCCCACTTCCTCACCCAGCATTGTTGGTTTACAGGATGCCCTAGATAGTTGGTGGCACATAATGGGCCAGGTGCTGGGGTGGCTGTGAACAGGACCGAGAGTCACGCTATGGGGAAACTAATGTGCCAACCCCCCCACCCCCCAAGGGGATGAGCCCCCATCATGCAAAAAGCCCCTTCCTAACACATCCAACTGTTCACCTCCCTTCCTCTCGCTTTCCTTCCTTCTCCACTCTCCATCTTTCTGAGTGATGTCCTTGTCCCTCTGCCTTCCTCTCCCAAGTGTCCTTCCTCATCCCACTACACACACACTGGCTGTACACTGGAGCTATACATAGCCTGGCATCCTCTTCATCATCATTACAGTTTATATAGTCAACACATGCATATCAAATAAACCAACAGACCAACAATCACATTAACCAGTAACTATAAGAACAAATCACAAAATGGAATGTGGAAAAAGAATGAAGCCATAGCTGTGGGGTTGGGGGTGTAGATAGGTGGGTGTTGCTCTAAAGGTTCCCATCGATAAGCAGGTTTTTTAAGTCTGCTGGGCCGTTGAGGGTGTAGACGGAGTGCGAGGCGTTGCGTCTCTCCACCAGACCGGCCACGGCCTCTCCCAGGTCCAGGTGGCTGAGGAAGCCGGGGGCCATGCGCCCCGGAGGGGCCACGCCAGTGTTGATCTTCACCTGAGAAACAGGGGAGGGGTAGAGAGAGTGTGGGTAAATGCCACTCATGTAATATACCCTACAGTATGATACAGTGTGGGTCTATATGGGTCTGTATGTGTCTTTTTAGGTCAACATGGAGCTGTATATGTCTACATTTTATGGGTCTGTTTAGGTCTACATGGGGCTGTATAGGTCTATACTGTATGGGTCTGTTTAGGTCTACATGGGGCTGTATAGGTCTATACTGTATGGGTCTGTTTAGGTCTACATGGGGCTGTATAGGTCTATACTGTATGGGTCTGTTTAGGTCTACATGGGGCTGTATAGGTCTATACTGTATGGGTCTGTTTAGGTCTACATGGGGCTGTATAGGTCTATACTTTATGGTTCTGGGTCCAAGGCGTGTTCCTCACCTGGTTGAGTTTGCAGGGTACGTCTGGGTATTCCTCTCGTAGCACCTGACAGAAGGCCAGAGTGCTGGCCGCACCCACCGTCAGGAAGCCAGTCCCTGGCATAAGTAGCTTCTCTCCAGCGCCACCTAGAGCCAGACACACGCCACTGCACCACTGCCCTCAAATCTCCATGTAGAATGGATCAGGGCTTCATGACAACGTTTGTGGCTTAAAAATGGCTGAGGACAGGGTTTCCTATGTAAGGGGGCGTGGTCTGTGATGGGTTGAGATGAAGTACTCACCTGTGATGAAGGTGTAGGTGCCGTTAGGATCATCCCTTACTAGGGGGAAGAAGGCTTTCCATGATACAAAGGTGCTGAACAGCAAGGTTTCAATCACCTGCACGATCGGAGAGAGAGAAAGAGAGAGCGAGCACTCGTCAGAAAGAGACAGAGAGAGAGAGAGAGAGAGAGAGAGAGAGAGAGAGAGAGAGAGAGAGAGACATGAAGAATAACAAATGTGAACGAGAAGATGTGAACAACAACAAGCTGATGAACGAGGACCGATTTCAACACACACACAGACACACACACACACACACACACACACATGCCCATGCACAAACACACACCATTTGAGAGGGACAAAGACATGCCAGTAGAGCGTTGGAGCAGAGGATGATGGGAGCTACCGAAGTAGAAACGATAACATCTCCTAGTGGAGCTGACAGAAAAGGAAGAGAGAGAGAAAAACAAAGACACTAATGACAGCTGAAGAGGGAACAGTCACGTTGACGTCACCCTCGCTGGCTCGGATGAGCGGGTGAGGCCATGCGAGGACGGAGCCCACTCACCCAGTGGAGCTCTTTCTGAGACTGGGTGTGCGGTGGCCCGCCCTGCCACCAGCTGAACCCCAGAGAGGAGACGATGTCCGTCACCTTGCCTACAGACTTCAACAAGGCCCTCTTCACCTCCTCTGCCCCGTCCTCTGAACCTGCGAGGAACACACACGTTCTCAGATGTCTCCCAAAAGACACACAGGCACGTAGAGATGGATGGATGGATCTTCTTACCAACATCCCCCACAATGGTGGTTAGATTGTCCTTTGTAGAGGGAGAGACAAAGCCTTTGAGTGTCTCAAGCCTGTTGTTGTCTCTGGAGATGACAGCCACCTTGAAACCTGCACACACGGGCACACATCCTGTAACTTTATTACATTACATTTACATTTATTCATTTAGCAGACGCTTTTATCCAAAGCGACTTACACTTCATGTGAATATTTATTGCTAATCTATATATATCTACAGTATATCTATATAAATTCACCTGTTACATTGCACTAACCTGTACTTAACTGGTCATTTAACCAATTGGCCTTTAACTACAATGTACATAATTTATTAATATAAATGATCTGTATATATCTGCTTCTAACCATTAGTTTACTTCGTTTACTAATATTTAGACACGTATAATGACAGTAAAACCGAGTTTAATTTTATTGCCCCACATACACATCTGCCGAAATAGCTCAGTTGGGAGAGCGTTAGACTGAAGATCTAAAGGTCCCTGGTTCGATCCCGGGTTTCGGCAGTCGTTACATTTTCGGAAATTTCCCCACTGAGGGACAAATCAAGGATGATTTAACACAGTGTGGGTGACACGCTTTGCGTTTTCACTTAAACCTTACACCATCATTCACACCGTGCAACTCCCCCTGTCCTAAGTGTCAGAGATCCCCCACTTTAACCCTGAAATAAATCAGATTAACTCAGGTTGTTTTTTCTGACTTCAATCATGCATTTACAATCTAAATGTGTCATTGTGAGTGTGTGCGTGTGCATTAAAAATAGTGGCGTGTCATTCTGACCTCCAAACATAAGAGATATAAAGCTGACATCCATTAGGCTACTGGTTATAATGTTCTTTATAAAATATAGGACACGTCACTGGCAGATGGTGAATGGATAGAAGGCAGAGATGACACTTAACACCCTTTCAGTTTGGTAGGTTAAGGTTAGATTAGTTATTGGGGCCATTTTACACATAGTTAAGCCTCATTTGTTGAACACTAGAGGCACTTTCATTGTACATGCATCTGTTTAATCAGCTTACTGACATAAAGGAGACGGGGTGTAATAGGAACATGAGAGAGTATCATATTCACGAGCAATCATCAAGAGATTTCAAACCAAAAGGCTATATTTCATTATTTGACTATTTCATTACCGTCAAAAAGGCTGTAGCTTCGTTCAGTGATTTGTGTTTGTTAGTTAGTCAAAAACTAAATCTTTGCAGGACTAAGTCAAGTTCAGACATTGCGTTGTCATGTAACCTACAGAAAGGAATAGTTTTAAAACGTCATTACAGCGCATTTAAACAACATATTGACCAGCCTAAGAAGTTATTCATGAATGCAAGGAAGACGTAACGAAGATGCCATGAATAAAACGAAGGTTGACAACCTTAAAAATCGCGCGTAAAACAGATTGGGTGCTTGTTTTACGCAGGAATCACTTACTGTAGGTAAATGAGGTATTTCCGTTCATGGGACCTTCATGCGTTAAGCAATGCAGTCTAGACTATAGTCTGTCTTGCTGTCTTTCAACAAATCAACCAAACATTTTATTATAAAAAATAAAAATACAAAAAAACATTGTAGATGCTATGTTAACATGCTATGTTTCATCATACCTGACTGACAGCTTACCTTTGTCAAGCAGTCCTTTAACTATTCCAGAACCCACTGTCCCTGCTCCTCCCAAAGTCAGAACTACTCGGTCTGTGTTTGACATGCTTGTCCCCTTAGTGTTGTCCCTAGATAGTGCTGATCCGGCGATTAAGTGGTGCTTGTGCTTTTAAGGAGATCAACTTGCACAGTTTACGACTTTTAAATGAATCCCGGACGGAACAGTTCCGCCCTTTACCGGTGTCACTTGAACCACGCCCACATAATATCAAATGAAAATATTATGGGCTCAAATCTCCAATCTACCTCTCTCTCTCATACACTCGCTCTCTCTCTCTCTGTTCTCTCACACTCACTGTCCTTCTCGCCCTTTCGCTCTCTTGCTCTCTATCTTCATCTCTGTATTGGCTCTGCACATCCCACCATCCCCTCACCGCCCAAAGGACTCAACCCCACCCACCCCCCAGTACACCCCGAGCTTTCACACCTGCCCAGGTGACCAAAGACCTGAGGAGGATCGATGCACAGACAGTATCATCTCCAGGCTCCTGAAGTCATGCACGGATGAACTGCGCGGGATCATGGAGCATGTCTTCAACCTGAGCCTCTACAGAAGACTGACGCTGGACATTGTGGACTGGTGTCAGCCAAACCACCTCCTCATCAACGCGGGGAAGACCAAGGAGGTGGTGGTGGATTTCCGCGGACGCCAGTCTGCCCCCTCACCGGTGAACATCCAGGGAATGGACATTAGAGGAGTCCTACAAGTAGGACCACCGCTCCCTCCACGTGCATCAGGCAACAAGTGTCCGTCAGAGTGTTCAACGATCACCGCTAACACCGCTGCTGTACCCCCTTCCATAACCACTATTATGTGCTATATTTATTTATGCAATTAAGTGCAATAGCACATGCATTTTTTATTACGTGCAATAACTTGACTGTATGCCACTCATTACTTTTCCATAGCAATGTAAACAATGCAATTTAAGTGCAGTATTATGTGCAATATATTTTTTTTATCAAGGACAACAACGTGAATGTATGCCACTCATTACTTAGCCTCGGCATTAGTCATCGCACTTAATTCTCACTTATATATAGTTATTTTTCGCATCCTTAAAGATCCTTATCACATCTCGTATTTTATATGCTTCCCTGTATCTTGTATTTTTTTATTTTACTATGCTACCTTTAAGTACATGCAGTACTGTACCTTACTTGCAAACTGCAGTTTCCCCACTGTGGACACAAATAAAGGATACTTTTATCTCATTTATTAAACTGTGTAGAGAGCTCGCCTACATTTAACTTCATAACCTCCCCACCACTCCGGGGCGCTGCGTAACAAGAATCGAGCGCACCTACCTTTCTATGTTGACGGTGTGTGACACGTGACAGTGTTTACCTTACTGAAGTGGAGAGCTCGGCTCACATACCTGCAGCTGCTGAACACTGCTGGTCTGGAATGATCTGGGGAACCTAACTCACCAAACGAGTTGTCGGTGAGCATTTCAAGTACGCGTCGCTGGAGCACACACTGTTTCTTTCCGTAAAACGTAATCGACATCATGGCTTGTGGTAGCAGTAGTTGTAAGCTAGTTAGCTACTTTAGGCAAAGCTATCAACTTCAACAAGTTAGGGGAAGTTAGCGGAGCTGGGAGTGTAAAACATGTGCTGGCCACATTCTCTTTTTATATTCAATACATGACACATACACATGACATGACCCTGTTCCAGCCCTGCAGATTTAGTAAACGCAATGATTAATCTTCCAAAGATTATGGTAACTCGCTAAAACAACTTCTCTATGTCAGGTTGGGGAATTCCCTGCCTTAGTTTTACTTTCATTTCTGGTCGTAAGTGTAGTCACACACCGATAGACCAGGTTTCTCGATGCATAATGACAGTAGATAGTACTAATATTTGAAACAATATGAACTTGTTGTCATTTTGCATTTTTTTGTCTTTAAATGTTGTGTCCCACGCAGTGTCTGCGGGAGGATGAGCGGCCTCGATAGAAGAGCCAGAGACCTGGTGGAGCAGTACCGGAGCAGCCTAGAGGGGCGGATTGAGCAGGGGGACTGGAACCTGGTGTGTCGAGATGAGAAGCTGGCCCAGCAGGTGGAGAGGCGTCTGAGGGATGAGCGTGCCCAGGACACGCATCTGTTCCCGGGGGTGGACCCCCTGCGGGTGATGGAGGAGTCGCTTTCGAGGGGAGGTCCCGCCCCCAGCAGAGCAGGGGCGGCGGGTGGACTGGATGGATTGGCGAAGGCTTTTGAAGTATTGGAGCTAGCGGCCTTGAACCTGTATCTGTGTCCCTGGAGAAAGGAATACCGAGTGGTAAAGGTGAGGTGCTTCCTGGTAGTAGAAACGCCAGATTTGATCTATGAATAGTTTTCCTCTTTCACCAGCACACATCATCTTTAGATCACAGCTGTCAACCTATCAGCTACCTCCAGTGAAGGTTTGGCCATTGTCTTGATCAAAGTTCTCTCTCTCTCTGTCTCTCCTTCCTCTTACTATGCAGATGTTCTCAGGCATGTTCACCCATTACATCAAGCCCTCGCTGTCCACGTCACAGATGCTGGAGCTGTTTGGCCTGTTGGGTTACCAAGCCAGCAAAGCCAGGAACAGTGAGGAGCTCTGCCTTAGTCTGCCAACACGCCCTCTGGACACCCTCCTCTACCTTGCCTGTGCCTTTTTCACTGCCCGCTGTGAGTGTCGCATCCTGCTGACAGCCTTCGACAAACACACAGGGGCTAGGGGAGCGTGCAGGGCTGGGGTCGGGGCTAGGGCCGAGGCTGCGGATTGGCAGCTCAGCCTGGTGCAGGAGAGGCTGAGGGGACACAGCCTAGAGGTTTCCCTGGACAACACCAAGAGGAAGTTCGACACTCCAGCCCTAAAGGAGGACTTCCTCGAGTCTTCTGCCACAGAGAGGGATCTGGATCTGTACACAGCCGAGGAAGAGAACCACCCCAGTCAAGGGGACGCGGGCCTGGGGAGGGATGCTCTGCATACCCCCTCATGGGTGAGCGTCAGCTCTAGCACATTACTGCCAGCTGTGAGAGACAGCAATGGAGACTCCGCAGCCAGGGAGCCTGTCCGCACCTCAACACTGACCTGCCATCTGACAAAGGGCCCCTCCTCAGTGACGTCCAGCGCCAAGTCCAGGGACAACTCGAACGAGCCCAGCAGAGGAGACTCCTTTCCTCCCAGCCTGCCCCCTCACGTGTCTCCACCTTCACTGCCACATGAGGCTCGAGGGCTGCCCTCTCAAGTCCTTGCTAACCCCTCTGCGGGGTCCCTGGGAGTGGACCCCGCCCCTCGGCCCATCCCCCTCCACGAGTGCTGCGACCCGGCTAGCTCTCAACACCCACAGCTAGTCTGCAAGAACTGCATGGTCTTCCATGTCAATTCCTGCAGAAACGTGGAGTACTGCATGGATCACCATGAAATCTCCTATCTGGGGCGCTGTTCCAAGGGATGCTCTGAACCTCCACATATGCTGTGCAGGTACTGCTATGCCCAGTACTGTATGTTATGCTGGTCCCGGAAACCTCTTCACTGTGTCTGTGGCCAAAGTTTTGACCAGTCGTCCTCAGTTTAATTTGCTGACCGTGTATCACCATATGATGCCAAACCACTGTGCCTTAAGAGCAGTGCAAAATAATATTATTTACTTATACTATTTGGAATTCGACTTTAGCAGTCAGAATGGAGGCCTATAACCTTTGCCTTAAACAGTCTTCTCCATCTGGACGAACTGTATTTTTCTATTGTTCTGTTAATTGTATGTTCCGGCCTTGTGCATATTGTCAGCCTATCTCAACCATTACAAGATTACAAGATATTTTCACGTTAAGCAGCATCTTTAACCTGTTTAGAGTTCAGTAAACTAGAGTGGCATGTTCAGCCATACTCTGTCAGATGACAAAAAAATGAATAAATAAAGGATTTAAAAGGGGAAATATGCCTGTTCTGTTCTTGTTTGTCTGAATTAAGAAGAAACAAGAAACAATGCAAAATGTTTATGATCACATTTGGCGAAGAGTGTATTACATTATTAACTGGCTCATGAGTGGCCTGTCATTCAGTGTGCACAGCACGCCACCTACTGGCCAAGGTTGACAGAACAGCTGGCATTTTAATCTACCACAAAGCTTTGGGTTCTGCAACTCTTTCGAAGCCATACCAGGCTACA
This sequence comes from Neosalanx taihuensis, assembly GCA_030340665.1. NCBI lineage: Eukaryota > Metazoa > Chordata > Actinopteri > Osmeriformes > Salangidae > Neosalanx > Neosalanx taihuensis. The sequence continues at coordinate 3,907,878 of CM059290.1, forward strand.
CAGCCCAGAAATAAATTAAAACGTGAATAAGAAGATGTACAGATTCAACTTGTCTGGTATGTGTTCATGTTCAGGACCCTGCCGAGGAAGGCTTGTGAGAAGTCTCTTTCTCGTAAATGCTCCGGAAAGCATAAATCCTCCATGATCCTTGATCCATGATGGGACACTACTCCGTGACACTACTCGTTGTGCTCCTGCCACTTGATGTTGATGAAGGTCTTGGTGTCCATGTGGTCGATGTACAGAACCCCGTCCAGATGATCCAGCTCATGCTGGATGATCCTGGCTGGCCAGCCGCTCACCTGCCAGGTGACCGGCTCTGCCTTCTCATTGAGCCCTGACACACACACACAGACACACACACACAAACTCCTTAAAGCACATCAAACTCATTCAAAGCCTCCTTTAATCTTGATCATGTGTACAATCATTTCTTATTGTGGATAATGAAGTGATTCTTGGAAGTGAACAATGTTGACTAGATATCACCCTGACTGCGTCCTACCTGAGATCTCCACCTCCAGAAAGCGTGGAACCCTGGCGGAGAACCCTGAGATGCTCTCACAGGCCTCCTGGAACAGAACCGTACGTCTATCCAGAACCCGGACCTGGGGGTTGACGAAGACCCTCAGCGGGAACGCGACCACACCCCTCGCCTCCCTCGCCGCCGGCGACAAGTCCTTCACCATGCTCTCTGGGTACTCCAGCGCCAGGATCCGCAGAGGCACGCCCACCTGCGGCGCGCTCAGCCCCACACACTGCAGCTTCCTCATCACCTTCACCATGGTGCTGATCACCTCCTGCACCTCCGACCCCAGCACCGCCGACGGGTCGACAGGGGCGGCGTGGGCCCGCAGCACGGGGTCGCCCACCTGGCACACGTGAGGGTAGGGAGGCCGAGGGGGGGGCTTGATCTTGTGTTTGATGTACTGTAGGTAGGAGCGCACCTTGATGCTGGAGGAGTATGAGCGTGAGGTTGAGGGGACAGCAGGCCACGTCCGGGGGAAGACGCCACCGCTGAGGTGTGAGCTGGTGGTGCATCGTCTGCCGACCCTGGACAACAGGAGGGCGGAACACAGTGCTCTGTTCATGGCTGCGTCTGGGGGAGGTCGTCAGCTGTGGTCCACCTACGACTGGCAGAAAAAAACTTTTACTACCGTATGCATACTACAAACAGCAAGAACAGCATCTCTACAAAACTCTTATAAAACTGTGACGTAATGACGTATTTAACGTTAACAGCGTGTCAAAGCAGTGAGCGCTACAGACCAAACTGCATGAGTACAAAACACAACACATAGGTCATCTGACCTAACTAACGGACGATGCCGCCATGCCGCTATGCCACCCTGCCCAGTTTTGAAATACCATTACCTCAAAACGTGTGTTTTCAATTGGCGACCCTGGTAACATTGTCGTCTTTTTATAATATCACATTCTGTAGAGATACAAATCGCATGTTCAGTTCTCCTTGAGAATACTATCGATGCACTTCCGGGTCAAGTTTGAAAATCCAATCTAAATTTCACAATAAAAGTATGTCCAGGATTATTGCGTTAATGTCTACGAAAACAAGAATTAATTCCGGCCGCAGACTTTTAATTTGGTGACGTTTGACAGCCGTGAACCAGAATAACGACTTTGTTTAGTTTGAAGTTGGACAACGGAGGCTCAAACTTGCCCGAACTTGTACGGTTTTTCCCGACAATCCCGACATCCTTTAGTCCGGTTAGGACCAGTGACCGATCTGTTTGCTCCCACCGAGGATTGACCAGACAGATGATGCTGGAAATGGCAACAGTAGTGCCTGCCAGACCGATGGAGAGATACTGTGGATTCCAAAAGACACCAGATGTCAAAGTTTAACAAGACGTCGCGACTGTGGATCATTTAATACGCAACAGAAGATGGACATATTGGAAGGTATGCACATTTTAAAGTTTTTTTATTTGTAAAATTTTATTTTTAACTTTATTTTAAAGTTAAATACTAGTTGAATTTTGCATCTCGTTATTCATGTCATGATGGAATAGAATCACCTAAACTAAAGGTAATATTGTATTTATTAGTGGCAGTACACAGTTGTCACAGCAATTTTATAGCTTATGAACGTCTTCTAAAAGTGTAAATAACGTTTGCGTTCGCATGTGTGTGTTAGGTCTGAACCCTAACCTGTGGCCAGAGGTCAACCTCAGTTCTCTAAGCCTGGAGGAGCCCTGGAAGCTGCGGACAAGTGCTGCCCAGGCCTGGTGCATTGTCAAGGCCAGGGATGTGGCCCGCTTTCCCTGGGTCCTGGAACTCCTGGATGTCACCTTTAGGCTGCTGCCTACCCTGGTGGCCCCCATCAAGCACATGAAGATCATGTATGGCCTGAAGACCATGGTATGGAAGAACACTGATATAGATACCAGTGTGGGTACTTGCTTATGTACTCACCTTGTGGCATTTTAAACAGGGAGAATGTTGACTCTCAGTGGTTAAGTGCCTGATTCCTGTTCCAGGTCATTATGTGGATGATCCAGGAGGATCAAGGTGTCGTGAACATCGTCAGGAAAACCATCCAACTGTTCCCAGGCAGACTGGCTCAGTACCGGGGCTGTGTAAGTACCAGACATGCCAGTACATGCCGGAGTCACTGACGAGCTTTGGGTCACTGTGACCCACTGTTGCGGTTCAAAAGGTGAATCACAATGATTTAAAGGCAGCACAAGGGTTTCCCTTAGTAGGGTATGAATATGCTGTGCATTCTAAACTTGGATCTATCATTTTGCATTGAGTGTTATTAATTAATTCACGGTTCTGGTTAAATACCATTTTACACCAGCAGTATTTATTGGATGTCAGTAGTTAATGCTACTATCATGTCTACTCTGCTCCTGTTCAGAGCCACCATGAGATGTTCCTGATGAGGAAGAACCAGCAGGAATTCAAGACCCTGGCTCAGAGTCTGGCCATGGACCAGAGCCGGAGACAAGCCTACATCCAGGTCCGTTCCATCCTCACACACACACACACACACACACACACACACACACACACACACACACACACACACACACACACCCATACACACGCACACACACATACGCACACACACTAATGATGGGAACTGATTAAATGCTTTGACTTTGATAGCATATTAGCTGGAGAGGTAGATGTGGTGGTTGATTCACTGGTAAACTCTTTGTTGGTGTAAGTCTGCTTGCTTCCTTGTAGAGGGTGCTATTACATCTCTCCTTTAGCAGTGTCTCTGCTATGATAAAATCTGTGAAGCGTGAACCCAAAACTACATGCTGGTAGACCATAGTTATACATCCTATAGCATTTCAGTAACACATTCAAAAATGACATGCTCTTCTGTAAATGGCCCCACATTCTTTCAATTTTTTTCGAAGTGTAATTTATTTAGGTGAGTAAGAACTCATTATTTCAACTAGAATCCCTCATTAAGCTAAGTGGCTTTTGCTTGATGACGTCTTCCAGCTAAAACATGGCGAGCCTTAAGGTTTGAGTGCGTGTGTAAAATCTTGTATTGTATTGTTGTCTGATAGCATCTGATGCAGGAGCAGTATGGAGAGAGTTACGCTCAGAAACTGGAAGACCGGCTCAGCCATTACCTCCACCAGCTAGACGCAGCCCTGCCCACAGAGACATACAGCGACCAGGTGTGTGATTGTGTCTGTGTGTGCGTGTGAGACAGAGAGAGAGAGAGAGAGAGAGAGAGAGAGTGAGAAAGAGAGACAGAAAGAAAGAGAGTTTGAGAAAGAGAGACAGAGAGAGTGAGACTGCCAGTGTGCTTGATCATGTCCTGCTCATGAACGAGGTGTGTGTGTGTGTGTCTCCCCAGCATTTGAAGAAGGACAGCTCCTCTCTGCTCCATGATGAGCTGCTACTGAGGAGGCTGCTGGCCTGTGAGTCTGACTCCCTCAACAGAATACTGCTGTGTGAGTCCTGCATCACACTCATACTGTTAAAAGACCCTCGGCCATGCACTACACTTAGACAACGAACTGGACTGATTCTCTCTGCCAGGCACTACGTCAGCCAATAGAATGTATGTAGCCATAAGACCACGCCCTTCTAAAACCTCTTGTTCAGCTACACTTACGGTCTTTACTTCCCTTTGATCTTCAATCATTCAAAAATACACAGGACTCTAGTTTATATTTATTATGTAAAGTACATACAGGGCAAATGCATACATAACTCAACATACAACATTCAGGTCAATAATAGTCTACAAAAGAGGGTAATACTAACTACATATTATATTACAAATGTTATATTACTTAATCTATATTACTATAATATTTTTTTTTCTGAAGTAGTTTCCTTTGGGTGGTCTCCTTCATTTCCTCAGCACGATCCTCCCCCCGGTGTGATTCCAGAAGAGATGCCCAGAGAGAGGATGTAGGACCTGGGGAAGGAGGTGGTGGTAGACCTGGGTCCCCTGGTGGAGCTCCAGAGAACTCAGAGGAGGCCTCCACTGAAGGGGGACTGAGTAAGGTGGCAAGGCCCTTGGCCCCGAGGCTCAGAGACGGTGAGCAGAGGGGCCGGGATGAGGCAGGCTTAGCCAGGAGGTCATGGGTACCCCCATGCTGCGGGCAAGGGGGGAAGGAGGGAGAGGGGTTGTTTACGGAGACAGACAACAACACCCCCCTGCTCTTTGAGGAGAAGGAGGAGGAGGAGAGTAAAGGAGGAACCAAGGAAAATAGAAAAGGAGCGGATGGAGAAGTGGAGATACTGAACTGTGTTGACGCGGACGACAGAAAATGGACAGAGAAAAGTCAAGATAAGACACGAGAGGAGATGAGAGAGCAGGAGGGAAGCTGGGGGGGCAGCTCCCCTGATGAGGAGACCCCGCCCCTGCATCTGTGCTCCAGACATCAGAGGTGGGTACGGAACATTCTGCACCAGTGTTCAGACGAGGACGAGCTGGCCTCTCCCACCACTCTCCACCACAGCTGCACCTCCTCTGAGGAGCTCACCCCCTCCGTCCTCCCCCTCCTCCCCCACAGCAGCCCGAGTCCCTCCCTTCTCCACCCACCTCCCCTCCCAGAGCCTGGCCCCTTTCGAGGAGACACCCCCTCTACGTCATCCTCCCAGGACCTGACTCCCTCCCTCCTCCTCCAGTCTCTCTCCCCCCCTGATGGAAATACCTCTACTAGCCCACATCCCCCATCTAAGGACAGCCAAGATTCTGGAGAGGCTGGGGGAGTGGCCTTCTGTACTGACCCAATGGGCCTCCTAGTCTGCCGCCGCCCACACCACACAACTCCACCCCAGCCCTCCTGTAAAAACGAACAAACCCCTTCTCTCCTTCAGTCAACTCGATCCACTTTTCAGGAGAAAAGCTCAAGTCCCCCTAGGATGAAGCAGCTTGTTGTGAGACTACACCGCCTGGACATCCCCATCCCAACGCTGGCTGTCCTGCTGCCCCAACCCCCGACCCCTGGCCTCCAGCGCAGCCCCCGAGCCTGCCCCTGGAAGTCTGCTAGTACCCAGACTTTTCCTCTCCAATCCTGGGCCCTCCAACCCCAGATGCAGCTGACCAGACTCCCCCAGCAGCAGTTGAGAGGGGGAACCCCGCAGTCAGAGACGGGGGAGGAGGAAGATGAGTACTGCGATTTAGACATCAACACACTGTATTCCAGCAGTGAGTCTGATGAGGATGTGGGGTGCAGGTCTCCGGATCCTAACTACAGGCCGCACCATAGATTTCCCATCATGGAACAGCGTGACCGGAGCACATGTGTGAGGATGTAGCTGGTTGTTGAAACGATCTTTCCTCTCATGCTGTTCAGGACCAAGGACAGGTTTCCAGTCCCACTGTGGTCAAGACCGCAGGGTCTACAGTTCGTACCCTTTAACCTGAATGCAATGACACACAGTCCAACTGCCCTTTTTACATATTTGCTTAAGCCTGTGTGAGAGCTTTTGTGTACTGTACAATGTCTTTGCTCAGGTACTAGTCATGGGAGGTCATGCATGGGCAGTTACTCTGTGACATGACCCCAGAATTTGGTGACCAATCACTGCCTACCTGTCCATCATCTGACCAATCATGGACGAGGTCCTGAGGGGTAGGGGAGTGCATTGAGAGATCTGTGGTGGCGTCATGAGTATTCTCATCTGACCCCCCCCCCCCACCACACACACACACACACACACACACACACACATGACCTATTCACTGTGCACATGTTGACCCAGAGAGCAGAGTGGTCCATGCAGTAGATTTCCACTGTGTGAAGGTAGCTTGAGGACATTGAACTTGAAGAATTTGAGAACTTGGAAGTGTAGCAGGACAGAGATGTTCCACAGATCATCCAAGACTCTGTAGGAGGGATTACTGTATCTTCGGTGTTACATTATCAGTGTTACAGGGTTAAGGACATAACTGTGTGGCTGTTGAATGAACACTTTATGATATACTGGCAGGAAAAAGGGTTAGAGACTGTGCCTCATTTTGAGAAGGAGCATTTTAAGTGAGGAGCAACAGGGTTTTATTTAAGAGGCCAGCGCAAAGTTGACCCCTCTGTCACCCTCGCTCACAACGTTCAGCTCAACGTTTATTTTAACGAAAGAAGAACATACGGTGGTCTCTCATTCTTTATCCAGAGCTGTTACGGACGAGAAAAGGGATGTTATTGGGTGGGGGGGGGGGTGTTTTTGATGGCGTGCAGTATGTGTTTTTTTGTTTGGAATCTAAGTGTTGTTTTTAGATGGGACTGTGTTCTGGTCAACACAGGACCGAAGTGTCCAGGAGTCTGGACGGGTCCAAAGGTTGTGGGGAGGCTTCTGTGTGCTGCTGGAGGGGACTCGGTGGAAGGATTTCATTAGCTCTGCACTATTTATTTATTGTGAGGTCATGTACTTTTGGTCATTACCGAAAAACAGAACAGAGTGACTTTGATCAGCGTGTTGTTGCATCAAGGCGTATTTTAGCTTGTAATGAGCGTCACTAGGATGGAGTATTCAGCATCAGCCAATCAGCATCTAGATGGAGGTATGAAGTATGAGGTTACTGCCTAATAGACGAACCATTGATTTGTTAAAATAACTTCTGAACCCTGTTGAATACCTGTATTGTAAACAATAAATTAAAATAATGTATTTTTCATTGGTTCATAATGATGTGTCATTTTTTATAGTGATTTTCAGGTTTGTTTGCTTTGGTCATCTTTTTATAATCAGTTAATTAAATAACTTAAAGTGAATTTGTATAACTCTGGATAGAAGCCTCTTTTGATTCATTTTTCGCAATCTTACTTTACAGTCATATAATGCCAAATTCAGGAGGCAGAGTTGCAAAATGATCACCCCCACCGCCTGGGTTTGTTATGCAAGTTGCACTTTACTATCGGCATCGCTCTCTCTGAAGGAGTAGGTATGTTCTAGGATGAGGTCACGTGACCCAGCATTCACGCTCCCCAGGGCATCATCAGCTGCTGGTCCAGGTCCTGCCGGATGTAGGTGTAAATGTGTTTTTAAATTACTTTCAGTATCGGTCAATTTATTTTGCTCTTTCAGACTTCAATGAGAAGCCTGCCTGAGTCACACTGACTGAAAACAGAAAGTGGAAGTCATGTCAGAACAGTGTCCATTCAAAGGACTATGAAGGGAAACTGACGAGTATCACTGTGTTCAGGATGCATAGACAGATATCACTTTATTCATCACCGGGTAGACAAATTCGGTCGAGGCGTTGTTCCTTCAGCAGCTTGAATCTCAAGTCGGCGTTTCAACTCCCTGCTTTTCTGATTCCAGTGTTCTTCTCGCCACAGTCCCCCCAAAACTTTCACTTACTGCACCGTTTTCAGAGGATTTTTTTGGTATCACAAATATGGTGTATGTTCAACGTCTGTTTATTATTAGTATCTATTTCTTTGTTTCCTATTTCTTCGTAAATGAGTTTTACAAATAAAAAAACTGTGCTTGACCTTGAAACATGACGTCAAACGAGTTCACGAGGACACAATAACGGAATAAAAGGATCAACAGGCGCGGTTGCGCGCTAGACTGCGCGCTCCAGTCCCAAATGAGCGTTTACGCACGGAGGCAACAAGGCTTCAGCCCCTCTGGACAGCCCCTCTGCTCAGCCTGAGCTCCTCTGAAAGGGTTAAATGATGCCGTTAAACCAAACCTTGAGGTCTTTAACAGTTCTGAAAGTGATGTAACGGGGGTGTATGCCACAACCCTAATGTCTCAGCCAATGAAAATATAGGTAAGGTTCGACACCCAGTTTTGGGGGGCTTGCTGCTATAAAGCCGGTATAACGGTAATGTTCACAGTATTTCACTACAATTCCTGCCTCCTGAGTGCGATCATCATTGTCATTTCAAGGTATTTACTAGATCTCTTGGTAAATCTAAATGATGGGACCATAATATTGTTTGTAACTTATTTAAAATCCGATTTAAAATTATTCATATAAAGTTAGAATTTTGCTTTGTTACACAGTAGACGTATCTATTTTTGATGCAATGTCCCCATTTATTGTAATTGCTTGTTACTTTTTCAAACTGAAGTTGCGCATTTCAGCAAAGATCCCATCCTTTAAATGTGTTGATAGTATTAACTGTGATATTTTTCTTAGTCAGTGTTCACCGATGACAATCAAAAACTGTAATGTAGACAAAGGATGCGTTTGCACATTTTTACACCGTCTGATGCATCAACACAAAGTAAACAAAAGTTTAGAACAAACTTTTTTGTTCTAAAAAAGAAAAAAATCACAAGCTTCGTAACTATTGAGATCCTTGCAGATAAAAAGTTTCCAAATCCAAAACGTTGATTTAAAATTTTCCAATTTATATAAAAAAGTCATTTATACAGATATTTATATAATCATTTTTTGACAATTATCTATTGTCAATCGTCTAGCAATGCAATGCTGAATACATCCCACTGAAATAAATGTATCCTTCATATATTTTCTTGCCTGTTCTTTGTCTTAAACAACAGTCATTTTGTGTCAAGCAGCAGCTATGGAGAATAAGTCCTATGTGGTCCAGATGAATGGAAACAGCCTTCCAAGTCAGGGGGTTAACGGCACCGGACTTAACGGCAAAGGAGTTCACGGTAAACGAGTGATCGGGCATGGTGCCCACCACGGCAGTGTGAAAGGGGGGGTCAAGCCCAAGATCGAGAAGCAGAGATGGGATGTCCGTCCCTCGGTGATGTCCCTCAACACCTTGAACCCCATCAGGGCCATCGTGGACGGGATGAAACTCACTCCCAACCCTGCCAAGGCCATGATCGCCCTCTCCATAGGTAAACCACCTCAAAGTTGGACTCATCCGCTAATTGAGATTATCAGTGCTAACAGTGTCTGCTTCACTGCTGCTGTGTCACACCAACGGTAAACTGAGTTTAAGACGAGTAACGGTGATCTCATTGAGACGCCCCCCCCCCTCTCTCTCTCCAGAACATTCTTTGGTTCCACTTATTTTCCGTCTTTATGGACGCCCCTCCCCGTTCACTCCACCTCTTTCTTCCCTCCTCCCCTCATGACTGCTCTCCTGCCTTGCTTCCTCTCAGGTGATCCTACTGTGTTTGGGAACCTTCCCACCGACGACTCTGTCCTCCAGGCCATGAAAGACGCCATCGACGCCCACACCTTCAACGGCTACGCCCCCTCTGTTGGTAAGACTGGGGCCGTGCTTTACAGTGTGGGTGTGTTTTGGGGTGTCAGTGTTGGGCATGTGCGACATAGTTTCTAGAGAAAGTGACTTTCCTGGCATGAGGAGAATGATGAGCTGAGAGGGTTTTGATCATATAATATGTAAAACAGGTCATTCTGACTGCAGGAATGAGGACTTTTCCGGGGTTTCGTTATGATCCGGGCGCATTGGAAACAAGCTCTCATGCTTTTCATCCCCCCTCCATCTCCCTCACTCCCCCCAAACGTGTGTTTTGGCCAGCATTGGGACAGATCTGGTGCTAATCTGATGACGTGTGAGTGATACTAACGTCTAATGTTGTGGCAGGTTACCAGAAGAGCAGAGAGGCAGTAGCTAACTTCTACAGCTGTCCCCAGGCCCCTCTGGAAGCTAAGGTACAGCCCTCCCTCCTCTGCCTCGGCCTTCCTCATTTCTTTTACTCTAAAAACACTAATACTGTTCTCTGTCTTCACTTATTATGATTCACAAGAGTATAAGACAATAATTACTCATCCCCCCCCCCCTTTCTTTTCCCATGTAGGATGTGATCCTGACCAGCGGCTGCAGCCAGGCTATTGATCTAGCCATCGGTGTCCTGTGTAACCCAGGCGACAACATCCTTGTCCCCTGCCCTGGGTTTTCCCTCTACAAGACACTGGCTGTGTCTCTGGGCATTCAGGTCAAGCTGTACGACTTGCTGGTGAGGAGCTGTGGGGGTAGGAAGGGATGTAGAGAGGGAGGGAGGGCGGAGGAAGGTCAGGGGCCTGCTGCAGGGTGTGTTAGGGGCTGTGGTTCTTGGCCAGAGCTGGTTTCTTCTCATAGTAGCAGTACTTCAATGTCACAACGCACCTGTCGCTCGTCAATCCCGTTCAGAAGCAGTTTCACCCCCTCCATACACACGCACACGCTGGCAGGAGAGCAGGCTGCTGTGAGTCTGTCCTGACCGCGGGGCTTCTCTTGTCTCTCGGCAGCCGGAGAAGTCTTGGGAGATCGACCTGCAGCAGCTTGAGAGTCTGGTGGACGATAGGACAGCCTGTATCATCGTCAACAACCCCTCCAACCCCTGTGGGTCTGTGTACAGCAAGGAGCACCTGCAGTGCATCCTCTCAGGTGAGCCTCTCATACTGCTCATCTCAGGTTTGACCTGACGTCACACATCTGCCGTAGTTTGGGCTAACCAAGCCATTCTTTTCTTTTCCTAGTGGCCTCCAGACATAGAATCCCAATCCTGGCTGATGAGATCTATGGAGATATGGTGAGTTCAGGCTCATGCACACAATCAAGCAAGACACACCACCACATTCAATACATTTGATTTGGCTGCCCTGCCTGCCAAGTGTCAGCACAGGAGGAAATGAAGTCCATGTGTCCTAAGAGTGATAAATCAAGTTCGCCTAAAGTATCTCAGGTTGAGACTTTGACTTGTGGAATGAAACTGAATGTGAGGTTTGCATATACATCCATGAAACATATATATATATATATGTATATATATATGTATATATACATATATATACTGTATATAATGAGTGAAAAAAGGTGGAGTAGAGGCTGGAGGGAGCTGCAGGTATTTGGGGTCAGTCGAATCCCGTCATCGCTGAGCAGCAGGGCAGCCCAGCCGGGTGGGTGACCGTTAGCTGGGCCTCCTGTAACTGTAACACCAACGAGGCACATTCTTGTTGCCCTGCAGCCTCTGACTGATGGACGGGGCGGTTCTCTGTCACTGGCTCAGGGCTTGCATACGTGTCCACGACCAGGTCCCCACACTACCACATCAGCACTGGGAGGATTAGGGGTGGCACAGCTCTGAATGGGGGACGGGCAGGGGGTGGGGTCACAGCACTGGGGTCAGTCAGGGCAAGTGCAGGATGAGGTGAGGGAGGTGAGGGCCGCCCCTGTACAATGCAGCATCGACACTGTACAATGAGCACCTGTACAGAGCCCATGCAAATTCTGCCCGCTGGTCTCTTTGTCCTGGCCGCAAACTCCACTGCAACAGAGCAGTTGCATAGTAGGCGCAATATTCGTCTCTTTATTGTCTGTGCAATCCAATCCATAGGAAAGTTATCATTATGAACTAACGGGATTGATGGGGAGTTTTGTACAGGGTGATGGGGGTGTTTTGTACAGGGTGATGGGGGTGTTTTGTACAGGGTGATGGGGGTGTTTCGTACAGGGTGATGGGGGTGTTTCGTACAGGGTGATGGGGGTGTTTCGTCCAGGGTGATGGGGGTGTTTCGTACAGGGTGATGGGGGTGTTTCGTACAGGGTGATGGGGGTGTTTCGTACAGGGTGATGGGGGTGTTTCGTACAGGGTGATGGGGGTGTTTCGTACAGGGTGATGGGGGTGTTTCGTACAGGGTGATGGGGGTGTTTTGTACAGGGTGATGGGGGTGTTTTGTAACAGGATGATGGAATATTTAGTAACAGGCAGAGGTGTATTAAGAGGTATCTGTATTATGGGGTGTTTTTTTTGCACAAGGTGAAATGGTGTTTTGTACAGGATGAAGGGAGTGTTTCGGTCACGTTCCTTGTCCCCTGTGTTTCGGTCACGGGCGTTCGGCCTTGTGACGACTGCAGATGGAGAGCGCGGCACTGAGTGGGGCTGGGAGGGTCATTAGGGCCAGTGAGGCGCCCTGTCTGCCTACTCCACTGTGTAATCTGAACACACCACCATGACTCGGCAGTTTTTAAACACACATGTTTGTGGTTAATGCAGATGTGAGTGTGTAGAGCCAGGGAGGGGGGGGGGGAGTCAAGGGGGGGCGGGGGTCTTTTCTGGTGTGTGTGGAGGGTGAGATGTCTCTGGGACAGTCTGGAAAACAACAACCTCTTTCCTCTCCCTTTCTTCGAGGGAACGTTCGAAAAACACCTCGACCACACGTGTCACGCAAGCTGAGGCCAAGCACAGCCAAGTTGTTATGTGTGTGAGAGAGATCTGAGGCTGTATCTACACACATGTCCCATCTGAACTGTCAGTCATTCCCCACCAGCCAATCGGAGGTGGGGTGTTTCCCCCCACCCAGCATGAAGAACTTTAATGAAAGCCATCTTACTGTAGTTACTGTTCCCTCTCTCTCCTCTGTTGGCTCCCCTCTACCTCTCTCTACCACTCCCTCTCTCTTCCACTCCCTCTCTCTCAGTCTCTCTCTCTCTATGTCTCTGTCTCTCTATCTACCAGTCCCTCTCTTTCTCTCTCACTTCCTGTCTCTCTCGTTCTCTCTCTACCACTCCCTCTCTCCTTTATCCCCCTCTTCCTTTCTCTCTCTTCCAGATGCTCAAAGCTTTTTCACTCTTTCTTTTCTTCACTCACAACATTCTCTCTTTTACTCCATCAGTTCTTTTTTTTTACTTCTTCCCTTTTCTGTTTCTGTTGAGTCTGAAAAGATTTCCATATACAAATGTTTCCAATCAGTCATTCACCATTGTGTTACAGATGGCTCCAACCAGCGACATGCAAATGCTGCATGTTGCCTGAAGTGCACAGTATTTCAGTATTCACTCTAAAGAAACATTGGATTTGACCAAACATGGTGCCACAACAACATCAGTTTCACATCAATGCTGGAGTGTTCCAATCAGTTTCCCCTGTCAGAACCCCGAGGTTCATTTCTTATCTTTTCCACTAAAAATGTCATAAAAAACGTCTCATATGAATATCTCTTAAAGTGATGGACTCACAAGAACAGATGTGTCTATGTGTCTCGTCTTATTGAGACGCATCTACATGTACATGTAATCATCTAGCAGACGCTCTTATCCAGAGTGACTTACAGCAAGTACAGGGACATTTCCCCTGAAGTGCCTTGCCCAAGGACACAACATTATGTAGCCACAGCCGAGAATCAAACTCGCAACCTTGCGATCACAAGCCCAAGAACTTAGCTGAACTTAGCCTTAGCTGAACTTAGCCTTAGCTTAGAACTTAGTCTTAGCTGTTGAGCCACCTGACTCTCCAACCTCCTGCTCCCCCAGGTGTTCCCCGGATGCCCCTCCCACTCGCTGGCGTCCCTGAGCAGTGAGGTTCCTGTGCTGGCGTGCGGCGGCCTGGCTAAACGCTGGCTCGTCCCAGGCTGGCGTCTGGGCTGGATCCTCATTCACGACCGCAACGACATTTTTGGATCGGAGGTACAACGCAACTGCACCGGACAAGATCACAGAATGGGGCTTCGTATTCCCCAGTAACATGTTAATGTTGAATATCAAAATAGACTGAAGCATGTCTGGAAACAGAATAAGATTGGTTGGACTGTTGTTACGCAAATCATATACCTCATACTAATGTTATATCACAAACTAATGGTGTACACATGACATCCAGCTGCTGTTATTTGTCCTGCTTCTATATAACTTGTTATAAACCTACCTCCTCCACCTCAACCTCTCCTTCTCTCCTTCCCTGCTCCCCTCCCAGATCCGCCAGGGTCTGGTTAAGCTCAGCCAGAGGATCTTGGGTGCCTGCACCATCGTCCAGGGGGCGCTAGAGAGCATCCTCAACAACACCCCCAAGTCCTTCTACCACAGAACCATCAGCTTCCTCAAGGTGAGGGTCTACCACCATCAGTCTAGCTCCAGAGTGTTAGCGCTATCACAAGGTGTTTCAACCTCAAGACCAATGATTTAGTGCGTTGTTTCACTTTGGAGAAAGGGGTTGTGCTGGAATGCGGTGGTCAGTGTGCGTTGCAGTAATAGCTTGCTGATGTTTGTCTGTCTTGTCTTTCAGTCCAACTCGGAGCTGTGTTTCTCGGAGCTGAACACAGTGCCTGGGCTAACTCCCATCATGCCCTCTGGTGCCATGTACCTCATGGTGAGCTCACCTGGCTGCTCCTGTGCCACAGTCCGGACAGGCAGATCATCTCAGTGTCTGTTTGTGTTTATGAAGACAGTGAATGTCTCTCACTGTCGTGTGTGTATGTTTGTGTGGGTGTGTCTTTGTGTGTGTGTGTTCCTAGGTTGGGATTGACATGGAGCACTTCCCAGGGTTCCAGAATGATGTGGACTTCACCGAGTCCCTGGTGACGGAGCAGTCTGTGTTCTGTTTACCAGCATCGGTGAGGAACAGTAGCGATACATTCAGTCTGTCCATCCGTCCGTCAATTCATTCACTGACTCGTCCATTCAATAAAGTATATGAATCTGAATCTGAATCTGAATGAATTCACTCATACCTCATGAAGTTTATGGGTCTATTCCTTCCTTCCTACATTCTTCTTCCTGTCTCCAGGCGTTTGAGTACCCTAACTACTTCCGCATCGTTGTCACGGTACCGGAGGAGATGATGGTGGAGGCGTGTGCTCGGATCCGAGAATTCTGCCAGCGCCACTACCGGCCCCGCAGCCAAGACAGCAACGAGCTCGACCACTGAGAGGGGGGGAGGGGGGGGGGGTGGTGTGGGGCGGGGTGGGTGGGAGGAGGAGATGAAAAACAGACATGGGGAGGAAAGGAAAAGAGGGAGAAGGGTGAAACTAGAGAGAATGGGATCTCTCAGAGGCCGGGGTGAAGTGGACCGTCGACACTGACCTGGGATCTGATTTGATTATACTACCAAGAGATGGGGATGAGAGTGTGGACTGTGCCTGGATCAGTTTCTAGAGGCTACTTCAACCCTGAGCTCATGGACACCGAGAGAAAGAAATAGATACCATAAGCAACAGGATGAGAGAAAAAGGAGACATGGATGAAAGGAGGAGGAGGGAGGGGGAAAACATGGTCCAACAGGATGTTGCACGGTAGAAAGAGTTGCCATGAAGCTGTCTATGTCCGTCAGAAACCCCTTGAATTAACCAGATATTTATATATTTTATATGACCATCTTATGGATACTTTTAAGAAGGGACATGTTTTTTATTACTGTGTAGCCATGATTAGACAATGGGTTGGGTTTAACTCATATAGGAAACAGAATTACAGTATAGTATGAACCATCTACACCGTGTTTATCACGTCTAGTTACTTTTTCGTGCATGTGTAGTTAGAACTGTTATACTGCATGCTCAACCACTTAGACCACCCTTTCCATTTGGAATATATATGTACATTGTATATCTAATTTTCAGTCTCAATGTGTATCCTCTTTTTTTACTGTCATGTTAAAACACTTATTTAAAACAAATTAAAAGCTTTGACAAAATCTGAACGCTTGTCAATTATTTTTTTACAGATGTGGGTTTGTAGCGCCATCTTCGGGTAAAGGACTGCAGTGCAATGTCTAACGTATTACCAGTTACAAAGAAAAGCAGTGGCTGAATGAATGTTGCTGACTTTTCAGCATTGTCTCCAAATCTGCTGCTGTTTGTGTGTGTGTCTAATTCAACCTTGAAGTAAGTGACCTTTCACCACGGCCACTCTTTACGAGGGACCTGAGTTACTGTGTATGTGTAAATACTCAACAGAGGACAGGACTCCATTTACTGGTAAATGATTAACCAAGAAAGAGGGTGGGCGAGGGTAATAAGGAAAGGGAGTCTTGTAGAAGGAGGGAGAGAGAAGGAAGGAAGAGGGGTAGAGAGTGATAGAGGAGTGTTGAGAGAGAGAGAGAGAGAGAGAGAGAGAGAGAGAGAGAGAGAGGGAGGGAGATAAAGAGTATGTTGTAAAAGGGAAACTAAAGAGCAATGCTGACTAGGGGAAAAGGAAGAGTACAGTTCAGGTCTGTGTGAGTGTGTGAGGAAGTTTCTCTCTCTACCTCCCCTGGCTAAGTAAACACACATCATGGAAGAAGACACCAGGGTTGTCACGACGATAGAACTCAATGACGGCATGCGCATGCCTCTCCTGGGTCTGGGAACATGGAAGGTACCCAATCTGTCTCCTTCATTCCACCTGTGGCTGCTTTTCTTTCCATTCATCTGTCACTCATTTTCCTCTCTCCTCTTTACATTCAGTCATTTAGCAGACACTTTTATCCAGAGCAACTTACAGCAAGTACAGGGACATTCCTCCAAGGCATGTCATATTGGCACGGCAGGGATTTGAACTCACAACCTTTTGATCACTATCTTGTCTCCCTAACCTCTCAGCAACCTGACTCTTTCTATCTCTTTCTCTCAGATAGTTTTCCAACAAGTATGAATCACAAAAGGGCTTGACTGTTCCATTGTTCATTGCTTTGGTGAAAAAGAAGTGAAACACTATGCAATGACGAAGTAAACAAAGCCTGCGATGATCTGGAGAACATGTCCTCCACTGTGCTTGGGTGTCAGCTTCATCTGAGGGAGTCACTTTGCTCTGTCCTGTTCCAGACCAGCAGTTCTACCGTCTTCCAGGGAGCGGTGGAGGCTGCCATCGCCGCGGGTTACCGCCACATTGACACGGCCTACTCCTACAGGAACGAGGTGGAGATCGGCAAAGCGCTTCGTGCCAAGATGCAACAGGGCATCATTCGCCGCCAAGACATGTACATCGTCAGCAAGGTGAGACAATTACCACAACAACAACAACAACAACATTCACTCCTATTAAGTCAGGAGTACAAGGAACACCTCTTTGTTCAAAGGTCTCTCATATGTTTCCCTGAAGTCACAAGCTCACTGAGTTCAAATGTCCATGAAGACCCACACTTCCATCCTTTGTTCCCTGGCCATGCAGCTGTGGTCCACCCACCACGCCCCCAAGGACATCCCCGTCTGCCTGAACCAATCGCTGAACGACCTGCAGCTGGAGCAGCTGGACCTCTACCTCATGCACTTCCCTGTCGGCATGGAGGTGAGTGAAGCAGGAGAGGGGACCTGGAACAGGAACCGGTGAGAGCCGGTAGGAACCAGATTTAAAGCAGAAGGGCTGTGAGGTCATCATTTTGGTCACTGTCGTTCCTCTGTCATCCATCCGTTTCCTTCTCTCTGTAGAAAGTAGGCGATGAGCTGTATCCCATGAAGGATGACCAGATTCTGAGCAGTGACGTTGACTATGTGGATGTCTGGAGGGTCAGAACGATGCTCTATCTCTTTCTCTCTCTGTCTCTCTGTCTCTCTCTCTCTCTGTCTCTCTCTCTCTCTCTGTCGCTATGTCTCTCTCACTCTCTTTGTCTCTCTCTCTCTCTCTCTCTCTCTCTCTGTGTGTGTCTCTATCTCTCTCTCCAACACAACACACAACATCTAACGACAGCATTCAGCATTTTCTGTCATGTGTTGTGTCCCATGACTGTGTGTTGCATCTTCTAGGGAATGGAGGTTCTGAAGACCTCAGGCAAAGTGAAGAGCATCGGTGTGTCCAATTTCAACATCCTCCAGCTGGAGAGGTTACTGGATTTGACCCAGATCCCCCCGGCAGTCAATCAGGTTCCCGAAACTCATTTTCATCCCCTAAATTCAAACTAGCTTCTAGCTGTCTTTTACCAGCCCACAGAGCTTTGAATGTCATCGTGCCAGGCCAACCCTCACCTTCCACTCATCAAGACGGAGTAATATTCCACCTTGCCTCTCCACTAGGTGGAGCTGCATCCCTACCTGGTCCAGGCCGACCTGGTGGAGTTCTGTAGGTCCAGGAACATCGCCCTCACTGCCTACAGCCCCTTTGGATCACCTGGCAGACCCAAAGAGCTGTGAGTCCTGCAGCATTCCTATTAAATCACAGATCATCTGCTATAGCTTGTAGCCACAAGATAATATTTTGCCTGCCTGCTTGCTTGCCCGGATAACCGACTGTCTGCCTGCCTGTCTGCCTGCCTGTCTGCCTGTCTGCCTGCCTGTCTCCTTTCCAGTCATCGTGGAGCTACAGACCCCGAGAAGCTTCTAGAAGATCCTGTGGTCGGTGAGATCGCAAAGGCACACAGGCGAACCCCGGCTCAGGTGCGTCCTGAAATGCATCGCTGTGTGCTGCAATGTGTGTTTACGTATGCAGGCATATCTGTGTTCCTGTCTCCCATGTGCTTCCACAGGGGAAAACGCTGTATGTGTTTTGCATGAGTCACCTGTGTTCTCCTCTGTGCCTGAGGCATGTCTTTAATTAAGGAGTGTGTTTGTCAGGTGCTGCTGAGGTATCATGTGCAGCAAGGCATTGCAGTCATCCCCAAGAGTATTAAACCCAACCACCTTCTGGAAAACACCAAGGTTTATCTCTCTCTCCCTGTTTCTCCCTGCCTACATGCTTTGTCTCTCTTCAGCTCTCACTCTTTTCTATTTTGTTTGCTATTTTCTACAGCCACTCAGTATATTTGGGCTATTTCATAATCTGCACTGATATTGTATTTCTCAACATATATCAATGCTCACAAGTTTAAACCCTAAAACTGAGTTCCATAAAAACTGTAACAATTGGATGCATTACTTTCTATTGCATTTATTACGTGTTCATAAATATGGCATCATTCTCCGTTGCTAAAGAAAGTCCCAAAACCCAGGAACCTGTACTGACTGTTGATTGCTGACACTGTCCTGTATTGTAGTTCCATCTTGCAATGAAGAGTGAGATCATCTTTAATGTTTATTTGCAGATTTTTGATTGGTCTCTGAGCCAGGAGGACATGACATCATTAAGGGGGCTGGACCGAGGCTGGAAGGCCTGTGTGATTGAATCGTAAGACAGCCTCTAACATTTACAGAGGCCGACCAAACAAAAGCATGTTTTGCTACTGATCCTGAACAAAGATGACAGTGATTTGGTTGTGTAGTGATGTTTGCTGTAGCACCACAGCATTCTAACTGTATTTTTTCCTCTTCAGCCTGAAGTGTCATCCATACTACCCCTTTGAGTGATCAGAGGCTGAGAGAGCAAACACAGAAGACCTGGACCAGGGGACAGAAGACCTGGACCAGGGGACAGGAGACAGAAGACCTGGACCAGGGGACAGAAGACCTGGACCAGGGGACAGGAGACAGAAGACCTGGACCAGGGGACAGGAGACAGAAGACCTGGACTAGGGGACAGGAGACAGAAGACCTGGACTAGGGGACAGGAGACAGAAGACCTGGACTAGGGGACAGGAGACAGAAGACATGGACTAGGGGACAGGAGACAGAAGACCTGGACTAGGGGACAGGAGACAGAAGACCTGGACTAGGGGACAGGAGACAGAAGACCTGGACTAGGGGACAGGAGACAGAAGACCTGGACTAGGGGACAGGAGACAGAAGACATGGACTAGGGGACAGGAGACAGAAGATCTGGACTAGGGGACAGGAGACAGAAGACCTGGACCAGGGCCAGGAGACAGAAGACCTGGACTAGGGGACAGGAGACATGGGGACAGGAGACTAGAGGACAGGAGACTAGGGGACAGGAAACAGAAGACCTGGACTAGGGGACAGGAGACAGAAGACCTGGACCAGGGCCAGGAGACAGAAGACCTGGACCAGAGGACAGGAGACAGAAGACCTGGAGACAAGGGCACATGACGCTAGCAACTTCCAAAAGAGCTTTACAAAAGATCATTGGTCACTGATCAGAAGATCACAACAGGAAATCAAGAAGAAATCACAATATTATCCAACTCACTGGTGCCATAGCAACTGAATAAAAAAAAGAGAATTACGAAAAATACATTATGACCAAGTGTTTGAGTATGTGATTTACATCTAAAAAATATAAATAAAAAGATAATTACTGATACAAATATGCGACACAGAAAAGAATATATGAAACTACTGAAAAAAATCTAATGTTTTCATTATATTTTGTGAATATTGCTAATCATGTGTGATGTTTGAAATGACATTAATGTGATGAACACATTTTACAATGTACAATAAAGTTTAAAAGACATAGTTCTGAAAGTAAGTCTTAATGCTTGGATGAATGGATGATACAAATGCAAACTACAACATTAAGTGTTCTAAATCAGCTTTAATTGGCATTGTGTAACATGTTATACTAACGGTAGTGGTGAAGCAGAGAGACCAGGCCTATTTGAAGGATCTCAACAACAATCCTGATTGAAGTACATCAATACAGAACACTTGTGCTTAAAGAGACGTGGCACGTTGAGATGTCTACCCACTCACATATCCCCTGACCCAACATGAAACACAAGATAATCAACATGTTCAGTGTGAGAACTTGTACACATACACACGTACAGTACTGAACCTACTATAAGATTTAATTGGAAGGTTCTAGAGGAGAAGAGGACGTTCTGTCCATAGAACCAGAACAATTCTGGTTATGTTCTTCACCTGCAGGTGTGTCCAGCCCAGGTCTGTGGCTTAAGAGTCTCCATGTTCCTGCAGTATCTGATAGACAGTACAACACTAAATGATCACACCATATATGGTAAATATTCCCATGTATGCATTTATTTTTCATTTGTTTTTGGTGTGTTCAGTCATTTTAGTTGTTTGTTGATGTTTACCCTATCAAACAGGACTGTGCACAGTACAGCCTATCCAAGGCTTTCCTTCTCTTAGGTGGGAAGCCGTCGACCTTTGACCTTCAGCCCCGTCTTCTTCCTGTCAGCTGTTCCAGCGGGCGGGGGCTTCACAGTACACACGCAAGCCGACGCCCCTGCGATGCGCTTGGGCAGGTCAGGCCCCCGCTCCCACTGGCCCTTCTCTGGGTCGAACACCTGCATGGACCTGGAGAACACCATGTTCTCCCAGCTGTACCCTCCCAGGACGTAGATCCGGCCCCCCCACACCCCCACCCCTGCCTCGCTGTTGGGCTTCAGCAGCGGCGCCACGCGGGTCCACTGTTCGCTCCGGGGGTCGAACGCCTCCACCGCCAGGATGTCGAAGCGCTCGGCGCTGTCCTCGTGGTCGTTGCTCCCCCCGATGGCGTAGATGAGGTGGTGCAGGGAGGCCATGCAGTGCCAGCCCCGAGCTGAGGCCATGGGAGGCCGTTCTGCCCACGTGTCGCCGCCTCCTCCAGGGTCGTAGCTCAGGAACTCTCGGCGATACGGGCCGATCTGGTAGTCGTGACCGCCAGATATGTAGACCATGCCTTGGTGCACGGTGCCAGCGTGGCCATAGGTGAACCTGGAGGAGGGAGTTGTGGGGGGCGGGGGGAGGGGAAACATGAGGAGTTTTTAAAGACTTTTGAAACAGGATGATTGGTTACTGATACTAAGCTGTGAATGCTTATAGGAGCAGGCTTGTAGGGTTGCCGATTCAAGGTTGTGGAGGTTAAAGATGGTAGGTTGTGGATGCTAGGTTGTGGATGGTAGGTCAACGATGCTAGATTAATGATGCTAGGTTAACGATGCTAGGTTAACGATGCTAGGTTAACGATGCTAGGTTGTGGAAGCTAGGTTGTGGATGCTAGGTTAACGATGCTAGGTTGTGGAAGCTAGGTTGTGGATGCTAGGTTAACAATGCTAGGTTGTGGAAGCTAGGTTGTGGATGCTAGGTTAACGATGCTAGGTTGTGGAAGCTAGGTTGTGGATGCTAGGTTAACGATGCTAGGTTGTGGAAGCTAGGTTGTGGATGCTAGGTTAACAATGCTAGGTTGCGAGTGGGTGCGCTGACCTGGGCAGGCTGGCTACGTAACTCCAGCAGTCCTCAGCAGGGTGGTACACCTCCACAGACGAAAGAGCTCCACTGTCGTTCCTCCCCCCAACGGCCACCAGGCACTCCCCAACTGCACCCAGGTAGAAGTCCACACGACTCTGGTTCATGGAGGCACCCTGAGGGGGTAGAGAAAGGGTTTCATATGTTTAACACCCCAAAAATAGGGAAAATTTGAGAAAGAAAAGGGGTCAATGGAGATGTGTCTGTTTACCTTGGTCCACTGGTTGTCACAGGGATTGTAGCGGTACAGCAGGTTACAGGCTGCATCCCCTCCATTGTCCCGAGACGAGCTGCCCCCCACAGTGTAGATGAACCCCCCCAGCACGGCCAGGCAGTGATGGCTCCTCTGGGCCGGCAGCTGGGTTTCGACCCCCCACCCTCCAGTCTCCCCGTCCAGCCAGCACACGTCTGCGCTCAGATCCTCGCCGCGCTCCGACACCTCCCCCCCGACCAGCAGGAGGCGCTCCACCCCGCCCCTCAGAGCGGTGTGGGCTGTCTGGAGGAGGGGCTGGGCGCTGGGCCGGGCGTGGTAGCTCTGAGCCTCCTCCACCAGGGCTCGGCACCCGGCCTCTGAGGGCAGCAGGGCCTGGAGGGCGGGCAGCACGCGCTCCGTCAGGTCGGCCGTGGGCATCAGCGGGAAGCGGATGTGGGAGAGCAGGTGGCGAGCGTGGGCGTGGCGTGCTGGGGTCTGGCTCAGCCACTGGAGGGCGGCCTGGAGCAGCGCCTGCTCACTGTCGTGCTGCACCTGGGAAAAGTGGACATCTCTGTGACTCCATGCAGGACGACTAAAATACATTAATCTTAAATTATCTTCAGAGTTCTAATCCAGACACAGATTAGGAGTCTCAGGCTTGTGTTGATTTCAACTAGTCCTTTTCATAAAAAGGCTTCTGTGGTACACAAGGCTATTCTGAAAGTGGCTAGCCATCTTCTAATCCTAGTATAATCCCGTTGTGAACCTCACCTGCTCACTGGCCAGGTAGAGGGTCATCTTGTGCAAAGGGAGGTCACGCAGGAAGTGTGGAGTGAAGGAGAGCGTGGCGAAGCGCTGGAGGATGAAGTGGTCGATGTAGCGGTCGAGCCGCTGCAGGCTGTACAGCTGGGCCAGCTGCTGGAGGTACAGGAAGTTGTCCTCGTTCACTTCCTGCTCCAAATACTGGCAGCAGAAGTCCACCACCCGCCACACCTGAGACAACACCCCATTGTTACCACTGGTTTTACGACGGTAAGACAACACTGTATCATCATCGACTTTAGAAATAGAACAGCCTCTTATTTTACTGGTTGTAAACGTACAGAAACTGCGTTTGGGACCAACTTTCTCATGCCGAAAGAACAGAGCATGTCTTTCTTACATACTGTAAATGTACATGACACAAAGAAGCCTTCCTGCAGTAATGTGTCACCTACACGAAGTAACGAGCTAGTGTTCTGGGAAAAGTAGAACTGCTGCTTGGCAACAGTTGAGTCCCAGTCCAATTACAGAGCTATTCGTGTAAGAGGATCCAAATTAAGGATGAAATAAACAAACAAATGTTGTTAGTTATCAAGGTTTACTAATAAAAGGTGGTTATATTGAAAGCTGTGAGCCAAAGTATAACAGGACTCAGTCTATCAGCACACAATCCAGCTGCTTGAGGGGAAAACTAAGATGACAACAACCTGTAGCAGATGAGCCGTCTCCAGAATGTAGTCGATGTTGCCACCGTCCAACAGCAGCTCTCCGCTGTACAGGAAGTCGACCACGACCTTGAGGCCCATGTACGAGGCGCCCACAAGCTCCACCTACCAAGGCGAGGGGGAGGCGACATTAGTTCCACGGGGACAGAGCTTGGAGGATGGTACGACCACAGTACCCTGCTTCTCGGACCCCCACCTCAGCCTGGTGCTCCTCCTTCATGGCCAGGGTGAACATGGCGTGGAAGTAGGGGCTGGACACGGCCAGCACCGCCCGGTGGGCCGCCACCCGCCCCTCGTCAGCCAGCAGCACCACGTCACATAGCTGGCCGCTCTCTCGCTGGTCGTTCAGACCCTGCAGGATCGCGCTCGCCTGCTCCACCCAGCGGTACACCTGGGGGGGGGGGGGGGTTACAAACACACACAACACAGGGGGCACACACACCAAACAAACACAAAGAAGGCACACACAGAAAAACGAATGACTAACGCATCCCTGTTATCTCAACCAATGAGGAAAAAGACAGAGGCTGCACGGTGTGACAGGAAGTCCTGCTGAACATTATGATCTGGCTGGCAGCCCGGTCTGTAGCCTAGTAGCAGAGTGATGTCAGCGGGGTGATGAAAACAGCACAGCCTTGGTGACACTGACCTTGGAGGATTCACTGATCCGCTGAGGCCGTGAGACAAGGCCCTGTCCACCATTGTCCATTGTGTCTCAGCAACAACTAGCTTCTTGCCAAAAGAGCTGCCTTGCTCTTGTCCATTGTGCTCTCTGGGTCAGCACTATCTGCACACACACGCAGCCACACACAGAGGGTGTGTGTGTGTGTGTGTGTGTGTGTGTGTGTGTGTGTGTGGGGTGTGGGGGGGGGGGGTGAAGCTAAGTTCAGCCACTCTCACGTTTATCTCAGTGTAACATCTTCATACAACGACAAGCGCGCATAAAACACACAACTAACAAGTGCTGTCTGAACATGACAAAGTCCATGACAACAGCATCAGCTATGTTGACTCTGTCACGATCTACGCTGAACAACACAGTCTTGCTCCACAACCAACACACTGGCCCATGTCATCAATAGTCCATTGTACAGACCATATTTACCACCGCGTGTTCCGCATTTTAGATCAATATTTCTCACTGAAAGGCCATTTAGGATGTTTTTGTTTATTCCCAGCTGTCACGATCTCATACCGGAAGACAGCATATGTGTTCAACCAATCATAATTTAACCCGACAAGAGTTGGACTGGGATGCATTCAAGATCTGCAGCGTTCAAACACGGCCAGTTGCAACGTTAACATAATAATAAAATTAACCTTTATAATGTCTATGAGTTGCAACTCCTGCTGACAACACAACTGGCATGAGGACATATTTAATCGTTTAAAAATATATGACAAGTTCACTGGTCACTTGTTGTATATATGGTGCCCACTTTTTATCATTCTTCTATATTGTTAAGGCATGTGGAAATGACATGACTAGAATTGTTGCATCTCCAACACAAATAGTGACTTACCCTGGACAAAACCCAATACATTCCTTTGTTTTGGTCAATGATTACTAAGGGGGCAGGTGGGAACAAGTATGGATGACTGTGGATAATTACCGGGAACTCCTGCGGTTTGTTTCCTACATGGTGCAGCACATACGCAGGATATTGTTCTCAAATTGACCGCACTGGACGCTTCCGACCACAAGGTGGCGCACTAATCCACATCATCAGTAACAATAGAAAAGGGTGGATTTAAATGAACTGAATCCCTCTTTTGGCCATTGGGAGGAGGTGAATGCTGCGTCTGGGAACTCGCTTTTATTACGGCAACCTGATTGAGAAACATCACCACCGCCCATAAACCCGACAATAGGGAAATGAATCGAGTCGCGAAAAGAGTCTCTTTATTCGGATAAGTGAGAAAGGAGACACCAGGCTCAGACCCTGTCCTTAGAGCAAGCTCGTTTATTTCCTTGTGGCTTTGTGATACTAGTGTGTAGATCTGCCACTCCATTGTAGAAAGTCTAGTTGTGCTGCTTTTGAAGACCAGACTTGCGCACCCTCTGCCGAACAGGATACCATAAGACTAAGAATTTTTTGGTTCTGCTGCGCTGTCCTCAGCTGTCCATCCAAAATGGCAACACGAATCGATAAAGAGGCTTGCAGAGAAGCTTATAACCTCGTCAGAGATGATAACACGGAGATAAACTGGTGAGTTCTAATTCCTTGTGTATTGTGTGGATAAAGGCGTGGAGTTCATTAGGTTGGCAAATCAGAGATTACAGATTACACGGTGATAAATTATATAATATATATATATAAAAACCCCGTTTCATTCATTCATTCGCCCTGCATTTCCCTTGTCAAATCTCTGTAATGGGCGTTTTAGGCTGCCTCGTTGTGGCCAGAGAGTAATCATTTGAGCCAGCGGGGCATGAATAATTTCCTTTGTCTCTCCAAGTGGGTACAGTAGTGACACGTTATATGTTGACTCAAACCAGACACCTGAGCTGGCTCACATTCCCCTCCTAGGGTTATCATTGATTCATTGTAACAGTCCCATCCGATATGTCAGACACCGCTTCGACTGGATCCCAGATCGTCACCGGGGAAGGGCGAGCTCCTCTAAGCGGGGATCAGAGACTCATCTGGGGCTTGTTGTTTCGAAATGTCAGCAGCTCGGATCGATGTAACCCACCGCATCCTTTCTTGTCTTTACAGGGCTGCGTTCAAATATGAGGGCTCAATGATCGTGCCAGCAGGCCATGGCACGGACTATGAAGAGTTCAAGAGCATGTGCACAGGTAAGGGGCAGAACCTCTTCATTCATCTGCTGCCATCGTGGCTGTCAGACTGACTGCAGCCTTCAGGCTTGCCAGCACTAGAATATAACCTGGACCCGCAGGTCTTAAAACACTGTCTCACTTGTTGCCCACTGGCGGATGGACTCTTGGATATGGTACAAACTAAATGAGCATGTCAACGTGTTCTGCTTTAAACCTGCCACCGCTTTTGACGGTTTCGCCTCCTAGTTCCTGCTTGTTACTCTGTCACGGGGCGGTAATCTTTAAGACTCCTTTCATCGGTTGTCGCTTCACCAGGAAGGAGCCCTCTGAGTCAAGAATGCCCCCCGGGGGACCGATCTCCTCCTAGATTTTAGTGGGAGGGCAAATGCACATGCTAAACAGGTTGCAATTATTTCCGAATTTTGTAAAGAGCTCAAGTAAACACCGTTGGCCAACTTCACCGTTTACTATCTCTATAGAACTAGAAATATGGCGTCACTTGCGATGATGAGCGTTTTACCCTCATCTCTCCATCTCTCTCTCTTTTCAACTCGAGGGAGAGTTGGGCGTGGCGCGCGACACGTGGTGCGCCTCTTCAGCACTCAGAGCTCGAGGGCGCAAATTCCGATGTTGAAATAGGCAATGCACATCCTAACTGTAGAGATACAATCTGTGGAACATTAGAAAAACATGACAACTTCTACAGAGAGCCTGGCTCCAGTGTGAGACGGGAGAAAGGCCCGTTTGGGTTTATTGCAGCAAAAATGACAGATTTTAAATCATTACCTAGAATGGTTTCTTCTCCGGGACCAACTTTGGGCATGTATTCAAAGACCGAAAGTACGCTTTAAGGCTTGAAAGCAGTTCCTCCCCCTCGCTCTCCTCCTACTCCTCTCCCTCTCGCTTTTCGCTGCCTCATCATAGTCTTACTTTTCTTGGGCATGCTGTGTCAGCACAGTCAGAACGGAAGAGACACACCAGGAAGGCCCAGACAGGAAGTAAGACATGCAGCCATGATTACTACTGCAGTGAACAGATACTTCCTCATACCTCATGCTCACCTCCCCCCTAAATGCACACAGGTCAGAAACAGCACAATATCCTAAAGAGAAGAAGAGAAAAACGAGTCAGACAGTGAGACAGACAGAATGAGAGACAGTGAGACAGAGACAGAGAAGATGAGAGAGAGGACAAAAAGGGAGGGAGGTCTGTCAGAATCAGTAGTCAGCTGACTGGTGTGTGCTGCTGTTAGGATAGTGTTTGAGACCAGAACTGGTCTTTCTAGCCAGGCTGATCAAACAAGAAACAATGGCTGGTGTTAATACACAACCGAGATCCCTGATATCTGGCGGAGCAGGGACATTTCTGGGCCATCCCCCCAGGAAATCATTATCAGCCAATCACAGGTATGCATACACACCTTGCTTGGTGCATAGGAAGATGTCAGGACAGATAATGTGGAGAAGCAGCCATTGTGCGAGTTAGAGAGAGGGGGACATCAAGGATTTCATAACGTGGCTGACAGAAGTCTACTTCTGTTAGCCTACTGACCTGAATAGGAGAGGTGTCGACACTGGTCTTTGTCTTCACGCTATTCAGTGTCGCTCTACCAGAGACTAGTGTATCATAACCTACTGAGTCTGGCCAGATGATCCTTCTGCCTGTTCCATATAATAGATCACATGGTCCCTCTTTCGAGTCCGCCGACTCGCTGAAGGACATTTTGACGCCTGGAAGTGTGTCAGCTACATCCTGTCTATATACTTACTTTCTCCTTTAGGAGGGAACCAGTTTGATGCGGCCCCCCAGCCTTGATTTATTCCAGATAGTCGTTGTTCCCTAAGGTGAAGATGGTTGTGGAGGTAGAGGTGGACATCTTCAGCATATCAGCGTTCACTGGCTTGCTTGTTGCACTGACCGTCATCTTACTCCAGTGGGCTGTGACTTCAGTTTCCTGCTCGCTCTCTCTCTCTCTCTCTCTCTCTCTCTCTCTCTCTCTCTCTCTCTCTCTCTTTCTTTCTTTCTCTCTCTGATTTCTTACTTCCTGTTTCTTACCCTCTCTTTCTCAGGTAGGTCCTTTTCTCCTCAGTTTTTTTTTTCCTCTAACCCCAAATTCCCTCCTTCCAGACGATTCTCGTCTTTTCGGCTTCGTGCGGATCACCACCGGCGACGCCATGAGCAAGCGGGCCAAGTTCACCCTCATCACCTGGATCGGGGAGAACATCAGTGGGCTACAGCGCGCCAAGATCAGCACAGACAAGACGCTGGTCAAGGACATCGTGCAGGTGAGGGGTTCATGAACACGCACTCTGAAACAACGCAGGCACTCTGTCTCTCCAGTGCTTCTCCTAACGCACACGCCCAGCCCTCACCATTGCCTGGTTTTTATTTGTATTTTTTATCCTTGCAGAACTTTGCCAAGGAGTTCATGATCAGCGACGCGCGGGAGCTGGAGGAGGATTACCTCCGCACGGAGCTGAAGAAGGCGGGCGGGGCCAACTATGACGCTCAGGCGGAGTAGGGTGGGGCGGTGATGGGGGGGGTGGGCTCAGTTGGGGGGAGGCTGCTTCCTGCTGGTGGGGGGGTGGGTGTGGTGTGGTGGGGGGGTGTGGTTGGGTGTGGTTGGGTGGGTGGGGAAGAGGAAGGGGAGGGTCTGGTCCTCGCACCCGGATCAGAGAGGAGACATACACGTTCATACACTTCTGCATGGCTACAAGCAAGGCAAAATCTCAAAACAGCAATACCTAACGATGGTGGTGAACAAAACCGCATTTGTTACGCACCCATGCACCCACACAGACACACGCTGACCTACACTGAGACACACTGTATATTGCCAACAGTCTCCTTGGCCTGCCCCTTTCTCCAGTCAGGTCATGGTTGGTTATTCACTGTACTGTGCATCATCTCACTGTCATCTGAACTTTGGGGAGCTTCCAGACCTTCCTCTAGCCACACTGCCCTGTTTGGACTACAACTTTCCTGGTCTCTGATAGGTCCAGTCAATGTTGTAGTACTTCTTCTGTAGTTGTAGTCCAAACAGGCTTTCTAGTTGGATGGAGGTCCCTCCCGCCCCAGTCATCTCATGGTCCACTCCTGAAGGTATACATAACCACTGTGTTTACTGCCTTAATCTCCCATGGAGAGATGGGCATCATGGGAGTTTGTGGACTCTACACTGTGATTGGCTCTCCTCCACTCACTGGGGGTGTGGTTTAGATTGGCCCATGGCCATCAGCCAATAGGGAGGGATGCAGTGCTTTCCCTTGACCAAACCGTGGAGCAGCTATATCTCTGGTGTAGCCTCTGATTCATTTGGATTAAAACCCCAAAAAGGAATGTTTTTTAAGATTTTTATTTTCTCTGAGAGTTTTACCTATGGTTTATTCTTCTTGAGAGCAATGTTAACTATAAGATTCGTTAAAAACGTTAAAACATATTCAACTGAATGGGCACAAGATCAATCATTGCAGAATAAAATAATTGTTTTTTTCAATCTCGCTGGTGTCTTTTTTTGTTGTTGAAAGTTCTTATTATCATGGAAATGAAGCGTTTGTAAAGTACATTTGACAGTGAGAAGGTAAAGTTGTTTTGTTTGTGTTGGGGATGAGGTAATGGCAGACTGGCATTGCGGGTCCCCAGTGTACCCATGGTAACGGTGTCAGGGGGTCTTTGGGGACTCCCATGCGTTGTCATGGCCACCACTACTGTCACACTCAACCAATCTCATTTTTGGAAAGGGTGGCGTGGGGTGGGGGGGGGGGGGGGGGTTGATGGGAATTCTAAAGCCTGTCATTAAGATCACACTCCCTCTGTCTCTTTCACCCCACCCCTCCCCCCTCAGAAGCTCCTCCTCCTCCATGTTGTGAGTTTGGCTCAACAGATGTAAACCGCCCTGCTTAATCACTTAATCTATAATCTATAAACCTCCCAGGCTTCTCACAGAAGGATGAGGGAAACCGGCTACAGGACAGAACAGGGTAAGGGTGAGGTGTGTGTGTGTCTGTGTGTGTGTGTGTTGTGGGTACAAGGGAACAAGGTGGAGAATTGGAGGGTCCTGGGGCCCTTATTTGAATGATAATGTTTGTTTGGATATTCTCTGAATAGATGGGAGGGGAGTAGCTAAATGTTGTTACTGGGACCAGACCAATCAAAAGCCTCCAGGCCACTATGAGCTTCAGAGATGGGCTGGGGGCTTGGTGGGAATAGTGGGTGCGAGTGTCGGTGTGTGTGTGTGGGTGGTGGTAGAGAGGGCTTTCTAGTAGAAAACTCCAAAACTAAGTTTACACCACAATAAAGTTTCATGACTGTGTTGGACTTTGCCTGCTAGGCTCTTGGGTCCTTAAGCAGCTGAATATGTCCTGTGAACTAAGCTGCAGCGCTTATGATTTGACAAGCTTCCAAGTGAGCAAGTGTTAGCAAGTTGGGATTTGTGAAGGAAATGAGTGGGAAAAAATCAGAGCCTAGCAAGACCAGGTGTCCAGCCAGGTCTTAGGAGCCCATATTAATGAGATTAATGACTGTGGGGTTGGATTGCGTCCGTGTTCCCGAGGATATGTTCCCTGCCAGGCTCAGGTAATCCACCTCGACACCCCGGCATGCCAACAGTCACCCACAGACCTACAGCAGACAGGGGAAACTACTGACACACAGACACAGAAGCTACTCATCAGGAGATGGTGAGTGTCAAGCAGGGAGAGTCTTGTCAGGCCTGCCTTGTGTGCTTCCTCGTGCTGAGGATAGTCCTGACAGCTCCACCAGGGCCAGGTAAGGTCAGCTGCTCTCTTTAGCAGGACTGCTGCGAACACCTCCGACACTGTCAGAGTTGGTGGGATTAACAAACTAAGTGGCAGTTAGAGTTTGAGTGTGTGTGGAGGAGAGGGTGGGGGGGGGGGGGTGGGGGGGGTGGAGGAGGAGCACCATTTGAATGTCACTTTGGAGAAAAGCGTCAGCGAAATGAGCGAGAGAGGAGGAGAAAGAGGAACTGTTGTTTGTACTCGGGTTTCGAGGGCTGTTCATGCGGTGTTAGCAGGCTCACAGATCCTTCCTGCATTCCACCGACCTCCACTGCCCAGCATACTTCCTAGCCCACAGATCCCTGCAGTCATGTGCTCAGTGTGTGTGTGTGTGTGTGCATGTGTGTGTGTTGTCTGCATTGTCTACTTTGTCCTGTGATGCTGTAGCAGAGACCCCACTCCCTACCAAAACAGGCTTAAAGGAAATACGACTTGCAGTGTGTCTTCAGGGCTGTTTATTTTAGCTGTTGATGACCTCATCACTATCTACCCTGGTGGGGCTGGGGGTTTACTGAGTGAGGGGGCGAGGGGTACCCTTTGGGGTTCCATTGGGGGTGTGGGTGGGGGCTGGTAGGGGGGCTTGGGGGTCTGGGGGTTCAGGGAGAAAGAGATTTCAGGAGAGGCGGGGGCTGGAAATTGGGGCGAGCGATGGGAGCTCTTTCAGGCCGTGTGAATAGAGAAGAGGGAATGTGAGTGTGAATGAGTCACTTCTCAATGCTCCTGTGTGCCACTCTGCCGTTGGCACAGAGATGCCATTGTCAGAGCCTAACGAGCTGAGCTGCCTCTCCATCCACCCCATCCAGACCTCAGCATCATCATCATCATCATCATCATCCCGCTGTCTGAAGGTCCCGTCTGCCTGTCTGTCTGCTTGTCTACCTTGTTGTCTGTCTGTCTATCTGTCTACTTGCCTGACTACCCATTTGCCTGATTAGCTGTCTGCCTGCCAGTATGTCTGTCTGTCTGTCTAAAATGTCCTACTCTGTAGAATAAATGAACTGCACATATAGTATACAGTATCATTCAATGTTGATAGAAAGTACAATAATGTAATCAACACTCACTAAACTTGTTATTAAAAATAATAAATGCTCTTGCTTGCAGGATATGGAGTTTTAGTCCAACAGATTCCGTGTTAAATACATTTACATATACATTTAGTCATTTAGCAGAGCGACTTACAGGAAATACAGTGACATTCCCCCCTGAGGCAGGTAAAGTGAAGTGCCTTGCCCAAGGACACAACGTCATGTAGCTGCAGCCGGGAATCGAACTCACAACTTTCCGATGACTAGCCTAACCCCTTAACCACTGAGCCATTCCCTGCCTTCCCCACTAAATAGCAGTAAGTAGAAATAAACATATTCCCTATTCAAGGAAGAGTAACAAATGTTATCATTCCTCCAGCAAGAACAGCAGAACTAAAAAACCTGAAATGAAAGGGCAGACATGTTCTGTCCGCCACCACATGTCATATCATGCTTCCTGTAGAAGTCCATTAAATTGATCTAGAAAGTCAAAACTGTCTGCTTGTGTCTCGCCACAAACATTCTCACGGGGCGGAGTGAGAACAAGCAGCTGTGAGTGAGGTAAGTTACAAGGCTGTTTTCTACGCCTATTCCACCGTGTGAGTGTCACATGTCATCTTCCTGCTAAAGCTCCATACAGAAACCATAGTCTGTAGGATAGAGATCAGAGACCTTAGGCTACAAATGTTCTCTCACTGTTTCTGTCTCTCTCTCTCTGTCTCTCTCACTGTTTCTGTCTCTCTCTCGAAGTGTCTCTCTGTCTCACTCTCTATCTGTCCCACTCTTTCCCTGTCTCTTGTTTCCACCTCGTCTTTCTCTTTCACCCTATTTTCATAACATGTCTCCAACACTCACCAGTAAGCTGTTGTTCCTGTCACTATACTATACTGTCTGTCCTGCCTAACCAACAATTTAATTAAACAATAACTCAGTTCTGTGCATGGATCAAAGAGCTCCAGTAAAATAGTTATTCATTCATTTTTCCTGCTCTCGTTGAAGCACAGCTAATGAGACATGAACCACACTCTGCTCCCAAAGGTCACAGTGAAAGGTCAACCTCTTTTGAGGGCCTATAGAATCAGGGCACATGTTTGGTGTTTTTTAATGGTCTTCTAAACGACCCTTTTACAGCAGCACGTGATAGCCCTTTTAACCAGCCCTGCGTCACCACAGGAACAAGGGGAGGTATAGGACATCCATCATGTGTCTTTTTCATCTGAGTTGATATCATCATCCACCATTGTGGAGAATGCAGATATGAAGCCTAAAACTGCAGGTACAGATAGATGTTTCTTAACAAAGACAAAACTGTAAAATTTGAATGGATTATTTCACGCTAATATTGTGGTAAGGATCAACTAGTTGATTCGTTCTCGAATGTATTTGTTTCAATCTATGACTCACATGTAAAACTGCCCAGTCCAGTGAAGTACAAGAACATAAAACTAAATGAGGAAGTCGACCGCAACTGATAAAGTTCTTCAGAAAAAAAGACTGAACCAACATGCTCATATATCACACACACAGGCCTGGGTAACAGCACAGTGGATCAGCATGGAACCGCAGATCAAGAAGTTACAGGCTCAAATCCACACATTTACAGTATGTCCATTCCAATATTAGCGCCCGCTCAAAACCATGAATCAAGTCACGGTTGATAACAAAGTTATGCCTTATTTGCAGTCTAAGTTGGTGTGGTGTCATAAACTGACTCTATTTTGAGCTTGGCCACCATCCTGCCTCAATGCTCTTCTGAGCATGCCCAGTATCCTCAATCACTTCCTTTCACGTCTCAAGATATTCAAACGAGTTTGTCGCCAATGCAAATACTGCAACACAGATGCAAAGCTGGGTTCTGCGGTAATCAGGAAGAGATGTGTTGCCATGGCGTCTGTGCAGTGGGGTTTTTTGGCCTTCCGGAAGGATCTGTTTCCCCTGGGATGCTGAGGACCAGACCCCCTGTACACTGGCTCAGGAGCAGGGCCAGAGAGAGTACCTCACTGTCGTAGTGTGACGTACAGTGACAGTGAGTGTTTGTTCACGGATGTACAGTCACTCGATAAACTTTTACCATATACGGCTGTGGTGGTGGAGGTGGCAGCCAGAGAGGCGGGCTGACAGGGGAAGAAGAAAGATAAAAGAGAGAGAGAGAGAGAGAGAGAGAGGGAAGGAGGGAGGTGGTTAGGTGGGTGGGTGGGTGGGTGGGTGGGGAGAGAGGTAGGTAGGTGGAGAGGGAGGGAGAGACAGAGAGGAAACCTCAAGTCTCAACATGCAGGTCATAAGACAAGCCACTGACGAGGAACAGAACAGTGAGAGTCTGAAATAGCTGACACACCAGGAGTCTCTGTCTATTAGAACAGCTACATGTTCTCTCTGTCAGTCAGTTTGCTGTCTCTCTCTCTGGCTCTGTCCATACCTGCTTGAAGCATGCGCTGTGAAAAAGAGAGAGAGAGAGAGATGAGAGGGGGAGGGATTCAATAGTGAGAGAGAGAGAGAGAGAGAGAGAGAGAGAGAGAGAGGGGGGGGGGTATTTTGCAATCAACTGTTTTGAGTTCTGTAGCTTTTTCACCTCATGTCACACTACATAATTACAATAGGGTGCACAATTTCTGCCTATTGTATCAGAAAATACATTTATCATAGATGTCAGTTGGTACCAGGAAGGTACATTTAAACTGGGATTTCCAAGGAGTCAGATATATTTTTGCTTTCCTACAGCCACATACATTTTTTACTGCTGTTAGCCTTCCCATCTTAATGTAAATACTGCTCTATACTAGCCTGTAATACGCTTGTCAATTCTCATAGACCAATAGCATCCATATTGTTTAAGTCTAATAGGTCATTACCTATTACATATGTCTCATACATGAATGATACATTTTCTGCTGTGCACATCTAAGAGAGCAGGCCCAAGGCCTGTCAGATTAGAATCTTCTACCACAACACATTCTAAATGAGGACTCTTCATTGAAGTCTTTTAATCTGAGTTGTGGGTTTAATCCGGGTCGGGTAAACCAGCTGTGAATATCACAGATTAAAGTTTCTTCACCAGTGTTTCCAGGCAGAAATAGTATTTCCTGTTCATAATGTACACATGCTACCATTAAAGAGAAATCTCCCTGTCTGTGATCTACGTCTGTATTTGTATATCTATACTATTATGCATGTATATAATTTATGTAAAGTCTATGTGATAGTGATATGCACAGTGTCATATACATATGTAAAATATGTATTTTGCACACATACACACACTCTACCACAAAACAATTCACCACAATACAACTAAAAGTGCTCAGATAAATACTGTATAATATCCAAAGAGTTAGTTGTTAGGTCAAGGTGGGTGGCATTATGACTTAGGTATCAAATTACTTTCGAAAAACACATTTGTGCAAAAATACACATTAACAATGAAACAGTTTCCATGTATTGGGACCGAGAGCATGCACTCTGATATTACAACGGAAGACCAAATGATGCATTCAGCTCTGGTCACGTTCTGGTCGCAGATGTCATCGTCTGTCCTTCAGCTCTCGCGCTGCAGAAAGGCTTTCTACCTGGCGACGTCACCTCCAAAAGGATCTGCCCAGGAGCTGTCCATGCCCGGCCTCCAGTTTCATCACACACCCAGCTCAGCGCACTTTAAGTCACACGGTAAATCTCATGCCCTTAAAAGGCGTTTTTTACTGCCTACTGTTTCAACCAGAAAGCCGCGGCAGGGACTTGGGTTAGCGTGATGTGCTCTATAGCGCTCTCTTCTGGCCATTACAGGTAACAACAGTGGATTCCATGAGCGACAAGTAGGCCTAATTGACAATGAAAAACATTCAATCGATTTATTGCAAAGAGTTATGCAAGGACGCTTATAACATGTTAGATGTTCAAGCCAGAAAAAAGATTATTTTACATTTATTGTGCAATAATTAAGTCTTTTCAAGGTTAGTGAATTGGAAACTTTAGCCGTTTAACTCATTATGGGAGAGTCTGGCCTCATCAAAACAAACTTGGTCATTTTAATTTATCTGACTTTTAGACCTATTTCTCAGTTTTCTGGTTGGACTATATAGCGTTGACCAGACTTCAACATTCAGTCATGTTTTTCTAATGTTAATGAAAATATGACCTACTACCAATAGGCAATACTTTGAGTACTTAGATTAGTAAAAAATGCCATGTTTAGAGTTAAATATAAGTATAAATATAAGACCAAACTTGAGCTATTCCAATGACTGGTTGATTCTTTCTCAGTTGGTTGCTGTCTAGGTTGAATGTATGACGTTCACTTATAATAAACAGAAGTTAATTTAGGCAAGGAAACACTGGTCTGAAGTCAGCATTACACACTTGTGTGCTTTAGAATGTATCCTAAAGGTGGCAGTGCAGGCACATCTTGTCCTGTATTGACTACATACAAACGCTCTATTGAGTGTGGATTGAGTTATTTCTCAAGCAGCATGTAGGCAGATGCATGTTGTGACATTGTATTGTAGTCTTGCCCTGTTGGCAGTTAGGTCAGCTCATGATTGAGTGTTTTTTCGCTGTGACTGCTGTGAGGTAGACACTTGAGATAACACACATGGTTGTTTCACAAGACTAACATTTCAGCATTTCACCAGGAGTTCCAAATTTAAGACTGTGGGTCTGGACCTCTGTCAGAACCTGGGTCAGGGTCAAGGGTCAAGGTCAGGGTTAGGGTCAGGATCGGGGCCTGGGTCCTTGTTTGGGTCTGAGTCTTTAGTGATGTTGCCCCAGCAACGTTTGTTAGTTGTTTAGTCCCAACATCTCTACTGTGAAACGTGTGGTGGAAAATGGGCTGTGGTGACTGAGTGAGTGACTGCTTGTGACAGTGTGCGTGTGTCTGTGGGAGTTTCTAAACACTTCTAAACACTAGATTCTCTCGTGGGCCGCAGGGAATCAATAGAACCTTCCTTCCTGTTGTGATTCGTTAGGTTCCCCTCGCATTTATTCATACTTTATGCAAATGTATTGGAGAAAATGACGTTGTATGCAAACCTGCAATGCAATTTCATGTTGATCCGAGGGTATGTCTTACGAACTGAAGTCAAACTAAAAAACATTAACATTTGCATGGATCGTTGATATAAAAATAGATTTATTCACTGTATATAGCCTGGCCTAACGTCTTGTGAGGGTGTCAGATATTTTAAATGACTACCGGTAATCCTTTAAATGACTAAATGATTAGTCATTAGTCATTAGGTATGTATTAGAATGTGCAGCAGCTATTCGTCTGGTTAATATTAAGTTAACAATAAAGCTAATATTTACATTTCTCAAACAGAAATGGTTGTTTTCGGCAACATCTAGCCTCTAAAAACCCATCCTAGAGGTGCCTTCATAAACAGGTGCGCTTCCTCTTTCCGGCTGGCTGAATGTGCTGTCTGGCTTCAGCAGGTGCATAGTGGTTCTTTGCCGCAAATAATGAGCGATATAGATACATCGTTTTTTTTCTCTCAATATTTTAGGGCCCTTTTATTCTAATTAACAGCAGTCGTAGCCGATTGAGAAGGAACTTTGTCATCTGTTTAAAATAACCAGGCTAACTTGATCTTGTGTGTGTTGAGCGTGGTGCGCTATTCAATGTCCACATACTTTGCATTGATAACATCTTTTTTCTTCCGGATAAGTTTCATTCCGGCCGTGCCATATAATGCAAGTTCACTTTGACTTCCTTGTACAAGCGAATAGAGGAACTGGCCAGCTTTCGACTGGCCGGAGACTTTTAGAAATACGAACGGTTAAAGTAAAACTTAAACTCAAACTCCAAACTATACAAGCATGAACTCATTCAGTTAAGGGGCTCAATTGCTGCAATCGACAGGATTGTTAAACATTTTGAGGTAAGACTCTTATTTTAATTCCGTTGTTTCTCTGTGGGTGTGGAAATAATTTAGGTGACAAGCGGGAAATCCGCTTTTGTTAGAATTCCAGTAACAATGAAGAGAGGGTGTTATTATATTCAATTTATATTACTGCGGTTTTGGTTTCAAAGAACAACGTTTCATATACATACAAGCGTCATGCCGTTCGTTAACCAACCTGCAGCAATCTTCCACCTGCTCTGGATAAGAGCGCCTGCTAAATGACTAAATGTAAATGACTAAATGACTAAATGCAATCTTCCACCTACTTTACCCATGCTGTTCTAACGGGTCCTCCTCTGATTACATTAGATTAAGTATAACTGCACAATTACTGATAAGACTGCACAGTTAGTCTAGAGCAATAAGTAGGCCAGAGGCTACCAGATAGATAGATCAGCATATAATAACAAGCATGATCTCTCCAGTTAGATCAAACATTATATATTTAGTGACAAAAAGCTCAAATGATCATGTGTTTGCTTGTCAATTCATTGTGTGTGTGTGTGTCCAACTTACTTTAGTAGGTTTAATACTGAGGAACTAGATTGTGACAGTATCCTTAGGTAATGTGCCTGATTTGAGCATTCCTCAGGGACATTAAACTGAGGTGGGTTAGTTAATACTTCACTGTCCTGGTCAGTTCCAACTTCCTTGCTTCTGCTGCTCATTTGCAATGTAAAACAGCCAAGCCGAACTGACTTAAACATTATCTATGCCCCTCCCTCCCTCCCTCCCCACCACACCACCTTCCTCTGTGTTTTTGTTAGCTTCTTTAAATTACAGCTATGTAAGTCAGACCGTATCAAACTACTTATTGTCCCATGGACACAGTGTATGCTCACACATGCAACAGAACATAAGGTTTTATGGAACAACCCACATCTCCACTCTCAGCTTTACCCATGATTCTCTGTGAGTTTGGAACACAAACCTGGGTCACTTACCTTTTACCTCAGAACTTTAGCCGCTGATCTCATGGTATTAGGTAATAGAATCATACACATTACTACTATATGCTCTGATGATCTTTATTTGTCTCTCGCACTCATCCAGTGACCCCCCCCCCCCCCCCCCCCCCTTCCCCTGGAAGTGGAGAGATGGCTACGTTGGGGCGTAGTCACAAAGGGGAAATGACGGAGTACAAGAAGAGCCTGATCAAAAGGGACCTGGAGATGGGCGTCGTCATGACCGTGTTCCGCCAGAAAGCTGAACGCCTGACAGTGCAGGTCATCATGGAGACCCGGCAGGTGGCCTGGACCAGAACCGCAGACAAGACAGACGGAGTCTGTGAGTTCTGTTCTGGGATTATTATTACTTAGAGCAGGGGTGTGAAACTCGTGCCATCGCGGGCCAAGAGGGTGCAGGTTTTCGTGTTAACCAGGCCACTACACCATCTGATTTCACTGACGAGTTTCTCCACTTAGTGAAATCAAACTTGTTATTGAAATCAGCTGGTATAGTTGCTTGGTTGGCGCAAAAACCTGCACCCTCTTGGCCCGCGATGGCACGAGTTTGACATCTGTGACCAGGAATTGTTCTCTAGGGGCAGAACTTTAGAATAACCTGTTCTGTTCACCTAGTGGACCTGTCAGAGATCAGAGAGATTCGTCCAGGGAGGAACTCCAAGGACTTTGAGCGCTTCAGAGATGGGAAAGACAAACATGAGGAAAGCACCTGCTTTA
Source organism: Neosalanx taihuensis (assembly GCA_030340665.1). Lineage (NCBI taxonomy): Eukaryota > Metazoa > Chordata > Actinopteri > Osmeriformes > Salangidae > Neosalanx > Neosalanx taihuensis. The sequence continues at coordinate 3,947,839 of CM059290.1, forward strand.
CCATCTTATATGGATCTCTGTTTGTCCTGAACACTTTAAGCCTTGGGGGTGAGTGTGTGTGTGTGTGTGTGTGTGTTTACTTGTGTGAGGTTTTTGTTTGGAAATCAGTAGCTTGTAGTACTTCGTCAAGTCATGTTCAACTATGTGTGCCTTAATGCGTGTGTGTGTGTGTGGCAGTTGATTCGGTGGAGGATGCAGAGAAATGGCTCACAGGACTAGAGTTACTGAGACAGGAAACAATGATGGCTTCTACACCAGACATCTTAGAGAGGTACACACAGCGCCACCAACACCACCAGCACCATCCTCAGGCACTGACCACTAACTCTGGATTATTTTGATTCCAGCTGGTTGAGGAAACAGATGTATTCTATTAACCAGACCAAAAAAAACAGGTAATGTCACCACCCTGATGTCTTCTCATCCGATCCCTACCCATCTGTAGATTTATTGTGAAAAATACATACACGCTATGTTAAATAATACCACAGTTAGTATTACAAATTTGAATTCAACTGGATGCCTGACACTCTTTCAATACTATTGCTCAGTTACTTCCTTAAATACTATCTTAAATATTACCTCAAATCCTGCCTGGGAAAAGAGAGAACCTCCATCACCTAAACCATGTCCTGATCTAAATCCAGGCCTTCTCACGCAGTCCTTCGTGAGGCCTATTGATTATACTTCTGTCCTCCAATTCCCTATTCTCTGAATGAATATGTTTTGCTCAGTGTCACACTGAAGGAGTTGAAGTCTTTACTGCCACAGCTCAACTACAAGGTTCCTGGATCTCGTTACCTCAAGGAGAAGTTCACGGTACTCATCCTCTTCCTCATCCTCTTCCTCATTGAGTATAATCAGTCCTGCATGTCTCACTGTTCTACTGTAGGTCAGTGTGTGTGTGTACGATATGTAAAATACAAAATAAAAAGATACAGAACCAATGTGTTTCTTATTTTTCCTACAGGAAATAGGAACCAGGAAAGATGTATTGGACTTTGAGCAGTTTCATAAATTCTATAACATTCTAATGTTTGAACAGAGAGAGGTTTGTCTGACCCTGCCCTGTTACATTTATCATTTTCCTTTTCTTCTCCTGAACTCAGTTTGCTAAAAAATGCGTCACAACTTCAGCTACAACTCAGTATTAACAGCCATGTGAAACAAATGTTTCATTTTACAACTTTGAATCTAAACATTTGATGTTGTGCGACATGTTAAATGATGTGCCACAACAACTAACTGTCTGTAGTTGCTAATGTGTTTTATTTGATGTGTTAATTTAGATTCTTGACGAATTCAGAAGGGATTCATGTGCTTTCATCATGCGGTTAGTGCCTTGCAATGAAAACCTTAAACTTTCCACTTTAATGTGGTCATGCGGTCATGTGGTCATGCGGTCATGTGACTGGTTGACTTGTGTCCATCTGTAGAAACACAGACAAGCATGACTCTGGAGCTATGAACTTGCAGGACTTCCAGAGGTTCCTACAATACCAGCAGCGGGTGAGACCAGAAACACCTGCACTAGTCACCTGACTTGTTGCTGCAGCAAACACAGACCTTTCTGTTGTTGGTATACTGTCTCCCAATCACCCTCTGTCGTTTCCCCCCCCCCCTCTTCGCTCCAGGAGTCTTGGGCCAATGACATAAACCAGGTCAGAGATTTGATGACCACCTTCATAGATGACAACATGAGGAAGACCAACGACCCAGAATTTACCTGCAGCGAGGTGTGTGACTGTGGGTCACAGCAGTAGATTAAATAGACTTTGTTCTCGCAGCTCAGTCTTTCTCGCTCTTTTTTTCTCTCTCTTTCTCTCTCTCTTTCTCTCTCGCTTAATACTATACCATGTCTGTCTCTCTCTCTCTCTCTCTCTCTCTCTCTCTCTCTCTCTCTCTCTCTCTCTCTCTCTCTCTCTCTCTCTCTCTCTCGCTCTCTCAGTTCTTGCAGTTCCTCTTCTCCAAGGAGAACTCCATCTGGGATGATAAGTTCTCGGAGGTGCGCCACCTGGACATGAACAACCCTTTGTCTCACTACTGGATCAACTCCTCACACAACACGTCAGTATGGCTGGACACACAGAACTGTATTTTCGCAGATCTGTTTACAGTTAGTCATGGCTGTAAGTGAGGTTTGGTTATCATTTGCATTGTGTATTTCCTCCAGGTACCTAACAGGTGATCAGATCAGGAGTGAGTCATCCACCGAGGCCTACGTGCGCTGCCTGCGCCTGGGATGTCGCTGCATTGAGTGTGAGTATGTCGGGTGAATGAGTTCAAATCCCGGCCGTGCCAACATGACGTTGTGTCCTTGGGCAAAGCACTTCACCGTACTTGCCTCCTGGGGAATATCCCTGTAACTGCTGTGAGTCACTCTGGGTGAGCGCGTCTGCTAAAATGACTGAATGATACAGCTATGTTGTTGATGTCTGTGTCTAAACGCTGTGGACTCTGCCCTCTTCCAGTGGACTGCTGGGAAGGTCCAGGAGAACCAATCATATACCACGGCTGGACCAGAACCACTAAGATCAAGTTTGAGGATGTAGTCAAAGCTATCAATGAGCATGCCTTTGTAACATCTGAGTGAGTTAAACACACACAAATAACACACATTGTGTAATGGAAGGGAGCACCAATGTCATGGTGGTGCTCCCTTCAATTGTTAAGAGCCAGGGGGTGAAAGTTGTCCCCCTCACCCCTGTTCCAGGTATCCAGTGATACTGTCCATCGAAGAGCACTGCTCCATCGAGCAACAGCGGCAGATGGCGCGCATCTTCAAGGACGTGTTCCAGGACAAGCTGCTCACGGAGCCTGTGGATCAAATGGCAGACCAGCTGCCCTCTCCAACACAGCTCAAAGGCAAGATCATCCTCAAGGTGAGGGGCTGTGGGTGCTGGTTGGAGGAGGTGGAGTTGGGAAAAAACAACAGATGTTTTTTATTTGAAAAAGTTATGTGTGGTGAGTCATTGTTTGTTCTCATACGGATGTGTGTGTGTGTGTGTGTTTATGTGTGTTCTTGTTGGATCTTCAGCACAAGAAGCTTACTGTTGATGGTGGCTTTGTCAGGAAGGACTTCAGGAAGGGTGAGAAACAGGGAGATCTGGACATCTGGGATCCTGTGGACCAGGTAGACCTTTATTTACAATCCGTCCATCTTATCCATCCATACACTGTTCTGCCTTTCAGAAGTCGACATTAAGATCAACTGCAATTCCTTGTTTCCCTCCAGCGTTGGAATAAGCATTATTGCGTGATCTCTGATGATAATCTGTACTATGCTGAGGAAAACGAGGAAGAGGATGAAACTACCAAGGTAGCTCAAGAAGAATAGGATGGTCGTATCCATAGGACACAAACATACATCCAAACCACCCATCGATTTCAAACCCATCACTTTGTTCATTTGACGCCCACATCCCCAACCCCATCTAGGCTCCACAGCACATCTCCGAGCCCTGGTTCCATGGTCGCATGCGTGAGGGCAGGCAGACAGCTGAACCTTTGCTCCAGGAGTTCTGTGCTGAGTCAGGGGGGCGAGATGGGACCTTCCTGGTCAGAGAGAGTTACACGTTTACCTCCGACTTCACTCTTTCCTTCTGGTAGGCCGTCGCTTCTCCTACCCTCCTTTCTTCCTTGTTTCGTATTAGTTTTCCCACCATCCCCATTCAGATACTTCCTTTTAGTCGGTTCAAATGAATTCTCCCAGTGCTAGAAGTAAATGGTTAAACTTATACTTTCATCTTAAAAGAAAGGCCTCTTTCTCCTTAGTCTTTGTGAGGAGATGGATGAGATGAGTCTGTGTGTGGTTGTGTGACTACATGTGAGAGTGTTTTACCCCTATGTTGTTAATGTAAAATGAACGAAGGTGCACCCAACATGGAACCTTGTGGAACGCCTTTAGTGATGGCCATGATGCTCGATTGAATTCCTTTTGAGAGTTCAGTCTCAGAGTTCCATCTGTGCATGTATTTGGTGTGACGCAGGCGCAGCGGACGGGTCCAGCACTGTCGTCTTCGTTCTGGAACGGAAGGTGGACACACATACTACTATCTGACGGACAACCTCCACTTCCCAAGCGTCTATGCTCTCGTGCAGCACTATCGAGAGAACCCCCTCCGCTGCCATGACTTTGAACTGCGCCTCACAGATGCTGTGCCCAAACCTAACCCGCACCTGCAGGAGGGGTAAGACACACACATCACACACACACACATTACACACAAACACACACATTACACACATGAATATGCTAAAACCCAAGTACTAGCGCTTTGTATCTCCTCCCCTCGCATGCTTATGAACACTCCCCCCCCCCTCCCCTCCGCCCCTCCTCTTATTCCTGGTGTGCGCTCTTCCAGATGGTTCTACAGTAACCTGAGCAGAGGCGAGGCAGAGGACTACCTGATGAGGATCCCCAGAGATGGAGCCTTCCTCATCAGACAGAGAGAGGAGGGGGACTCCTACGCCATCACGTTCAGGTACTGAACACGACCCCAGGCAAGTCCCACCGTGTTAATGCTCGTGTCTTGTGCTTCTGTTGGCGTTGTGCACTTATGGTGTTGTGTGTGTGTGCGTGTGTGTGTGACCTCAGAGGGGATGGGAAGGTGAAGCACTGTCGGATCCATAGGAATGGCTCTATGTATGTTCTGGGCACGACCACAGAGTTTGAGAGCCTGGTTGAACTGGTAAACTACTTCCGTAAAAAGCCGCTATATCGCAAGATCAAGCTACGCTACCCTGTCACTCCTGAACTTGTCAAGCGCTTCAGTTTGGTGAGACACGCTCGCATTACTTGATGTTTCGTATGCTTTGGTCTTGTCACTGACTCAGTTTCTCTGTAGGAAAAAGACTGTGCATCCTTGTATGATATGAAGACCTATGTTGAGCCCAATGAAATCGAGCCATCTCTGGTGAGTCAGCGGCCGTTAGGCTTTGTGTGTCTATTGAGGTTGGTTCACAGCACATCTCCCAGTCTATTTGAGCCTCAGTGTGTGCATACTGTATCTCTAAGCTACGGACACACACACCAATGTTCTCACTTATATCTCGTGTAGACATCCCAAAAGCAATCCACTCCATTGCTTGTGCATGTGGATCTGTGGGCTGGTTTGACTAGTGATATACGCCTGTCCTTCCACAGCCCCAGAGCACTGTCAAGGCCTTGTACGACTACCGGGCCATGAGACCAGATGAGCTCACCTTCTGCAAGGGAGCTCTGATCCATAATGTGTCAAAAGACAATGACGGGTGGTGAGTCAGGACAAACGAAATCACACACTGACATACACACTCTCTTTCGTTTGAGTCTCAAGTCTGTGCTGCCCCTGGCAGGTGGAAAGGGGACTATGGTGGGAAGTTGCAGCTGTTTTTTCCTGCCAACTATGTAGAGGAAGTGGCCAACAACGTGAGGACGGAACCTAAAGACCAGGTTCGAGCTGCTCCTTCACACCACACACTTGATCCAAGAAGGGATTCAGACTCTGCTAAAGATGTGATGTTGGTGTTTGTCAGGACTTGGAGGACAACCCTCTAGGGGATTTGTGTAAGAACGTGGTGGACATCTCTAAGTGCAACATCAGTAAGTATCTCTGGGTATCTCTTAGAGATAGCAGTTCAAATCCACCTCTGAAATACTGCACCTGTATTCTAGAGGTTAGAGATGTGGTCATTTATGCTTTCTCCCTGGCAACACTAGTTCTCTATTTCCCCCCCCCCTCTCTTTTTCTCTTTCTCACTCTCTTTTGCTGACATCCTTTTTCTAACATTTTCAGTTCGCTCTTCAAAGAACGGTAAAGTCCACGTACTGACGCTTCAAGTGAGAGAGCAGGATGGGGTTCAGTTCGACTTGGCGGCAGACACACCTGAGGAGCTGTTTGAGTGGTACCTGGTGGCTTGGGACATCACTCAGAGGGAACAGAATAAACAGTTCCAAGAACAAGCGGAGGCAAGTACAGACACAGTAGCATAAGTGGAACAAACCCAATACTAGAGATTCAGAACAATAAATGACCCTGTACTTGCTAAATGACCCTGTCTGCTAAATGACTAAATGTAAATGTAAAAGAATAAACACAACACAACACTTGATAGAACATTTAGGATCCACTTAGTAGTAGAAACATTGTAGAATAAGGAACAAACACAGCAGTAAAGACTGAGAATTATTGTAGTACAGTTAGGTGCCTGTTGTGAGTCACACAAGGAAGGAAAAGCATCTAAGCTATGAGTTATGCTATTCTCAAAGTTAGACCGTTTTTATGTCCTGTACAATAGATCAGGAAACAGGTGAAGGTGGAGAAGAAAGCAGAGGTTGCTATGGAGATGTCGGACCTGGTGGTGTACTGTCAGCCTCGTAGCAAGGATAAGGAACGCTTCAGTATGACCTTTGACCCCCGCCCAACGCAAACACACAGCCAACTTTGTTATATACGTTTACATATATATATATATACTATATTCAAAAGACCACTGTTGTCATAATCCAAAGAAGTGGACTAGAGGCTAATTGAGGAATTAAATAGTTATTATATAATATACGTCTGTATTCCTTTGTATGTTTCATTCTGCTGTTGCTCTCCTCAGCAAACTACTGCTACAAAGAGGTCCGCTCCTTTGTTGAAAACAAGACACCGTCCAGGAATCGGACTGCGGACTTCTTGCGGTACAACAGAAAGTCTCTAAGTCGCATTTACCCCAAGGGCCAGCGTGTCGACTCCTCCAACTATGACCCCTACCCTCTCTGGGCCATGGGCTGCCACATGTTAGCGCTCAACTTCCAGACTCCAGGTGCATTTTTTAAATTTATATATAGTTTATTTAAACAGAGGGTTTGTCTGTTCAGATCTTAGGATCCTGTATTGAGTGTTTCTATTTCTTCTGTTCTTTTTAAACGTGTGTTCAGATAAGTACACTCAACTCAACAGCGCCCTCTTCAGTTTGAACGGCCGTACAGGCTACGTTCTGCAGCCTGAGATGATGCGCGCTGACAGCTACGATCCACATCTGGAGAAGAAGAAAGTCAAGTTCAGCATCACGGTCAAGGTGCAGCTCCTAATCCCCCACACTGCACTGCTCCTCACCTATAGAATCTCCACCCAAAGTCATTTTAAACCGTATATTTTTCTGTATTTTTTGCTGAATGTTACAAGATGGTGACTCCTCTTTGCAGGTGATAGCAGCTAGGCACCTCCCCAAGCCTGGGAGGAGCATTACTAGCCCCTTTGTGGAGATTGAGCTGTGTGGACATACAGAGGATAGCAAGTTCAAGACTGTTGTCTACCGTGAGGAGAAGGGAAAAGACCAGGGAGGGAACAGGGGCACTTTTTAATCACTTTTTAGCCCTAGCCCATGTACAGTATGTTGGACATGTTGTTAGTCTGTGTTCCTACACGTGTGTAGTCCTGGTTTGTGTGATTCTCTCAGGGGATAATGGTCTGAACCCGGTATGGAAAGCCCCAGCTGAGCCTGTTATCTTCACTGTGTATGAGCCAGAGCTCACCTTCCTACGCTTTGTGGTCAACGAAGAAGACATGTTCTCAGACCCCAACTTCCTGGCCCAGGCCACATTTCCTGTCAAAGGCATTCGCTCAGGTAAAGTTGCTGCATACACACACACACATACACATACACACAGGTCTGCAAGAACATCATATTCAACGTTGTACCTTGATATACTTGACAATAGCTTTGGTCCTTGCAGCAACAAACTGTCTTGGGTCTCCGTGTAGGTTACCGTTCAGTTCCTCTAACCAACGGATTCAATGAGAGTATCGAGCTGGCCTCTCTGCTGGTCTACATTGACATGCAACAAGTGGAGGTAACACGCACACACACATACATTTTAAAGGTGTGTTTTCAGAAGTAATGAGTTTGTATTTTGAGCGTGTGGCTTTTACTTCTGTGTCTGTCACTCTGTTTGTCCATTAGAAAGCAGAAGAGGAACTGTATTCCTCTTCGAGCCAATTGCGCCGGAGGCAGGCCGAGCTGAGCAATGAGCTCTTCCTGTACGACACTCACGCCAACATCAAACGCTCCGCCCCCCGTGATGATCTCATGAAAGAGTTCTGCACCAATGAACAACAGCTGATGAAGATTCAAGACACCTGCAAACAGAAGTAGGACTTGTACATGTGTTTCTACTGGCTGTTCGTATGTTTCACTCTGTTGTATTTTTAATACACATGTGGCTATGGATTCAGTGTGTTATTGTTGACTTAATCTATTGTGTTCCAGGATTAAAGAGAAGAAAATCAACAACAGCAAGTTCTATGCCTGAGAAAATCACCGCTTTGACAAGATAGGTTAAGATATTGAAGTTACATTTCATTAGGACCTTATTGTAAACTGTACCTGCCTTTTATATTTCTTTGCATGTTATGTTTTGGAGCTGGTCAATAGTGTGATAAACAGATGTTTGTGTTGCTTTTATAGTTTTGTTGAAATATTTACTTGCAATGTCCCTCTGTATTTTTTTTATAAATAGTCAATAAAGCCAGAGTGCTGCTTTGAGATTCAGGTACCATGTTTTCTGGGCTATAAACCATACCACCTAAAATTGAAAACAAATATATCCAAATATATATATTTTGTCACATATAAGCTGTACGGACTATGAGCCGTGGGTTATCCAGGCTGAGAAATAAGACATTTACATAGAAAGATTTTGTACCATAAGCGTTTATTCCTATATCTGAACTGATTGTTTCTGAACAGTGTCTTTAACACGGCAGTAAAAGTGCTGATCAAACGAAACAGAAAAGTCACTGATGGTTTCATTCATCTTCCTCCTGTGCACTAAAACGAAATACAGTAGCTTTATTTTTCTTCCTCCTGTGTACTGAAACCACTGAACACCAACCCACTGTCACTTATTCTTTCTGCGAAAGCTTTGACAGGTAAACTATCGCCCGTCGGAGATGCTTGCCTTATAGTTGTAACTTAATTTATTTATTTACTCTTTCTGTGTTATAGAGGGACAGTATACAATAATTGACATTTTACAGATAAAATGCACCCAATTATAGCCAAAAGGCTAGTTTCCATTGGTAGTCCCCCTGCCAGAAGGAGAATGGCAAAGTTACCTATCAATGAAAATAATAAATTACAAGCAAAAAGCAGGTAACAATAAAACAATTACAATATATATATATAAAACTGATGCAACCCCTCCCAAACCCCAAGCATTACCCCGCCCCACCCTGCCTAATGCTGGCAGCTTTGGTTGTCTATCAGCCATTTCTTTAATATTAGTTTGAATGAACTGTAAGAACTGGACTCTCTTATGTTTTGTGGTATTGTATTCCACTCAGCAGCGGCTTTATAAGTGAAAACTGGCTGACCAAAAGTTGGTTTCTTGAAAGACAGTGCACAATCACCTCTTGCAGACCCTCTAGTAGCACTAGTTACAGATGATCTTAAGCTCTTCCCTTGGCACTAACTGGTTTCTCACCACGTATGTTTCATAATCTGTAAATCCGACCGATGCTCTTTTGTAAAGAGCAAGCTCGCTTTGGATAAAAGCGTCTCCCAGCACTGTTGGATATCTTTTCACCACACCAAGCACAACGATCAAATAATGTCACAATCGTCTACATACGTCACCATTTTAGAGTGTACAACCCTAGCAACCAACCTAGCAACCCAAACAACGTTTTAAAAGCTTAAATACAACAAAATCGTTCGAAAGTTCTTGGGTGTCGTGGGGTAGTCTTGTAATCATGAGACCCGGGTTCGATACCACCCTCCCCCGCTAGGGACACTCGAGTGTACATATCAGTGTTAATGTGAGTTGCATGTGTAATCACTAGCAAAATACCATTAATAATGATGTGCACACGAGGGTGGTATCACATGATTACTCTTTTGTGTATTAAACATAAATACGTTATATATATATTCGTTTTCATTTAGCAAACTATAAATATATACAGTATATGTCCAGATACATTGTGCTGGTTGGGCCTCTGGGCAGTTCCATGGGCGAACTGTATGTGAAGCCTTCTGTGTTGTTGTTTGTATACTAAAAGGGCTATACAAATACTGTCAATTAGATTTGAACTTAGGCTTCATGTACAGTACGCCCATGGAACTGCCCAGTAGCCCAAGCAGCACAATATATCTGTATATATATATATCATCTATTTATGTTTCATACACAAAATATAAATTGTGTATAATGGCGTATGGCCAGACAGGAAGGGGGAAGGACCATGATTAGCTCCCAGCCGGAGGAGCCCTTAGGTCTGGAGCCTGATGCTGCATCATCCCCAAAGCTGCCTGGGAGATCTTCAGGTGAGAGAGAGATTGAGGGAGAGAGGGAGGGAGGGGGAGAGAGAGAGGTTAGGTTAACCTCATGCTCTGTTAGTGTGAAGGCATGTTGACCTGCCCTGTGTGTGTGTATCTGTATTCATGTGAGCGTGCATGTGTATGTGTTTTGTGTATCTGTATGTGTGTGTCCAAGGCACTTCACCCTACTTGTCTCAGGGGGGAATGTCCCTGTACTTACTGTAAGTCGCTCTGGATAAGAGCTTCTGCTAAATGACTACATGTTGTAGGCTGATCGCAGAAAAGACTCCAGAAAGCCACAAGGTGGAGGTGTCGTTGGTAGAGGTCTACAACAATGAGGTGTTTTATCTGCCAGCGAGGGACAAGGCGGGAGTCCCCATTGGGGCCAGAAGGGACGTCTTTACTACCAGTACAGGGACCAGCGAGGTTCCCTGCCTCACCTACATGTGAGTCCACTACCACTACGAGTGTGTGGTGCTACCACTGCCTGGTATTCCTGTAACAGCAAAGAAAGTGCCAGTATTGCTAAGGAATTTGTGGCTGACTGTGAAATGTAACATTGCCTATTTAAAGCATCAGTGACTGGTAAGATTTTGTCACAAGTTCTTATAATTTGGTAAAACGCGTCACAATCCCTGTCAGCTTCTTTTGTTCCCGAAAATGTTCACATTACATTTTTATTTATTTATTTTTTGTTTACAATTCAGCTTTATACATGACATTTGAAGCTGCTGACAAAATGTTGCACACAGTCGAACTTTTAGCAGGAAAACGACTCAATTCTAGCAGTTGGTCTTGAACACGTGCTCTGTGCTTCGGGCCAATCACAATCCTGTTTGTGGCCCGTTCGATTGGTTAACAACACCGTGAAGCTTTAAATCCAGGAAGTATAAATTTTAATTTTAGCCCCGTGACTGCCCGTGATGGACTGAAAGAAAAAGGTTCCGTCTAGGTAAGCTGTAACATTTCCTTTTATCGTCATATCGTGTTTTAATGATATGGTATTGTTTGTATACTACTAGTTAAATTAAATGATTAGGCTAGCCATTAGCTTTTGTGTTATCTCATGTCGTAGATCACTGGTCTGACCAGGCTGCCAATATTATTGACAATACCAGTCAGTTTGTGGAAATGGTCACCATAGGCTGTACACTACAGTTTGCATTCAAACTAGTAATCGGATTGATATGCACACTGTTAGACTATCGTTTTTGTGTGTTTTTTGTTGTTGTTACTAACCGATATGATGCCGGCTGACATTTTGCCCAGGTCAAGACATGGGGAACACAGACAGTGCGGTGGTGCAGCAGCGGGTGGCCCGGTTTCGCCAGGAGGAGCGGCCTGTGGTGGAGGGCTTATTCGACAAGCTTCAGCAAGGCTCGAGTTCTACTGCAACCGGGAAAACCAAGACGTTTCTAGAACTGGACACCTTAAAGGTGTCTCACACAGTGGAGCATATCATTGTTTCCCATTGAATACTTTTTGTTGTTGTTGAATTTGGTCAAATAGAAGCGTAGGAGAGGAGAAGTTAAAGTAACTGACGGTCCTGTGTTGCAGGTTGCCATGGCAGATGTAGCCTCAGAGCAGATGGTGCAGCGTGTCTACGCTGCGATAGCCAGCATGGACACTGGGGTGGAAGCAGGGAGTGGCGAGACGAAGGGCGTGGCCGCAGAAGCAGGGGTGAGCCACGACCAGCTGCTCATCTTCCTGGCAGACGTCCTGCGCGGCACGGCCGAGGAGCGGGCACCCATCGCCATGGTGATGGCGGGGGGGTCAGTGGCTGGCGTCGCCACGTGCGACCAGGTTTTAGAGGTGAGCATGGAATTCCTTCTTTCTCTCTTTTAGACTCTTTGGTCATCATCTACTGATGCCTGTACCTGTTCTACTGTAGTTCTTGCAGGACCTGGTGACGGCTGTGGTACAGATTCTGATCCATAGGGGGCGCCTAAGAGGCTGGCAGCCAGACCACATGGGAGACTGTTCCTTGGGGGTCAAATTACTGGCTGAGCAGATGTGCTCTGAACTGAAACCCTCAGGTAAGTGGAAACCCATTCTCAATACGTCCCTTATGGAACCCCTTTTGAACAGGCATTACGTAGGGGCCTCAGTGCATGGGGTCGATTTTGGGCTTTAGTCCTTCGCATCACATGACGCCTGCCCCTCCCCTCCTCAGACGGTGTCTGTGACGTGTCCGTCCTGGAAGACTGGATCTTCCGGGAGAGCCAGGTGGCCGTGTACCTGAACCTGCTCATCTCCGAGGGCCTAGGCTTGGCTCTGTCCTCCCAGCCGCCTCCCCCGCTCCTCCCCGCCTGCCAGGAGGCCCCCTGGGGGAAGCTGCGCTGCCTGTTAGACCTGCCTTCCCTCATGTTCCTGGCCCCCCAGCTACCGGAGGGCGTGAGCGCCCCCTGGAGGCTGCTGTTCTCCACCCAGCTGCACGGGGAGAGCTTTTCACGAGTGGTGGGCAGCTGCACTCACAAGGGCCCCAGCCTGCTGCTGATCAGGGACACCAAGGGCCACGTTTTCGGGGGCTTCGCCTCCCACACCTGGGACGTCAAGCCACAGTACCAGGGTAAGGACTGCAGCTACGCGGAGGATCTCCTATGTGAGGATTGGTTACGTTTTGATCTTTTGGGTTTTGTTTTTTTTTCTCTATAGGAGACTCCAGGTGTTTCCTATTTTCAGTGTTCCCACATTTAAGGGTGTACAGCTGTACAGGATACAATGATCACTACATGTACCTCAACCAAGGACAGCAGACCATGCCTAACGGACTGGTAAGGCTCGCCAACTTCACTAACAGCATCTGTTCATTTCCCTCAATGTCTGTGTGCTGAAGCTTTATTTCTCTCTCCAGGGTATGGGTGGGCAGCACGGGTACTTTGGCCTGTGGCTAGACAGCGATTTTGGGCGTGGCCACAGCCGTGCACGGCCTCGCTGTACTACGTATGGCAGCCCCCAGCTCTCAGGGGAGGAAGACTTCATGCTGGACCATCTAGAGATCTGGGCGGTGGGCAAACCCCCCCAGGAGCAGGACCAAGAGGTCAGTCGTACGTGTGTCAAGGGGGTGGCCTTCAGCATGGGTGGGGAAGGGTCAGGGTTCATACTGACTGAGCTGTTTGTCTTTCTGTGTAGCAGAAGAGAAGCATCCTGGATGTGGACCCTGAGGCCCAGGCCATGATGGAGATAGTAGGCAAGACCATGCACAGCCAGGGCCTCCGGGAGCCAGAAGAGGACCTCAGCTAGAGGCCCCTGGGTCCTGGCCCCCGGGTCCTGGCCCCCAAGCTTATTCAGTGTTACGTGTGTGTGTACTAGACTGTTATTTCACTGTGTGTATTCATTGACAGATTCAATCCAATAAAACTTGAATTCTACCTTGGCATGTGCTTTGCTCTGTTCTGCATAACATTTTGGAAACATAGTCAGATGGCTCAGCAGGTTAAGGCGTTGGGCTCATGATTGGAAGGTTGTGAGTTTGATTCCTGGCTGTGGATACATGATATTGTGTCCTTGGGTAAGACACTTCACCCTACTTGCCTGAGGAGCCTTGTACTTGCTGTAAGTCGCTTTGGATAAAAGCGTCTGCTAAATGAGTAAATGCAATGTAGTCATACTTTATATTTGCGCTCAAGGAAATGTGTACATTATTCACAAAATCTTTGAACAGATTTTGTCGGTCATCTGTGCTGTAAATCAGTTGTGATGGTCCCTATGGGCTAATGGTCTGAACCTAGGTTGGGAAAAAAATACCAAGTCTTATTTGAAACATATTCACAGACAGTTTATTTTGATTGAAATTATTTCACATCATAGTTGTTATTTTTCCTGTTGAAGTTCTCGTATTTTATGACAACAGCCACAGAGCAGCGGCAGCAGCGGTTCCCCAGCACGGGGAAGCAGATCGCGCGACATGAGAAAAAATGACGGCGGCCCTCGTCTGCCCTGCCAAATATGACTACAAGGAATTGTGGGAAGTTTTCCTGCCCATGACTGACTGGGCCACAAGGGGGCGCCAGAGCACAGGACGCCCTGACGCCATGACCATTAAGACTTTTAAGCGCAGTCACAATTAAAATGATAGAAACCTTTGACTAATTCAGAAGAAAGTGTTTAGAACAGCTTGTCATATCAACTCAGGCGGGACAGGGAGACTGACAAAGGGGGGGACAGGGAGATGAGAGCGGCCAAATCAAACCAAACCAAAGCATTGCACATGGAGCTCCACAGGGTTTTACAAATAGATGAGTCATTTTCTTTTTAATAACAATCACGTGTCCTCTACAGTATAAAAAAAAACAAAAACACATCCCATCTCTTACCTCTACACCTCCATAACCAAGCCCTGACCCTCCCTGAACCTTAGTAACATGGTACTGGGTATAATTCTGCTTTCTGATAGGCTGAGACCAAAACCACCTGACACCTGTCAGTCACATAAGCCAGGAGCTGAGGGCTCGCATCGTTAGGCTAAGATTTGCTTAAAGGACACACATTCTCTCTCAGGAGATATACATGTAGAAACGAAATATTAAACCGAGAGGAACATCCAACCCCTTCCATCTGGAAGTGTCAGCCTTCTGGTGCACATGTTTTGACACGCCCCGACCTGTCTCTCTGACACGTCCAGACCTGGGGGCGGAGGGGCAGGGGGGGCGGAGGGGCGGGGGGGGGGGGGGGGGGGAGGGGGGGGGGCGGAGGGGCCAGGGTGGGGGCACAGTTTTCAGAAAGATAGTGATCCAACCCCTTTGAATGGACTTTTCAATCTTCCAAAAATAATTAAGTTACAAAATAAAAACAACAGCTGATTCCAGCGACATGTACATGCAAACAATTACAACAAAGTAAAACTAACAAACAGGCAACGGATTCTTGATTAAAGTGAAATAAAAAAAAAGAATTTGAACAGTTGAAAAAAATAACCAATAATTAAAAGATTTTAACCACTGAAAACATACTTAATAATGACAAGTTAGATTACAGTGCACTTTGTGTGAAAAGAATTAAACCATTGTACTGATAATGACCACACGCTCACATCCTGAGGATGACCCAACACCCCAATGACCACACACACACACACACACACACACACACACACACACACACACACACACACACACACACACACACACACACACACACACACACAACAGGAAAGCCCAGAAAAAAGGAAGAGGAATAGAGAAGAGGGGGATGGACTTCAAAGAAAGGGGAGAAAATAAACTTGTATATACATGACACAGGGTTCTTAACCAGGTCCACAGAGCCACTAACCACCATGGCACAAGGAAACAAGAGATCCCCTTTCCCCTCCCTCAGGACGGGTCCTGGTCGGCCCCAGCCTGGCCCTCAGGGGCCGTCTCCAGCAAACAGAACACAGGATCACTCAGGACAAAACACCACAGGAAGAAAAAAAAAAAAGTCAAAAGAAGAAAAGGATTTGAAACGGGCCGTTTTACGAAACAGTACATCTGCGTTCCTAAAGGGTGTGTTTGTTTGTGTGTGTGAGCGCGCGCGTGCACAAGCGCGAGACAAGGGATCGATGGTCACCTCCCCCCCCCCCCCCCCCCCCCCCCCAGAGCGGAGGCCCTTCCTGACAGAGATCCTCTATCTCCCCCCGCCCCCCGATGCTGAGTCAGCTCATCCCCTGCGTCACCGCAAACCCCAACACTCCTCCGCTGTCGATCCATGTAAACATGTTCAGAGGGTGAGCTGTCTCGATTTGGAACCAGACCTGGTGTCATCCCCCCTCCCCACCCACCCACCCACCCCCAGACTACAGCCAGGGCCCCGTCCTCAAGCCGGGACATGAGGTCCATCGCACAGACCGTCTCAACCTTCGTCTCTAATAGTCGGAAGACAGTGCCTTCCGACCCAAACAAAGGACGTTTGAAATGAACCCGCCATTTTGACGGGGCAAATATTGACTCTGGAAGCCTGCGATTGAGGTTTAGGGGGGGGGGTCCAATTCCATGAACCTCAAGTCCACGTCTAGGAGGGGGCTCCCACGCTCCCCCAGAATGCAAGCACCCCACCCCCCACCCCCCGGCGTTCATGTCTCGTGTAGAAAGGAACTCTGATTGGAGGGCCACTGAATCATCAATCACCAATGTGTATCCACGGTTACAGCGTCCCATCGCTGGGGCCGGGTATGGCGCACGCGTTAGAACGTTCTGGTGGGGGTCGTCGCAGTGGCGACTGTCTAGAAGGGGCAGTTTGTCCGACGGGAACAAAGTGTCTTAGTAACGACAGAACATAGTGAAAGAGTTATAAATAGAAGGTAGTCCCAGACTAGCCACTGTACTGCTCAAGCAGTCGGTTAAATATGGGTCCTATTATGTACACTGAAAACACCAAGAAAAAAATGTCACATGGTTTTTGTTTTTCTAAATCACCGGTGGTTTCTGCTCAGAGCAGAACTTCTGCCATGTCTGCTTTTGAAAACGTCATCAGGATATACACACACACACATTCATGTATATATATATGTGTATATATATATACGTATACATCTTCTATATAAACACACAGTATATGAAAGCAGAGATGTCTGGAAAAATATGTTCGTTCAAGTTGATTAAAAAGTTGATTATTTTGAGAGTGAGCACATCGAATGAGGAACAGGCACAGTCGGGCAACCTCTCTCCAAACCTGAGGTTGCATCCGTCACTGATGAAGGACTCCGATGGCCAGGGTCTGACCCCCTGGCGACCTCCCTCACCCTAACATGAGCGCTGAACACGTTGTCTCGAGTGCTGCGTTTGGACCAACTACAGGCAATATCAAAAGAGAACTGGAATGTGGACGCATGGTTTATCCAGCCTTCACCAGGGTACAACATCTCTTCGAAGATGGACAGAGAGAGAGGGAGTGAG
>CM059290.1:3970000-3972500 GCA_030340665.1 Neosalanx taihuensis
CACGCACACACACGCACACACGCATACACACACACACACATACACACACCTACACGCATACACACACACACACACATACACACACCTACACGCATACACACACACACACACACGTACACACACACATGCAGACACACACACGCACAGACACACACACATGCAGACACACACACGCACACACACACATGCAGACACACACACGCACAGACACACACACATGCAGACACACACACGCACACACACACGCACACTCACTCATACACACACACACACATGCACACACAAACACACGCACTCACTCACACTCACTCACAGACCCATAACCCCCCCCCCCCCCCCCCCCCCCCCCCGTGGAGCTGGTGGACACTTACAGCATCTTGAGGATGAGGGCGAAGCAGCGGAGGACGCGGTCTGCCTGGGCGGGCAGCTGGATGGACAGCGTGTTGAGGGCGGGGCTCACCAGCAGGCAGTCAATCAGGTTGGGCTCACTGTCGCCCCCCGCTGGAGACTTCCGGCGCACGTTGGCCTGGTTGTTGCTCCTCTCCAGCTCCACCAGGATCTCGCTGGAGTTGACGATGGAGGGCGGGGGGGAGAGGGGCAGCGTGGGCGGGGGGGAAAGGGGCAGCGAGGGGGTGGGGGAGAGGGTGCCGGACGGCGGCGGCGGCGGCGGGTGGGAGAGGGGGAGGAGGGACGGGGGCGGAGGGGTGGGCGGGTCCGGGCGCAGGAGGCGGAGCGGCAGGGGCGGCTTGCGCTCGTTCTGCTGCTGGCACCCGTTCCTGATCTCCTTCAGGCTGGGGGAGTTGTCTCGGCTGGGGGGGGGGGCAGGGGGCGGGGCGGGGGGCGGGGGGCACGACAAGAGAAGGATCAGCCAAGAGAAAGGGGGACTGCGTACATATAACAGGGGGACTGCATGTTTGAGTATCGCCGTGTTTGCGTGTGTAAGCATGTGTGTGTGCCTGTGTGTGTGTGTGACCCACCTGTTGATGTAGTCCTCGTAGCAGGAGTAGATGGCTGCCAGGCACACTGCCACCAGGTTGGGGAGGACACGTGGGTGAGGGCACTGCCCTGTAGGACCATGCATGCTGGGGCACACACACACATTTCAGATGCTTATCAGAACCCGCTGATGACATCTGCTTTAAAATGACGGGAATGACAGCGACTGTTCTCCAGAGAGAGAGACACAAGGAGAGAGGCAGAGAGAGAGAGAGACAAGGAGAGAGGCAGAGAGAGAGGCGAGGAGAGAGGCAGAGAGAGAGGCGAGGAGAGAGGCAGAGAGAGAGACAAGGAGAGAGGCAGAGAGAGAGAGACAAGGAGAGAGGCAGAGAGAGAGACACAAGGAGAGAGGCAGAGAGAGAGGCGAGGAGAGAGGCAGAGAGAGACAAGGAGAGAGGCAGAGAGAGAGACACAAGGAGAGAGGCAGAGAGAGAGACAAGGAGAGAGGCAGAGAGAGAGACAAGGAGAGAGGCAGAGAGAGAGACAAGGAGAGAGGCAGAGAGAGAGGCGAGGAGAGAGGCAGAGAGAGACAAGGAGAGAGGCAGAGAGAGAGGGACAAGAAGAGAGGCAGAGAGAGAGATAAGGAGACAGGCAGAGAGAGAGATAAGAAGACAGGCAGAGAGAGACAAGGAGACAGGCAGAGAGAGAGAGACACAAGGAGAGAGGCAGAGAGAGAGAGACAAGAAGACAGGCAGAGAGAGAGAGATAAGAAGACAGGCAGAGAGAGACAAGGAGACAGGCAGAGAGAGAGAGAAAACAAGGAGAGAGGCAGAGAGAGAGAGAGACAAGAAGACAGGCAGAGAGAGACAAGGAGACAGGCAGAGAGAGAGAGAAAACAAGGAGAGAGGCAGAGAGAGAGAGAGACAAGAAGACAGGCAGAGAGAGACAAGGAGACAGGCAGAGAGAGAGAGAAAACAAGGAGAGAGGCAGAGAGAGAGAGAGACAAGAAGACAGGCAGAGAGAGACAAGGAGACAGGCAGAGAGAGAGAGAAAACAAGGAGAGAGGCAGAGAGAGAGACACAAGGAGAGAGGCAGAGAGAGAGACACAGAGAGACACACAGAGAGACACACAGAGAGAGAGAGACAGGGCAGTATACCTGTGAACGAACTTCTTCACCACCTCCATGCCGGCATTGAGCTCATTCAGAGCCAAGATGTACTCCTGGGTGAAGAGGCGCAGACGAGGACACTTCCCAAAGTCCTGTGTGTGTGTGTGAGTGAGGGGGAGGGGGGGTAAACATGAGTTTAGACTGTGGGACTCAGGAGGGACTGTGGACACATTAGAGGTGTACTCAGGCCCCACCTACCATGTTGTGTTTGAGGATTCTCTGCACCACAGGAGTGAACACCTCTATCACCACCATGGAGCGAGGCCTCTCACGGCAGTGCTGCAAACACACACAGCACGACAATCATACTGGGCACTGTGTGCGCTGTATAAGTAGTGTGTGTGTGTGTGTGTGGAGTGTCGAATGTGTGTGGAGGGTGTGTGAAGGTTGTGTAG
>CM059290.1:3975000-4005000 GCA_030340665.1 Neosalanx taihuensis
TCTGCCACACCGTGCTCCCTATGACCGTGTGCGCTTTGTCTCTGCCCCTCTCTCTTTGTGTCTCTCCCCCTCGGCCTCCCTCCCCCCTTGGTTTGTCTCTCTCCGGGGTTTTTCGTCTACGTCTCTCTCCTCCTGTTCTTCCTCTCTCCGTTGGTTTGGTTGTTCTCTTTCTCTGCGCGACGACAGAACAAACAGGCCGTTCCTCTCTGCGTCCCCCTCCCCCTTCTACAGAACAAACAGGCTATTCCTTTATTTACATCTCCCTCCCTAGCTGATAGAGGCCCGGCCAGGCTGTTCCCCTCATAGCCACGTCCCCCTCTCTCCCTCCTCCCACCCCAGATGCTCACCACACAAGCGGAGGCCATTATTGTGAAATCACAAAGACTTTCATTACAAGTCATATCCATACCAAACATTGATTCAGGGGAGAGATTTCTCGGACAAATGCAAAACCTACGTTTGTATCTGTTTTATTTAGGTTTGGATGAAGGCACAAATGCAAGGCGCATGCACGCATGCATGCATGCATGCATGCATGCACACAAATAACAAGGTAAGTCTTTCTCACACACACACACACACACACACACACACACACACACACACAGAATGATATAGACAACAGTGGAGTCGGGGTATAACAGCCATGTGAGGTCAAGACTGTTGATGGATTCAAGATGGAGGCTGAAGTTGCACACGACCCAGACAATAAAACCCTCAGCAGGTTACCATAGAAACAACCTCCCGCACAACAGCTTGCTGTGGTAAACCGCCTTTCTCTCTCTCCTTTACCTCTCCCTCTTTCTCCTCCTTCCTGCATCCCTCTCTCTCCCATCTCAGAAGACGGTTTCAAGGACTCTCTCGCTGGATCCCCTCTCAGGGTGTCTGCTCCTCCCTCTCTCTCTCTCTCTCTGCCTCCATCTTCATTTGTCTCCATCTGGTTTCCTCGCCGTCTTTCCGTGTCTCATCGTTCATTCTGTTTTTCTTCCTCCGGTGTTCAGGAGCTACGGCTGCGTTCCCTCCTCTCCACACCTCCACGTTTCCATAGAAACAAGGAGATGGAATGGACAGAGGTGTTTTTCCTTCGATCTTTACGTTGTTGTTTACGGGGAGAGGCAGACAGAAAGGCAGGAAAGATGTTTGGATTTGGCAAACGCGTCCAATATTCCATGTTGGACTGATGTCTAGATTCTGTCAGAGATACAATATATTACCAAAAGTATTTGGTCACCCAAATACCAAAAATTTGGCTTTAGAAATCCTACAATATTACCGGCTGATAATTGCTTGATAATTAGCCATACATTGTTCGTTCTTATCTTATCATACGGTACACTAACAACCTCCAAGACTAATATTATTGGTGGATGATACTGTTTGTTACAGTCCAGCTTCAGTTTATCTTTCCAGACAACATTTCACATTTCTCCACACTGACTGTGTTGATTTTTCACCCTGATCTCCCACAGAAAACACAACAACCTAAACACACTGACTATCACAGTTAGTTAGCGACTAGACCATAATATTATGGTCTGTACCTTTGAGTTCCCGACAAATAATAAAGGAACTCAATGTTTTACTGCAGCAGCTTTACAGTGCAGCAATCCATGACGAATGACAACAAAACAGGCCGTTCTTAACAGCCAGCCACTTCCTTGCTTGATAACCGGGCTCGCTTCCTCCTTTGAGAACATGGAGGAACAGCGTGGGTTGTCAACCTAACCAGCCCTCCAGGAAGACCAATCAGCACGTCCGAGTCAGAGCACAGACCAACCATAACAACATCCACAATCATGTGAACAAGGGTGAGGAGGATGATGGACAGATCATCCCAAGACTAAAGTTTCCTCTCTTTCATTCAGGGTACGAGTCATGGTTTCAGCTTTTAGTTAGTTTAGCTTTTAGTTAGTCCTCAGTCTGTAGGTGTCTAGTCAGTCCTTATGTGATTCATTCATTAATTCATTAAGTCATTCACTCATGTCAAACCATGCAGGGGCAACCAGTAGGAGCCAGCCTGCATGCTGACCAAGCCTACTGCCGCTGTCTAGCTAAGCCTGGCTAGCGCTTCAGCTTGACTCCCTGAGCGTAGCCTAGCCTAGCCTAGCCTAAAAACACAAAACAGCACTCATAGCCCAATCCCAAAGTGTAGCTCACACTGTCCTTTTTTTCTTCAATTTTCTCAATCCATCCCTTTCTTTCCTCTTAACCCCATGGGGGTTTAAAAGTGTTATTTAGCCTGTGTACTGTTATCACCTGTTATACATAGACAACTGCCTATAGCACTGTCACAGAAAACCTACAGTGGCACATTCAAATGGGCCACAATCGCAATACACTCCCTCCCACAGCGCTGTAATATTTGTGTATAAGACCAGCTACAGATCCATGTCTGATCAAGTCCAAAGTGCAGCAGCGTTTTATGGTTACTGGAAATCCCATTAGAGCAGTCCAGCTCCATCCAGCCCAGCTCCATCCAGCCCAGCTCCATCCACCCCAGCTCCATCCAGCCCAACTCCATCCAGCCCAGCTCCATCCATCCCAGCTCCATCCACCCCAGCTCCATCCACCCCAGCTCCATCCAGCCCAGCTCCATCCACCCCAGCTCCATCCAGCCCAACTCCATCCAGCCCAACTCCATCCACCCCAGCTCCATCCAGCCCAACTCCATCCACCCCAGCTCCATCCACCCCAGCTCCATCCACCCCAGCTCCATCCACCCCAGCTCCATCCAGCCCAACTCCATCCAGCCCAGCTCCATCCAGCCCAGCTCCATCCAGCCCAGCTCCATCCACCCCAGCTCCATCCAGCCCAGCTCCATCCACCCCAGCTCCATCCACCCCAGCTCCATCCACCCCAGCTCCATCCAGCCCAACTCCATCCAGCCCAGCTCCATCCATCCCAACTCCATCCACCCCAGCTCCATCCAGCCCAACTCCATCCAGCCCAGCTCCATCCAGCCCAACTCCATCCAGCCCAGCTCCATCCACCCCAGCTCCATCCAGCCCAACTCCATCCAGCCCAGCTCCATCCAGCCCAGCTCCACCCAGCCCAGCTCCACCCAGCCCAGCTCCACCCAGCTCCACCCAGCCCAGCTCCACCCAGCCCAGCTCCATCCAGCCCAGCTCCACCCAGCCCAGCTCCACCCAGCCCAGCTCCACCCAGCTCCACCCAGCCCAGCTCCACCCAGCCCAGCTCCACCCAGCCCAGCTCCACCCAGCCCAGCTCCATCCAGCCCTCCTCACACCCAGCAGAATCGCAGGGCCAGCATAAAACCTCCACAGAACCATCCAAACACAAGAGAACAGACTGACTTGTAGTTCTGTGGCCTGATAGAAAAGGCCAAGGGGAGGAAGAGAGGCTCATCTATGGTTGAGGTTATGTAAGACTTAGACAAGAGAGAGAGGGAACCAGCTGGAATTCCAGACAATAATTCCAATCTTGCCTTAATGGGAGCATTGTTCCAAAAAACAGGAGGAAGATCCTCTTTTAAAATATGAACATGAACCTGGAGATCTGCCAAGAGACACTGGGCCTTTGTGTCTGCTGTGTGTGTGCGTGTGTGAGAATCTGTACGGGTGTTTTGTGTCTGTGTTGTGTTGTTTTTAGTGTGTTTAAGGTTGTTGTGTGTGCGTGCGTGAAGGGGTATGGTTAAGTGGATGTTTGTGTACGCATCACAATCTCTGTTTAGTGAATTTATCACATGCAAAAGCCATCCAGCAGTGCAGCCATGACGCCAGTAAAGGGCTTTCCTGTCAAAAGTGTTGTTTGAAAATAGTTTTTATTGGGACACAGATATGTGCTATCTGTTCTGGGGATAAATTTATGGTGCCAGTTACCAGCAAGACTCATCCTTTACCAATGGGAACCACTTGGTTTTGAAAATAAACCCATGCCGAATTGTCTAGGTGCTTTGAAGTGGCCATGGCTAACTAGCTTCAGCCCTGTTCTAGCACACCTACATTTCATGTTGTTGGCTGGTGGCATCTTTCTTTGAAAAGGTGTCTGGTTAGACAAACACTGAGGCTTGTGTGAGCTGGCACTGCCACGCTGGTGTTAAGAAGAATGGGCGTGTATGAAAAAAGACACCGCCACACATGATCGGACTACCTGCAATCTGATCAACATACGAGCCTGTTGTTACGTAAAAACAACAATGTAGTGCCAAGCATCAGGAGGCCATCTGAATTATAATGTTTCATTCTTACGTAGCTCATTCCTCTGCTACGGTGAGAAAACCGATCACTTCAACAGACACCAGATAACTTCGATCCCAGTTCTGTTTCTAAGGAGGGTGTAACACAGGAAGTGGTTGAGATGGGCCTGTGTTACGCAAATGATGATGTAGGTCAGCCTAGAAGCTTTACAGTAGACTAGGTCTGACTCACCCTATATCGCTCACCAAGATCTAGGCCTACATCTAGGCCTAGGTCATCTTCCTACAATGAGGAAATACCGTGCGCACACACACGCACACACATGCAGTCTCTTTGTTGCCTAAGTGTATAAGCTCACACCTGGTTTTCAGGAAATTCCCATGGGACGCTTAGTGTGTGTGTGAGCACACACTACACACACACACACCCACATCACAATGGTTTCCGAAATAAAGACAGGATAGTTACATAACTTTACATTATGTAGACATCCACATTCTGTCTTTACTTCTGAATTCGCCTCCAGGCTTGAGCCTGTGACTCTGACACATTTCTGTCATCTCAACACCTCTGCTGTAATCATAGACACCACAGCTGTGACTGACCACAGAGACCACAGCTGTGACTGAACACAGAGATCACTGCTGTGACTGAACACAGAGACCACAGCTGTGACTGAACACAGAGATCACTGCTGTGACTGAACACAGAGACCACAGCTGTGACTGAACACAGAGATCACAGCTGTGACTGAGCACAGAGACCACAGTTGTGACTGAACACAGAGATCACAGCTGTGACTGAACACAGAGACCACAGCTGTGACTGAACACAGAGATCACTGCTGTGACTGAACACAGAGACCACAGCTGTGACTGAACACAGAGATCACAGCTGTGACTGAGCACAGAGACCACAGCTGTGACTGAACACAGAGATCACTGCTGTGACTGAACACAGAGACCACAGCTCTGACTGAGCACAGAGACCACAGCTGTGACTGAGCACAGAGACCACAGTTGTGACTGAACACAGAGATCACAGCTGTGACTGAACACAGAGACCACAGCTGTGACTGAACACAGAGATCACTGCTGTGACTGAACACAGAGATCACTGTTGTGACTGACCACAGATACCACAGCTGTGACTGAGCACAGAGACCACAGCTGTGACAGAACACAGAGATCACTGCTGTGACTGAGCACAGAGACCACAGCTGTGACTGAACACAGAGATCACTGCTGTGACTGAACACAGAGACCACAGCTGTGACTGAACACAGAGATCACTGCTGTGACTGAACACAGAGATCACTGCTGTGACTGAACACAGAGACCACAGCTGTGACTGAACACAGAGATCACTGCTGTGACTGAACACAGAGATCACTGCTGTGACTGAACACAGAGATCACTGCTGTGACTGAACACAGAGATCACTGCTGTGACTGAACACAGAGACCACTGCTGTGACTGAACACAGAAATCACAGCTGTGGGAGACCTGAGACCATTAGCTACAGTCAACTATTTTTCCATTAGTCCTGGTCTGTTGCCCTCTGGGTGCCACCTGACAGTCACAGACATGGCAAGCGGATCACAGAGACAAGCTGATCACACAGACAAGTATTACCAGTACTGCAGTGGCAGAGCCAGTTGTGTTAAAGGTATTAGCATTAAAACCCACCGTTGTCAACTAAGTGTTGCTTGTTTGATTCAATAGAGCGCTTTATAAGTAGCAGCTGGACACCATTTGACAACTGGTCATTACCGACCGGGTTGAATTGTTTGAAGTTAGAAGCGGTCAGGAAGGTAAACCTGCAGCTATGGTGTGAGCTAATGACTGTGGGATCATTTGACTGTAATAGTTTGTTCTCTGAACTTTACAATGGGACTGGATACAAGATGGTGATCTACAACCTGTTAACTACCTTCTAACAACCCTCTTGAGAGATAAAGAGAAAACGGGTGGAGGTAGAGAGAATGAATGATAAAGGAGACAGAGAGAGTAGAAAAAGAGTAAGAAAGGGTGGGGTAAGTGAGATTGAAAAAATATCGGAAATCAAAAGAAACAGAGAGAGACAAAGAGAAAGAGAGCAAGAGAGAGAGAGAGCGAGACAGAGAGAGAGGAATACATCTGAACACTATTAAACCATACAAGTCGATAAGAAACATCAGGTCAATGTACCACATGGTCCTCTTGACCCTTGACCTCGGTTCTGTGAAGCCACACACACTTCCTGCCCTCCTCCACGGTGCCACCTGTTGTAGCCGTGTTCCCCTGAAGCTCTCTGCCCAGCTGTGCAGCTGCACACAGGGCTCGTCCGTACACGAACAACACGGATACATGGCACGACATGTGTGTTTACACTGTAACACAGTCTCTTCAGAAGAGGCCTCCCTCCGTCCTTCTGCTGGTTAAATGTGTCCCTGTCTGCATTCTACTGGTTATGTTCATAGTAAGAAGAGATGGATGCTGTCTGACCCGGGACAGGAGCGACAACACATTCAGCTGCAAAGTCATTTACGACATGAAGCCCTTCGATGGGAACGTCATCTGTTTCAACTGTTTATAGCAATATAACGGAGTGTTGCTCTAAATGGACAACACGTTTTCCAAGCCTGAGCAACATGTAACTCAAACATATCATGTCCCCTTTGTCCTCCTGTACAGAGGGGAAGGTTAGAACTGGGGAACCTGAATTGTGGTAGGAGGAACCACTAATATTATGCAAACTGATATAAGCCCAGCAATCATGTGCTTGTATTGTATTGCTAGGATTGTTGTTTTTGCTATAAAACCATTAGAATAAATTGATATAATTATGTCATCTGTTTGTGTAACTAATGCAAAACCCAGTCTCATTTGTTTTGTAATTTGGCCTATTTGTCTATACCCTCTACAATAACATAAAACCACTACATACCATGGTATATTATTGCCTAGGTCTGTACCTTAACTAGTCCGAACTGGCCAACAGTCCACCAACAGCCGTATTTGAAACAGCTTCTACATTTACATTTAGCTGGAGCATCAACAGAAAATGTCTTCCTCGTCTTGAGAAACATGTTATCCAGTATGTTGGCGCTGACAAAACAATGCAGGGAGAGGCACGTCACCGGAGACACGCGCAGCCTTCCGTGTAGGCTTGGATGGGCCATATTCTTTCTATACTGACATTTATTTGAATGTCTGAAACCGGCCAGAGTTTCAGATGAATAAATAGATTCAGGTTTGCAGACACTGTAAGACACCGCAGAACAAGAGCGCACCAAACTGGAGGCCCCAGGACATCCGCTGGAGGCATGTGGAGGAAATCAAGTAACAATGTTAAGGTTCTATGGTCAGATGAGCAAGAAAGAAAATCGCATGAAACGCATGAAATACACACTCTCTGCATAGAAAACGACTAAATCCAACGACTAAATGGATGCAACACTGTGAAACCGACAAATTGCTCCGTTTCCCCTCTTCGTGCGTCAGTAATCAAGACTAATCTGCAAAAAAACGACCGTCGCTGATGTCGAGAACATTTCATGCCATTTCACCAGAGTAGGGACCAGCCTGTCTGTCTGTCTGGTTAAACAGCACCAGAGTAGGGACAAGCCTGTCTGTCTGTTTTGTTAAACAGCACCAGAGTAGGGACCAGCCTGTCTGTCTGTCTGGTTAAACAGCACCAGAGTAGGGACAAGCCTGTCTGTCTGTTTGGTTAAACAGCACCAGAGTAGGGACAAGCCTGTCTGTCTGTTTGGTAAACAGCACCAGAGTAGGGACAAGCCTGTCTGTCTGTCTGGTTAAACAGCACCAGAGTAGGGACCAGCCTGTCTGTCTGGTTAAACAGCACCAGAGTAGGGACCAGCCTGTCTGTCTGGTTAAACAGCACCAGAGTAGGGACAAGCCTGTCTGTCTGTCTGGTTAAACAGCACCAGAGTAGGGACAAGCCTGTCTGTCTGTTTTGTTAAACAGCACCAGAGTAGGGACAAGCCTGTCTGTCTGTTTTGTTAAACAGCACCAGAGTAGGGACAAGCCTGTCTGTCTGTCTGGTTAAACAGCACCTGAGTAGGGACAAGCCTGTCTGTCTGTTTTGTTAAACAGCACCAGAGTAGGGACAAGCCTGTCTGTCTGTTTTGTTAAACAGCACCAGAGTAGGGACCAGCCTGTCTGTCTGGTTAAACAGCACCAGAGTAGGGACCAGCCTGTCTGTCTGGTTAAACAGCACCAGAGTAGGGACCTGTCTGTCTGTCTGTCTGGTTAAACAGGCAAGATTAACACTCACCGTGGCAGAGGCCAGGCTGCTGTCTGTCAGTGTGAGGTGGTGCGGCTCCCATCTCCGTAAGAATTTCGAGGTGAGGATCTTGCTGAGGAAGGTTCGAGGGTGTTTTACCACACACACCTGGATGTCCCCCTCCTGCAGAAGTTTATATCGCATCCCGCTGCTGCTGCAGTGGAGCAGGGTTCTCTTGCATGGCCCGGCTCCCAGCTTGGTGTTATTATTCCCCTCCGGCGGGGTGGGCCCAGACATCTCCTCCAGCAGAGGCTTGCTCTCCTCGGACTGATAGAACTGGTTGTTGTGGAGCTCGTTGCCCCCGCCGCTGCTGTTGAAATCCATATCGAATAATAATTATTAAAAAATCTACTGGGGATAGAAATAGGTCTACTGACTGGTAGAATTGCACATAAAAAGGGGGTCGGATCGAGCTGGGAAACAAGCTACCGCGACACGACCTCAATTGTTGAAATATGAGTGTTGCGGGTGAAATATATACAAGGCGAAAACACCGACAGACACGCCATTAAATAGTCTTGAGTGGGAGAATAGGACGAGCGAAAATTGAAATAGCAATTACAGTCCAGGCAAATGATCCACCATTTTCCGTCCAATGCCCCATGAATTGTCTCCACTGTCCGCGCAGCGCTCCACCAGCGAGCTGTTCAATATGTTAAGGCCGGGGCCATGATATCCATTCTGCCAGCAACCCGTCCAAACCCGTCTAATCCACAGACTGAACGCATTAAATACACACTCTCTGCATAGAAAAACGACTCAATCCAAAAAGCCTTGTCCGTGTTTCTCCGTGTTTTTTTTGCTCAAGAAGGGTTCATTGGCACGGTTCCTTTTTTCTGCCTTTTCCTCTATGTTGGTGAGAGAACAGAGCAGCTCTATAGAGCCACTTGGATTGGTCACTTCTCGTTCATGTGATACCAGAGTGACGTCAATGGGGAGGCGAGCGGATGCGCGCGGTGCGTCTTTTCTCCTGCCTGTCTGCCTCCTCCTGCCTGCCTGCTGGAGCGATGGGGGGCAGAGGGGGGCAGAGGGGGGGAGATGATTCCCTTCATGTAAAAAACGAACATAAAGAACTCACAGCGTGAACGATCAACTCAATTCATGTTGTCTTTTTTTGCCCTGCTAGATACACGTGTCAATCAAACATACCAACTAGAAGCCGGGCTAAGAAAGGATCCGAAAATGGAGGATAAAGCGAGGCTGTTGCAACAGATAGGCACAGTAACGTACAGGAACAATGACTGGGGGAGGAAATGAAGACCAGGTGGAGTTCTGTACGCTAAGATAAAAGTTTCACCGGCCCAAAACGTCATTTGATATTACAGTCAATAGGCTGTTATTTGGAAACATACGATACTATTAATATCTGGAGCGGCGTTCATTTTTTATTAATTTGAGCTCATTGGAAACGAGGTCAATGGACCCAATAATATTTATCGTTACATAAACCCATCTCAGGTTGAGCGGAAGGCCAACAACAGACAGGGTACAGATGATACCACAACACCAAGCACTGTTCTGTGCGTCTTTATTTAATTTAGTCCACATAGGCCCCAAACTTTATTGCACGCACTAACATTAATATTTAACGTGGGTGGTCAAGAATGCAAGAGTCTGGTTCCACTTAACAAAGAGATCCACACCAACACTCACAAACATGATCCTGTGAAGTAGAAACGACGACTGTCAGACAGGTTTTGTCTACAACGCTGTTTCTCAATCCTAAAACAAAAGGACCCATGGCCCGTTTTAGACCAGTGTTGAGAAACTCGTTTGTTGATGAACGATGATGGGTTTTGGAGATCGGAATCACTGATTCAGGGTCGTTACTTTACAGTAAAACAGGACGCAGTGACGCACAGATAGCATGTCTATTCATAGCAGGCATCACGTTGATGCTTGCAGCCTACAGCACACTAGGTGTTTTGCTATCTTGAATGCACCCCGCACACTCACAGGTATATATGTTGGGGGGGAGAGAGAGCATGAGATCATAGCCTCCAGGTCTTCCTTGTCTCCTGGGCGTGCAACAGTGTCAACAACAAGTCCTTCAAAAACCACAGAGTCTTCAGACTCTCCCGGTGGAAGGAAGATCAGTTCTCAGAAGTCTTTTTTTCCATTCCTCCCTCACTGCTTGTTGCTCAACCTTGCCACAATATTACACACACTTACAGCAAATGTCCAAAATTTAGAGGGGGAAAAAATACTAATATATCCAATAAATCATCACAGGACTAATTCCGGCATCAGATAACGGTTTAAAGACTTATCTGACAACTAACAGAATCACAAGCTGTCTGGGCCATCCCCTTGAATAGGCCAGTTTGAGGTGACAACCTCTGGATATTGTTTCAGTTTTGTTTTAGTTTTTTTTTCCAACTGATCTTATTTTTTTGGGGTGCACAATAATTAAACAGTCTTTTTAAAACAGGCTATTTTAGCTGTTTACAAATCACATCCCCCTTACAGTACAATAAGAGAGCGATCGGTTGAACTTGAAGTGTCTTCTGCCGACCAGCTGTTTCTGTCCAGCAGAGTCTCAGTCTTACTCTGGTCCAGTTACGCTGAACGACATGAGAGCAGCTTTAAGTAAATTAACTACATCCTGATTATCCGCAATAATCCTGTTGCGTTAATCCCACGCCTGCCTCTCACAGACACACACAGAAACAGACACAACCACACATGTTTATACACACACACACACACACACACACACACACACACACACACACACACACACACACACACACACACACACACACACACACACACACACACACACACACACACACACACACACACACACACACACACACACACACACACACACACACACACACACACACACACACACACACACACACACACACACACACACACACACACACACACACACACACACACACACACACACACACACACACACACACACACACACACACACACACACACACACACACACACACACACACACACACGCAAATCCAACCAGACGCACGCACACACACACAATCTTCATTACCTGCCTTTTTCAACACACACACACACCAATCATTTAGCACAAAAAACGATGTCATGTAGATAATATAGTTTGCATCACCTTTATTAAAATGGTGTCGCTTGGACATGGAAAATCTCAGAATGGAAATCCAAATTTCGAAAAACTAATCAGTATTAAAGGCTACGTCGTTGATGGGTCAAACAGAGGTGTTTAATGCTTTTATTGAACCTGTAACTCATCTTATAGATCATTTGTCCCTATAGGGAAACGCTTTAGAACCACCAAAGGAAAACACAGCTTCATCCCAAAAACAAGGAGTCAACAATAAAGTGCATCAAATGAGATGACAAATATGGTCCTAATCCCCAGAATTACTCAGCAGGATGTTCTCTGGCACTCAGCCAGCAGGACAGAAAGTCTTTACAGTACACCATTATATGACACTGGAATGTGAAGTGTCCACGTAGCACTATGAAACTAGCATATTGATGGTTTTAACTGTGGCGTACAGCACACGATAAGACTACAGCAAGCCTGACTACATTAGAGCACACTAGCGGTGAGCAGAAACGAGGCGAGTTACATTTATTGGTTCTCTATGTCTTGGTGGTGTCATGTTGGCCACGTTGAATACATTACATATGCTTGTGTACATTTGAGTGTACGTGTGTACAGTATAGATTTGATTAGCGTTGTGACGAGAGTTCCAGCAGACCGTGTCTTTGCTCATGTGTGACTGCGAGGGGTGTGTTGTACATGGCTGTTTGAACATTAGTAATACATGAGGGCTTGCAACCCTACAGTTCTGTCCCCCACAGTGTGTGTGTGTGTGTGTGTGTGTGTGTGTTTAAAGCCCCCTCCCTGGGTGAGGATGGACAGCAGCAGCTGTACCTCACAGAACAAATGGGGTCAACGGATGCCAAAACCGTCCACTCTGACTGGAATGACAGGTCAAAGGTCACAAGCTGCAAAATAAAGTCTGCGATTTAGAAGTTCTACCACCAATAACTCTATTTCTAAACTCTTATGGTGCTACAGTGACTGACAAAACACCTTTTTTATGAGCCCCTAATAAACACACACATTTAACATCAATCAGATGTTTTGAATTCTAACTTATGTTTTATAATCTAATTGTGTATATTCTTATGCATAGTGTTAAGATAAGACTCTGCAATAATAGCGAAACATGCAGTCTCGACTCTGAGACGCACAGCTCTTCGAAACGCCCGCAAACGGACACGAGATGCTGACGAAACATTCCAACAACCCTGGAGGTTGACCAGAGCAACAAAAAAAACACAGAACCGTGAAAAGTCCAATCCCTCCATCTGCCACACGACAATTAAAAAAATCACAACCGTTTAAAAAAAGGCAACCTATGGTTAGAAGGGATGCTCTTATCCAGCACCACCCACTTCAGCCTCTGTAGCAAGATCCCCTTAGTAACCATCCCAAGCAGAGCGAGAGAGGATGAATGTGCCCCTGTACAGTTCCCCATCCCTTACTCAACCTCTAAACCTGAACACTGAACACTGGTGAAACTCTTGAAGCTCCCAGCTGGGAGCCATGTGCAAACGGATGTTCCACTAGCACACAGGCACGGGTCTTAACCTTTAGTTTGGGATGGGGCCATGGGGTGTGCAAGGCTGGGGGTGTGGACTACTTATCGGTATTAGAATCAGGAGGGTAAAGTGGGCGGGGTCTACACGTTGGGCATGCGGATCCTAAACAGGCCCTGTTTGAGCTGCAGGCGGAACAGACGACAGTTGGCGATGCGCAGGGCGGAGCAGGCCGTCTTGCAGAGGTCGGAGGTCAACATGGGCTTGGTGCGGTGCCAGGTCCCTGAGCTGCGGCGGAACTCTCGTACGTAGTCGTAGCTCACGCCTGCATGTGGACGATGGGAGACGTGGTCACACACACACACACACACCTGAAGTTTACTAACGAACGCACACACATCTACAACCACAGCTCAGAAACACAAACACTGGTTTCTGTTCTATTCAAATTCCGGTCCCCCCAAATCTAACCCTGACATCCCTAAAATCTTGGGAACCAAGAAACTCCCCCATCAAACCCAAAACTTTCAAATGTTCCTTGTTTTACTATTCTTGA
The DNA here is from genome assembly GCA_030340665.1 of Neosalanx taihuensis. NCBI lineage: Eukaryota > Metazoa > Chordata > Actinopteri > Osmeriformes > Salangidae > Neosalanx > Neosalanx taihuensis. The sequence continues at coordinate 3,988,567 of CM059290.1, forward strand.
GCTGACTTGAGGGGAATGGTTAAACTTGGATACACACAAGCATACACACCCATGCACGCGCGCACACAGACGTGCGCGCACACACCCCCCCACACAGTGTCACGCCTCACCAGTGTCCAGGTCCCCCACCACATAAATGCTCGCTCCGATGGCCACAGCGCCGTACACAAAGGAGGAGCTGGTTTGGACACACAGGTTCTGGTCATCCAGGTACAGCCACCTGACACACAAACAAACAAACAAATAAACATGGAAGCTATTGAAGGGCTCCTGTGTGTTGAGCGTATGAAGGGTTCCTCCTCTGGACCTTCTCATCTCATCGTGGTAGAACTCGGACTTGCAGGTGGTCATCTGGCTGTTCTCTGGGTTGTCAGAGTCTTTGCTCCGCACGCCCCCGAACACGTACAGCTCCTGGCCCACGCCGCACGCCACCGAGCCGAACCTAGGAGGGGGGGGCAGAGCGAAGGGGGCAGAGGTCACAACTGAGGCTCGGTCTGGCTCTGTCCTGACCCCTGGTCTGGAGTGCTGGTCCTATCTGGCCTGGGGTTACTAGGACACAGCCTTGCCCAGTACCTCCTCTCCTTCAGTGGGCTCAGCCCGGTCCACTGCTGGGTCTTTGGGTCGTAGCACTCCACCGAGTCGTACAGCTTGCCGTACGAGCCGCCGCCCATGGCATAGATCTTCTTATTCATGGCGGCGTAGCAGCCAATCTAGGAGGGAGGGAGAAGTCATGGGTGGGGGGGGGGGGGGAAGAGGTGGATAGCAAGTGTGTGAGAGAGTGAGAGCGAGAGAGAGACATGGAGGCAGATGGGGGCAGAGAGTAAGAGAGGGAGACTGGGACACACACACACACTTTCTTACTTAACATTTGTGTGTGTGTGTGTAAGAGTGTGTGTCCTACCTTGCGGACCATGGTCATGCTAGTCTGGGTGGTCCAGGTTTTGAATTGGGGGTCGAACACCTCCATGGTAAGCAGTTCTGTCTCCTCATTCTCCCCTCCCAGAACAAACACCAGGCCGTCCAGCTCCACAATACCAAAGTTCTGACGAGCCTGAAGGCAGGCACACACACACACACACACACATCACATTTACATTCAGTCATTCAGCAGACGCTCTGATCCAGAGTGACTCACAGCAAGTACAGGGACGTTCCCCCCCTGAGGCAAGTAGGGTCAGAATCAGAATTCGTTTTATTTGCCATGCAAGTTACACAAACACGGAATTTACTGTGGCAGGAATCAAACTGGCAACCTTCTAATCACCAGCCTGACGCCCTAACCACTCAGCTACTTGACACACACATACACGTGCACGCACACACATTTAGTAGCTGTCTCAGGAAACACTTCTATTAGGCACTGGCTGTCTTGACTAACTAGCAGAACAGGTGAAATACTGACCTCCTGTGGTCACTCTGAGAATTGCCATCCTGACCAGGACAGGTCACAACATGGCCGCTGAAATACTATCCTTCATATAGACACGAAGACAGCCAATCAGATTGACCGTTTGAGTGTGAGCTCGACTGTTGCCAGGTTGCCCCCCAGCTATGCGTGCTTCAGTGTGTAGAGAGTGCTGGTTGGTAGGTAAGTGATCGGTGAGGCGCACACCTGTTTCATTGGGGGAATGGGAGTCCAAGAGTTGGACTCTGGGTCGTATCTCTCCCCACTGTTCAGCACCGTCTTGGTCTCATCTAGGCCTCCAATCACAAACAGGTAGCCATCTGATAGGACAAGAGGGACGGGAAGTTAAGCACTTGATTGGTTTCAAGGGATCCATTCAAATCATTTGTAGGGTTTGACCAAAGAAGGCCAAAACATGCGAGTCAGCAATGTAGCCTGTGACCAGTTTGACTGGGTTGTGACCCCCGGCTGACCTGCAGTCACCGCCCCGTGACCTGTACGAGCGACGCTCATGGGCTCCAGTTCGATCCAGAGCTGCTTGTTGAGATCGTAGAGGGGACACATGCAGCGAGTGACAGCTGACGGCTTCCTGGTTCTGCACAGGAAGGAAGCGGCGAACAGGAAGTAAGGTCTGCTCATCACCCACTCAGTCAAGACCCCCCCCCCCCCCCCCCCCCAAAGTCACTTTCGAACCTCTCCCATTCCCTCTAGCTCATAACACCATCAAAACACACATCCTCCCCTATCACAAAGCCCTATTTGACTTGTCACAAAGCAAATTCAAAGGAATTATTTGCTTCAGGTCAACTCAATCTCATTCTCTTACGAGTTGTGCTTCCAACACCCTAATGTATTCACTGTGTACACTCTGACATCCTGCTCCAGGCCCTGGCAGACTCACGCCCTGTCCTCCCCGCCCACGGTGACGATGCACTCGGAGTATCCGCGGGGTTTGAAGGCAGCCAGCAGCTCCTCTCCCTGCAGTGGAGCGCCCCCTAGCGGAGCCTGGCAGTACTCCCTCACCACCTCCCTCATCAGGGGCTCCCCCAGGGCCTGCTCCCTCAGGTAGGACACGTCCAGACCCTGGACCCACACCGCTGACATCACTTCCTTCATGTGCACCTGGGGGGAAGCGATAAGGGTCACTTGGTGAGCGTACCAAGTGGTCCTAGGAGTCCTAACAGGGTTTGAAATTGCAACCATTGTGGTCCCAAAAATGTATCTGTACAACCTCAAAATATATTTGGGAGCAATTATGCGAATGCAATAATTGTTAATGGTACGATCTGTTTAAATTTGTTTGAAATTTTACTCTCTAATTCGCCTACTGGAAAGTAGGCTTAATGTGCTTTCTATGTGTCGATTCAAAGACCATTCTACCATCATATCAAATGTTACATAAACAATTAAGCTTCATCTTATGTCCTTAACTTTTAGTCTTTAACCAATTGCAGTCACTGTGCTCTGTGACAGCCAACAAGCTCAAATTATGAAGAGCTGAAAAAAACATTTCTGCTGGTGCGACCAAGTAAAAAAAAGTACATTTCAAGCCCAGCTTATATTTAAGAACAAGATTTTCAAAATTCACAGATCACACATCCAAGTCCATTCAAGCCCAGCACAACCCAATCCTAGCCCAACCCCAGCCCAGCCCCAACCTAACCCCAACCCAACCCCGCCATTCCCCCCCCCCCCCAGTCTCACCCTGCGGTCCTCCAGGTCATGACCCAGCCAGCGCACCGCTGCCTCCAGCACGTGCTTCTCACTGCCCACGTTCAGCTTCTCCATGGCCAGCAGCTCGCACACGCGGTCGGGCGGCAGCTCCCGGTACTCCTCGGTGATGGCCACGTCTCGGAAGTGCGTCTGGAGGAAGTCGGTGGCGGCGTGGTAGACGTGGTGCAGGCAGTAGTGCAGGGAGAACAGGCGGATGCCGATGCAGTTGTTGGCGCAGATGCAGCTCTCCAGGAACTGACAGCAGAGGGACTTGAGGTCCGTGAGCAGCAGGAGGTCAGCGGCCTGCACCATGTCCTGGATGGTGTCCTCACACAGACTGATCTGAGTGTGTGGGTGCAGGATAAAGGAGGAGAGACATAGAGAGAGAGAGAGAAAGAGAGAGAGAGAGAGAGAGAGAGAGCAGGGAGAGGGGCGAGAGAAAAAGAGAGGGAGGGAGGGAGACAGGCGAGGGGGGGAGAGAAAGAGAGGGAGATGGGGCGAGAGGGGGGAGAGAGGGGGGGAGGAGAGAGGGGGGAGCAAGAGAAATGGGGAGAGACACAGGGCAAAGAAGGAGTGAGAAAGAGTAAGAAGTGAAGAAAACAAAAGAAGAGGACAGACACTAATGTTTGGATGCATCCTGGTCACATCTCTCCCCTCCATCTTTCCTGCATTCGTATGAGCTTCGACCAGACGCCTGGAGACGACTGTGAACCTCAATCTCCCACGCATGAACACAGTGAGCTAAAGGCAACCCACAACTAGTCCACCAACCCTTCAACTCCCAGCAAGCCCTTTCCACACTAGCCATACTAGACCGGCACAGTCCATGTGTGAAGAGTTCACTGACCTCCCCAGTGAAGATGTACTCCAGGATCTGCTCCATAATGGGTACAGAGATTCCCTGCAGCTCGATGGTGTAGACGGAGCCATCCTCCTTCGGAGGGTTGTAGTTCAGCTTCGTTCTGGTGGGAAAATGTTAACGTGACACCTGAAGCTTGTCGAGACTCGCACGGTGCATGAGAGAGACAAGAACTCTGAGCGCATGCAAACGACTTTGGCAGTGAAAGCTGAAGACACCCTGTCTGGGGGCAAAACAGCTGTGCGTAGCTTCACCATGGCTTTACCTTATGTAGGGACTAGCTGCTGCCAGTATGTTCCTCTGGACTGGGATTCGTTCTCCGTCCAAAAGCAGAACCGAGTCTTGGAAACACTGCTCTTTCCAGAGGGAACGAAGAGCCCTGAGAAGTTTCTGGGAGTGCTGTGGGTCAGAAACCACCGAACCACTTGCGGTGGCATCTGGATCGGGCATTGTGGATCTGGTGATCTAGAACAAAAGAAAACACACCCAACAATGTAAACAACACACCCGTTTTCGCTGACTTGACGTTAATCATTGATCGTGACAGTTTATATCATGTGCACTTCGTAATCTAACTAAAGTTGTCAATTGGGAGACGAGCGAGAATTACATTACCTGTGTGTCCAGAACAACGACTTTGGGGTGCGCCCGGCTGTCTCTACTGTCTTGATTACATGAGCTCCTTCTTTAAGAACCTGATTGCTGTGGTATGGAACCAGTGTGGACTGATCCCAACACTATGCGGCACTTACGATCCTGATTTGGTCAACGCTTCGGTTGACATCAACTAAGAAGTCGAGATTGTATGAATCACAAAGAAAGCGTAGCTGCCATTCGCATAAAGAATGATGTTAAACGGAGGCATTTCAATGTAAAGTATCTACGGAACACCGTAAAGGTGCGGGTCTCCAGCCAGATATGGAACGGAGCCTTGTTGACAGTTTCATGGCCACGCCCCTCAGCCTCTGTCGAATGACGTAATTCTGCTGCGACTAAAGTCACCGAGCTGAGTTTTTTCTTCTTTTTTTTATGTCAGAATAAACATAACAAATCTGCAGACAGTAGTAACACATCAGTGAATTGGAAATGTATACAAGGGGATATACAACACAATATACCAAATAGAAAAAGAACCAAAATAAAATATAAATCTAACATCATTATAGGAAAGCATAATCACATAGTTTATAACCTGTGACACCATAGATTTTTTTCAAATATTTTGGAGGTTTTAATAGCTTTTACATTTTTTCGATCTGAGTTCATCGCCTATAATGGTCTTAAATTAGACTACGTATTCTCTGTGACTGCAGCTCGTGAAAGGGGAGTCCGAAATTATGGTTGCTCCTCAAACGGGATCATTTTCTTTTTAAATGTCAACCCATGTTACTTAACATCAACATTTTGTCTTGTAATGTGGTGCTGTTGATTGAAACTGTGGTAGGCTGCAAGGGCTTGTCTTGTTCTTCAAAGAGCCACACGGTGTCGCCTAATGCCTTAAACCAACGACATTGTGTGCAGGCCTACACTCCCCCTTCAGGGTGCGTGCATCTGTTTCTGAGTACAGTATTGAACTTCACGAGTAACCATAGTATTGTGCATGAAGTAACGCTGTTGTAAGAACAGCAAACGTCAAGGACAATACATGTAGGCTACAGAAACTTACATGAAAACCTTACAGCTGCCAGGCCTACACCATGCATGGTATGGAACAGTAGACTGTCCCAGATCATGGCGTACAGGAGGACGAGTGACTCCAGGAGAACACAGAGGATCCTAAAGACCTTATAAGACCACAGAGGTCGTCTTCTGGTTTCTCCCTGATGTTGGTTTATTTCTTAATGAATCATCGTCTCTGAAGAGCGCGAGAGGAGAAAAAAAAGAACCACTGGCGAAAAAACGCCAGAGTTTATACACAGAAACGTCCAAACTGTGTAATGTAACCACGCGCCAGCTGCGTGCACTTGTAAAGTTGTTATAATCCTCCTTCCTCTTATAAACAGGAAAATACATAGTATAAAGCATCATGCACGCATCCACAAATAATAGTTTACCTTCCCGTCCTGCCAAGTTGGATGGCCTTTTATGGTCTTGAGGGGACACAGCCTCCTCACATCTGTTGAAAAAAAGATTAAAACCAAAGCAGCTGCCATCTGATTTGTTCAAGTTGTGTTCCATGAAAAACAAGATGCACCATCTTTACATACAAATTATTATTCAGTATGTTTGTTTTGTACCAATGTGCAAATTATAGGCTTAGTCATCCCATTTAAGTTGGATAAACGTAAGCCTATAGAAGAAAAAAAATAATTAAAACGTATATATAGGCTCAATATATATATTTTATGTTAAACTGTCCATTCTGAAAAGTACAGTCTGATATAAGTTTGAAAGAAATGGTTTGAGTTAGGTCTATTTCCTTAAAATGGCTTTATTTTGATTTCCACTAACCCACAGCAACTCTCAGAAAGAACCCGTCTATGTTTGCTTGTTCTCTCCGTGTGAGCAGCTCTCAGCGTCAAGGGTGGACGTGATATTTCAAACAGCAGATCAGTGCGTTTATGTATTGGGTGCCCGGAAATTTTTCCAAATAAACACAGCTTGATTCAACTTGGGTGGGCAGACTTATCAACAGACTAATTCTATAAACAGATGAGGGAATAAGCGCGAGCTCCATTGGCTGGCAGGCTGGGGACACGCGGGAAAGAGAGCCGGAGCTCCGCAATGAAATTTGAATTAATGTGGGTGGGCTGAAAACACAACGATTGTTTATGATGGACAATTTATTTTCCAGTGCAAAGTCAACATAAAACAGCAAAACGTACAACAATGATTGAACATTTTTTGGGACCCATGAGTCTAAACGCAGCGGTCAGTCACTCCCAGAGCAGCTCTCTCCCTGCAGGTTGAAGTTAAGCGGAGCTTTCCAGCGTGATGACTCTGTACCACAGACGCTTGCCGCAGCTCGGTGCGCCCCCGTCGGCGCAGATCCTCTCCAACCCCCCGCTGATTTACTTATACGGTGGCGATAGCGGGGGGCTTCTGCCAGCTTTGAGCTTTGTACCGTCTCGACAGGAGCTTCCGCAGAAACCACCGTACAGCTACATTGCCCTCATCGCCATGGCCATCAAGAGCGCGCCGGACAAGCGCGCCACTCTGAGCGGCATCTATCAGTTCATCATGGATCGATTCCCGTTCTACCACGACAACAAGCAGGGCTGGCAGAACTCGATCCGCCACAACCTCTCTCTCAACGACTGTTTCATTAAGGTACCGAGAGAGAGGGGCCGGCCGGGGAAAGGCAGCTACTGGACGTTGGACACCAAGTGTCTGGATATGTTCGAGAACGGCAACTACAGACGGAGGAAGAGGAAGTTAAAAGGCCCGGAGGCTGAGTGGAAACCCTGTCACAAGCGGAGCAGGACCAAAGGACAGGATCAGTCCGACCCTCGAGGACCCCCTCCAGGAGCCCCCGGTGGAGAAAGAACAGTATTGGAAGCAGCGCGAGAGCAGCGGGTGAAAGACCACGAGCCTCAGCCGGGGGCTGATTTCAAGCACGTGGTGGGTGAGTTTAACAACGCTGGAGCGTTTCAAATGGCCCACGTGTTGGGAAAGAATACAACCGTTCACAATCAGATTTCCAGGTCGGTTCGACCAACAAGGGAAATGAATGGCATTCAGTGGCCAGACGCACAACCGAGCCCACATAGCGCACCTGCCCAGGAACAAGAGGAGTGGCTGGACAAAAAGCACCTTTCAGGATCCTCTGCGCTCCGCTTGTGCGGAACAGACAACAGCCGCAAATTAGCGGGAAACGGTGGTCCTCGAGTCCTATCTAGCTGCCCAGGAAAGATGCCTTCATGTGTTGGAGACAGGATCAGTGGGATTTTTCCGGCGAGTCCCAGTAGATCTACAGACAAATCGAATTGTTTCAGTATCGACAGTATTTTATCCAAAAAGGCTCACGCGACTCACAGATGCGTTCCGGGTGAGACTGCAGAAACGCGCGGGGAGCCTCAGAACCACTCGTACAGTCCGTCTGCACGCGCGCATCAACTTTACCAAATGGGATTCCCACTCTGCTCTTACCTGTCGCTTACGTGCCCAGAGAAGGTGATATATTTCAAATAACGAAAAAGACGACGACAGAAAAATAACCTTGTACCTGCATGCATAGGTTTATTCACTGGTATGGGCTGAACAAGACATGTTTGTACGTTTTCATGGGACATTGATTTGTTTTTGCAAATGATAATAATCTACTCGCCTGCAAAGGTTATTATTATTAGTCAGGACGACACTACAACAACAGTGACAACCATTATTATTATTATTAATGTGACTATAGATGGCATAATAATGATATAATAATCATATTCACTGATAATAAATGTGATTGTTGCGATTATTATTGCTATTATTCTTGTTATTACTAGAATTGTTAACATTACAATTCATGTATTATTATAAGGCTACATAATATCACTGTGAGATTAGGTGGGTGAAGATTCCAGTGATCAGGCATCACTATGGCCTTCGGATGTTGTCTTTGCTAATGTAAATGTTTACAGACACCAGGGGTTGTTAAATATATCTTCCTGATTTCATTGCGTTTCCTGGAGCTTGTTTATGTTGTCACATTTGGCTTTTCAGAATTTAAGTGAGCAGAAGTTTTCATATTATTTTGACGTTTATTTAAGACGTATGTTTCTTTAAGACCTTACAGGTTCATCATAAGGCATTATTGTTTTTTGTGACAAAGTTAGATTTTTTTTTCGTTAACACTGAAGTTCTTCAGAGTGCACATCAGGAATGCTTGCAGAAATAAATAAACTTCCCCACATTCGAAGCGGGTAACTTGCAACCTTAAGCATTTCCTGCGGATGGAATTCTTCTGGTCAAATGTGTAAATAAAACGGCGTTCTGAAAAAGTTTGAAGGCCGAGAAAGAGAGATCTAAAGAGATAAAATAGAGATAAAGAGACAGAGAAAGATAGAAGATAGAAATAAAAAGAATAACACAAATATAGAAATATTCAAAAGAAAAAAAGAAAGAGAAGTCCATTCATTTGGATATCACAATTTCAAGTAGGTCTAAGAGATTAAAACTATACCAATAAACGTTTATAAAGTTCCTCAGTATTCTCCTGTTGTGTGATATCCAGGTAAACCCTGTGACACAATGCTATGGCCATTGTATTGTTTATCCATGTGGTCAAAAAATCTGTATGGAACTACATGACCCAAGCTCACCTTACTGCAGCACTTCACTTCCTGGAGAACATAAGAGGGGTTGCCCTTTCACCTGGAAGTGTTTGAGTCCTAAATAATCTATAGGAAGCACTAGGACAGAGAGGAAACATTTGCATTGACACTGGCAGTGACCAGCCAGCAGTCCCCAAAAGTGGACACATAGTTCGTGTACTAACTGTTAGCAAACATCTATCATGTAACCCGAACTTCAACTTTGTTGAACTTTAAATTTCACATGAATTATAGTTGATAGTTTGTTGATAATTGAAGCATCTGTTGACCATCTACAGTATAGGCCCACCCACAGTGTAACGCTGAAGCAATCTTTACAGTCTAAGTAAAGGGAGGTTTATGGTACGGCCAAGTTCAAGTGTAGGGTGTCAGCACTTTGTGTTTAGGGTGTGTCCGGGTTCATATCCAGGTTCTCTGTCCTCCACCCCACCACCACTGCTGACTAACGAGCTCGGTGTCATGATGAGAGCGAGACGAACAGCGCCATGTCATCGCTCCCGTCTCCCGTGTAATCAGTTCTGTGTTTGCCTCTGGATCTTGCCAGTTTAAGCTATGGCCTTCAAAAAGGGGTTTAATCTACATGTTTATTATGTTTTTTCACTCCCTACATAAACCGATGCTTGTCCAAATACACACTCAGCGCAGAGGGAGGGCAGGGCTGTGATGAAGATTGATGTGATCCCTGCTAGCTACATTAGCAGCTAATCAAGTTAGGTTTCCTGGCAGCTAGTTCTATACATCGTTATCCGCCTCAGATACACAGCTTAGCATGGTGTTGACCTGCTGCTGAGAGTCAGCACATACACACACTCACACACACACATACACACACACACATGCAGACACACACACACACCCATACGGTCACACACACACGCAGACACACACACACGGTCACACACACGCAGACACACACATACTCACACCCACACACACACATACACGGTCACACACACACGCACCCATAAGGTCACACACACACACACGCAGACACACACATAAACACTTGAAATGACAGACAAATAAACAACAGTCGGTTTCAGATGCCATTTGTTTTTCCTCAGCCAGAAAAACAAGGCAGAAACCTCCAAACCAAGAGCATAACCATGGACAGAAACATATTTCAGCGAAGGAAAAATACACAGAAAGGAGGTTACGACAATAAAACACTTGACAATCTCCTGCAGATGTGACCACACAGTAAAGACATGATTACTTGAGAGGATAATTGCAGTGCGAGTACCCAAACAAACACAACTCGAAAACAAACTTTTCAATATTTATTTTGTAGACATTACAAATCGAACGTAAATAATCGGAGTCTCGGTTCTGTTGGCCAGGTTCTTTGATAGCCCTTGATGCCCTAGTCCCTGGTGAGTTTTTCCTTGTCTTTCTTGAGGGTTTAGGTTGGTTGAGGGGCAGTTCTATGGGCGTATGTGAAGCCCTTTGTGACATTACTTGTAAAAAGGACTATACAAATAAAGTTTGATTAGATGCAGTGTTTTTAAGTAGCAATGATGCCATAGAAGACTAAATTACTATTACTATTTTCCACTAAAGACTAAACACTGAAGTGATATTTTCCGCGCAACTAGTGTCTGTTACCAGGCTACCTCGTGTATTTGAGCGACACACTGCTGACACTACCTTACCTGTCTGCTCTCCAACACCTTCCCAACGTTCACTGAAGCGAAGAACTGAAGACTGGCAGATCAGAGAAACGTTTCTGTTTCTTTTTCAGTGTGAGTGTTTATGTTTGTATGTTTCTGCTTGTCTGCATGTGTATATGCAAGTGTGTTTATGTGTGTGTGTGTGTAGCCCTGGAGGAGGCTTGTAGCCCCGTGCCTGGACCACCATGTTGACGCCAGTCTCACAGCAAACAGAGGGGGAGTCTGGGCCCTGTTCCCTGTCTGTCCCCCCTCTCTCAGTGGGCCGAAGGAACGTCCAGTCACGGTCCCTTCCAACCGTCTCACATGTGTGTGTATCAGTCGCATGCACACACACGCATATGCATGCACACACATACACACACACACATGGTCACATACACACACGCACATTCGCACACGCGCACATGCACACACACGCTCTCTCTCTCTCACACACACACACGCACAAACACACGCAGACTAGCATGATGCTAAACAGCCATTCTATTTTGATTATCATTTGTATGTTTTTGACTCAGAGCGTGGCAGGTCTGGGATTAATTATCTGAGGCTGAGCCTTCGAAAGTGTGACATCCCTCGCTGGCCTTCCACAGCTCATTACACGCTGTCCAATCAGAGTGAAGCCAGCGTAGAGGCTGTTTGTTTACATCCAGCTTTTGGACAGACAGGGTGGGCCTGACTCTCACTCTCTTTCTCACACACGTACACGTGCACACACACTGACACACACACACACACACACACACACTCTACATCTCTCTCACACACACACACGTGCACACACTGACACACACTCTCCATATCTCTTTCTCACACACACTCTCCATCTATCTTTCTTTCTCACACACACGCACACGTGCACACACACACGTGCACACACATTCTCTCCACCTCTCTTTCACAACACAAACACACAGTTCACGTTAAAATATCTTTATTATCGGCAACATATTCCTTGATAATCACACATCCATGCAAAGGCAAACACAACACAACACAAATAGGTTGTCATACACAAGTAGTGGTTCACAACAGCGGCCGTGTAAAGGAGCCTAGCTACTGAAGTCACAAGACTGGGGAGTGATCAGAAGAGGAATGTGGTCTACTTACAGGTCCAGTGAGGGGGGGGGGACGACGACAATGGGATGATAGTGAGTAGGCAGGCAAGAAAGAGAGAGAGAGAGAGGGAGGGGGGTGGAAGACTGAGGGAGGAGCTTGAGGGACATCAGCTCAAGCCAGGACAGAACACAAAAAAGGTACAGTCAGACACAGAGGCAGAGATGGAGACCAAGAGGATTCTAAACTGTTAAACATTAGACATCTTGATGAAGGAGTTGTTCAGGAAAAAGGACAATAGGGCACTTCAAGGCTGGCATTACGGAATAGGTATCCATGGAGATGGTAGGCAGAAGATCACAATACAGTTACGATTGGACACAACAGAACCGTCGAAAAACGCTATGAAACTCTAGTGAAAAAAATATATTATAAATAGAAATACTGGAAATAATCAAGTAATGTGGACTTTTGTCGTCCACACTACTGAAAACATGTGTGAGATATCTTGGATCCAGCAGAAAACAGACCAAAACAAACAGTCGCAGTGAGAGCACATCCTGCTGGGAACGTTCTGTTGATCTTTGTCCCTCAGGAAATATTAAATAACCGTTCACTCAATCCTATTTACCTTCACTTAAAAACTCTGAACTACAGTTCCCCCTATAGGCCAAACACGGTAGTGCGTCAGACCTGGAGCGTCGACGCATGCTTCGGGACAACGCGGCTCAACATGCCATCGGCGAACATGCATGCACAAAGCACAGACGGCGCGGGGAGGGTGGAGCTAGGAGCACGCTCACAGAGGATCTCATGCAGCTGGCTGGCACACATCACACGCGCGCACGCACGCACACACACACACACACACACACACACACACACACACACACACACACACACACACACACACACACACACACACACACACACACACACACACACACACACACACACACACACACACACACACACACACACACACACACACACACACACGTGTGTGTACAGACACACACAGACGTTTCTGTGGCCTAGCTAGACCTAACACCTAACATGGACATTACAACTACGGTCTCCTTTTAGAACAAGACATTTTACAGAGTTGCACGGGTCATTAGGAGCATACATTGTTTCTCTGCTGGTTACTGTACTAAGGTGATGGCTTTCAACAGACAAGGGCCAGCAGAGCTGTCCTCCAGTCAGGGTTCGAGAGCCAAGGCACTTTGGATTGAGGGGAGAGGCTTCATGCTCTGAAGGTCACTAAGCACTGGACACAAAGTACGTCCAATCACGCCCTTTGTAAAGACAAGGTCGTGAGCAGGGTGTGTTACTAGGGAAATGCACAAGCTGTATAAACAGAAACTTTTTTTGGTGGGAAAGCAGAGGCAGACGTGCACAAAGACACACAGTAGAGAGGAGACCCTGGCTGTCTGGGTGAGCAGATGCTGTTACCTGCGTCTGTCCCAGACACACAGCAGGCTAAGGGTGCAGCCAGGCGTGGTCCTCATCAGAGGATGGAGACCTGGATAAGGGAGGGGAGACGCCTACACTGACGTAGAGGCCTTAACACTGACGAGCTGGGGGTGTGGAACCCTCATGCTGTGACGACGCATGTTTACATTGTTCGCATGGCTGGACGTAGGGGGGGGATCAGGTTCCGGTCACATGGCTAGACTACATGATCCGATATAACAGCGGTGAATGGGGTGCGTTATTGCTGGAGAGAGGCTGTACACAAGCTGGATAGTATCCTTCCAGAGAATGTTCCAGAGAGTCAGTGTGAATGGGGTCAGAGTTCAGAGTAAGGTGCGTTTGAGTTCAAAATGGGGTCAAAGTTCACTGAAAATCGGGTCAGAGTTCAGAGGGTATGGCAGACTGGTGTCTGGTAATGGTGGTTGTCATGGGAACAGCATCGGTTGTGTTGCTGTTCGCTGATCATTCCAAAGCCATCTTCTCTATGTGGTCGCTCAGTAACTTGTACTGTTCTAAAATGGGTAACACACACACACACACACAACATGGTCAATTAAATATGCTCAATTTGTCATTCAATGTAAGCAATAATGTGCCATGCCTGTCCTTTGTTATTGAACTTTTATCCAAGGTGACTAAAACAGCGACCACTGGTGTGATCCTATTGGCTCTCGTTCTCATTAAGATCCATGACCTGATCGTTCCTCAGACTTCCCATAAACACGGACACCTACCTTCATTCAGGTTCCCAATGATAGCCTGCTTCTTCAGGAAGTCCTTGCAGAGCTTCTTACTGAGGCCAAAGGCCAGCATGTTGTGAGTGAATGTCCTGAGAACAGAGACAGGCTCCTCAGACTGAGATCCTACATCAACGCTCATCGCACCAACATCATGGAGGACTGGCAGGAACCTACCCCAGCTGGCCGAAGGTGATGTTCTCATTGAACCTGGAGCTGTCCTCTTTCTCCTCCTTGGTCATGTGACACCACTTCTCCCTGGATCAGGAAGACAGCAGGGAGGGGTCAGGGGTCAAACAGGGTTCACCCTGACCATGGGGTTCATTCCAAAGCAGGAAGCATCAAGCCACCAGGGACAACAGATAAGCCAGGTTCAGGAACAACAGACAAGAAGGTTGTACTCACGTTTTGCAATGGCCTATTTGAAACATCCCAACTTTTTAAACTGGCGTTTTTAATGTTAGAAAGACTCAAAGTCAACTCAAACGAGCATCTCATCGCGCCTGTTGTGAGAAAACCCAACCTAAAAAGACAAGAATCTGACATTCAGCTAAGAACCATTCCCATGCATCGCAAACACATGAGAAAAAACACCCATGATCCTATCCAGCAGTCCAAGATCATTTAAATCAGGTATAGATTAGATTAGATGAACCTTTATTTGTCCTCCAGGGGGTGGAAATTGCAGTTCACAACAGCAGCAGGGTAAAGTATAGCACACAGAGTTGCAGACCAAGTCTAGAGACCAGGATCATTTAAACCAGGTATACAGACCCAGTGTAGAGACCAGGATCATTTAAACCAGGTATACAGACCCAGTCTAGAGACCAGGATCATTTAAACCAGGTATACAGACCCAGTCTAGAGACCAGGATCATTTAAACCAGGTACCTAGTCTAGAGACCAGGTATACAGACCCAGTCTAGAGACCAGGTACACAGACCAGGTATACAGACCAGGTATACAGACCGTTAGTGACAGAGGGAGACTACAGGGTTTCAGCCAGGAATGTTAGGATGTAGCATGCAGCATGAGAGCCCAAAACAAAGACAGAAAGATAGTATGAAAAAGAACGACACTATTCACTAGGTCTCCCTCATCATAGCCACGTGCGTGAGAGGCATCGCCAAAAGCTCTGGTCAGTATCCATGACGATAACATCCAGGTCACAAGCAACATGCGACTGACAACAAACGAGCGTATTGCCATCTTCCGGAAGGACTTGAGCAACATCAACAACAAGCACAGACAAGATCACCATCAGGCTGCATGGAACAAGCAGCTAAAGCTGGTCTATACTGGTTAAGACTGGGCTGAGTATGGAGACGCAGAGTCATTCTAAGATGGGTTTGGGCTGCAGAGTTCCAGCTGTTGATTCTCCAGCTGATTCTGCTCGCTGCATCTGGCCTCCAGCACATCCTGTTCCCGCCCTCTCTTCAAGCCCCCCCTGTTCCCATCCCAGCTGCTCCGTTCTGCGCTCACCTCTGCTTCCCACTGGGCTCTCAGTCCCTTTCTTTACTGCCTTCCTTCGCTATCTCTTTCTTACTGCCGTTCCTACCCCTTCTCTCTACCTCCCTTGTTCATCCCCTCTTCTCTCTGTTCCCCCTCTCTCTGCCTGCCCTAGAGAGGGGCAGTGGGGCTGAAAGAAGGACAGACCTCTCGTCCTCCTCCTCCGCCGTCCCTCTGCCCGGCGACGAGGCACAAGGAGACAAACAGGGTTAAACAGACATGCAGAGACAGAAGACAGACGGCAGAGAACACACGAGACACAGACGCCTACGACTACGCAGCCACACACACACGCACACACACCTGTCAACGCACGGCCTCTGCAGAGAAGAAAAACAAGCGCTACTCTCCGTCCACTCGGCTCACTTCACCATTTAATCCCTCTCGTTTAATCCCTCCGCAAAGGCTTCCAGTGCAACCCCCCCCCGGCTCTGCGTTTGACCTCTCACCCCCCTTTCCACGCCCCCCCCAACCCCTCTCACCAACCCCCCCCCCCCTTCCACATGCCCCTAACCCCCCCCCCCACCCCCTACACATGCCTCTTCACCCCTCCCCCACCCCCATCCACATGCCCCTAACCCCCCCCCCCTTCCACATGCCTCTCCACCTCTCCCCCACATGCCCCCCCCCCCTCTCCACAAGCCCCTCACCTGGTTGTGGGCGACCTCTTCTCCCTCTCGCAGTGGACGGCATCGAAAAACGCGGCGTTCCAGAACCTCAGCGTGTGCCTGTGGAACGCAAGAGG
>CM059290.1:4010000-4110000 GCA_030340665.1 Neosalanx taihuensis
TACGGTGCAACACAAACGTCTTCACAAATGCTACAAACAGTGACGTGTAAAACACGAGAGGTTAATAGAGGGAGTTTGAAGCCGGTGCCAATGTAACCTATGAATTAGTATTTGAATTCTTGTCAGTGGTTAGTTATGAAGTGGTTTTGTCTGTACTCCAGTCAGTGAAGCCTAGTTTCCCTGTGCTGCTGCTGCTGCTGCGGCCAGTTTCTTCGGGAGGGTGTCCGTCATGAAGAGCTGCTGGTCCTCCCTTATGTTCTGGCTGACCGACGGACTCAGATCCAGCTCCATATATTCCCGGTTGTCGCCGTACGGAGGCCACTGCAGCAGACCGGCACCGTTCGGAGAGCTGGGGGGACAGGCCCGGGTCAGTCAAACGTCACTAGTCATCGGTTATGTCTATATTTTCATATTCATATCTAGGTTGAAAGACACTGATCAGACATAGTGACAGTATTTAGGAGGGTTTCCAGTACTTTTTTTCTAGGATCCAGAGGGGTTAGAACACATAGTGTAATCAATAGTCATCATCGTGACACCTTATTATTCCCCACCTCATCTTAAAATACTTTAAATGACACAAAGGTTTTTACGTGGATTTGAGTTGAGATGAATAATGCATTTGCCCTTGAGTAAAGAAACAACATGCATTTACCTGAAAGGTTCATATATTTGCTTGGCTTTAGAACCATATACATATAGTCAATGGTGGTCGAAGTATTTCAACTCACCCAGAGCGAGCAAAGTTGGCCCAGTATGACATCATGGTCTTACACAGCTTTTCCTCTTCCTGAGTGATGGTACCTGATAGGAGGAAGCATCCATTTAGACAGAAAGTAGGAGAGGCACACATGAAATAGGAAGCAGACAGGAAGAAGGGGAGACACATAGGAAGTAGGAAGCAGCAAGAATAACATATGGTTGTCCTACAAGACCCACACTGCATTTGTTTAACAGTTGTAACAAAATGGTGGCCTGTCCAAGTAGAAAATCTGTCTGCAATCCTGCCTCGATGCAGGTGCTGAAGTGAATCTAGGGGGGTGATACCTGTGATCTTTATGTGTCCGTTCCAAAAGCAGGCCCCGAACATGAAGCCCACTTCGTCTGCGTGGTCAGACTTGACGAAGGCCGGCCTGGTCAGCCTGTGGACCTCCGGCCGATGCTGGAACTCATACATGTAGACCGGTGCTCCAGCATCTACACAGACCAGACACACCCAGTCAGATAAAGCTGGGCCACGCTTTCAATGTCCTTAACACACGGCTTCGCCCCTGCGACTGACCTCTGTGATGCCCAGCCACTCTGAGGACTGGCAGGACCATGAAGACGTCTCCCAGCATGTGGGTGAAGCCGTCCCTGATCTCCTCGGGGGTTTGGGCATCTTTAAGGTACTCATCTGCCAGGAGCTGGTTGGCCCCGGAGACCTGGGGCACAGCAGACACGGAGGAGGGTTTTCACAGTAGCAATCACAGTCCCAAAACCCCACTGGGACGCCTCAGTACTGATGCTCATCTCACCCCTTGAGGATAGAACAGGTTCATCATGGACATCACGCTCGCTCTGTCCATGCCTTTGTCCCATCCAGGAGGGGCAAATGCCTGTCATCACACAAGGAAAACCACGTTTTATTTATTTATTGACCAGCGAAACCTGAACATTAAAACACGAACTCACAGGAAAACAATAACCTAAACTCATCCTCCTAAGTACATCAATAAGATACTTGATATGTGTTACAGTCATCTGGCCATGTGCCTTGGTGTGGGAAGGTGTTGAGTTTGAACAGTCATTTCCAGCATGTCCAACTGTCATCAGCTAAAGCAGAGGTGTCAAACTCCAGACCTCGAGGGCCGCTCTCCCGAAGGCTTTAGATGTTTCCCTGTTCCAGCAAACCTAATTCTAATAAAGGGTTGTTATCAAGCTCTGTGGAGGGTGTGCTGGAGCAGGGAAACATCTAAAACCTTCAGGAGAGTTGTAACAAAATTGTGTTACATTGTTACCATTGTAACTGGTGTTACAGTCTCGAGGACTGGATCTTGACACCTGTGAGCTTCAGTGTCCAGACCGTCTCTGTAGATGTAATTTATAATATTGGTTTTTTTCTCTTTGTTTCAGACAAATATCTTGCATGCAAAGAGTCTTATAAATCAATAACATGGAGTTCCTTCACTCCTGCAGCGATGTGAATATTTCCAGCTGAGCAAGAAACGTCATTCGGTTGCAACTGGTGGAAGAATTTACCTGAGGAAGGATCCAACCAAACTCATGATTGGTCACACCGATCAACACAGGAACTTTCATCACTTCCTTCTTCTTCAGTAGCTCCTCTGGCAGCTCTGTCAGGAGGACCCCATCCACCACAGCCCCCAGGTAGATCTTCATCTAAAACACAGCAGCTCCATGCCTTAGCTCAGTCTGACATCGCCACCTTGTGGCCTGTCCCGAAACAATCCTACCCCTAATTACCAAAATGTTCTTGAGTCGTAAATGGGTGGATAACTGAGACAAATAAAACGAAATAATAATGAATACACATATTAACTGTCAACAATTCTGAACAGTATGCAAATTGTTTTCATGGTAATGATTCAATCGTGTATTTGTATATCGTATCGTTTATTTAAGTGGATATTTACCTTTGTGGCATTCAGCAGTTGTTCCTCAGTCATGGCTCTGAGGCAGCTGACCAGCTGTTGTGTTTCTGGACGATCACACTCGATAAGCTTGGCAACAGTCTAAATACACACGTTTCATTTACTCAACACATTTAGACAAAAGTGGTTTCACATCCCTCTCATTTTTTTCATCATTTAAATAATTCCGATTTGAGTAAAATTAGTTATTGTGTTATGTGTATTCTGGTTCACGTTTGCTGTTGTGAGGCAGGGTGTGGAGTCTGAACCATACCTTGGCCTGAACCAGGGGAGCATTGGTTGTGTATGTGCCCAGGGTTGCCACACCGCTCTGGAACACAGCGCGGTGAAACAGGCCCTTTGCCAATGGAGACAAAGTCTGGAAGAGGGGAGAGACAGGTCTCGGAATGAGACACCTGCTCAACGCCATAATATCGTTACTACAAAGGGGGAGGAGGGGGTGAACATTGTTTTGTACAATAAGGCCTTGAGCTGTGTCCTACGCCAGTGTTTCTCTGACTCTTTAGTCCCAGGGACCAGAAGGCCATGCCAATTCCTCAGTGGAGGAACAAACAGGGCTCCATAGCCCAGTAACTGGGGCTTCAGGTCAAAGAAACACTGCCCCAGTCTCAGCCTCTCGACTTCCTCCTCACCAGGATGGAAGCACTGATGCCCCCTGCAGACTCTCCGCCGACGGTCACAGACTGGGGGTCTCCTCCGAAGTGATGGATGTTCTCCTGAACCCACTGCAACGCCGCCACCTGGTCCAGGAATCCCCAGTTCCCCCGGGCCTGCTCATCACCCGTGCTGACGACAAAACAACCACACAGGATGGATGTCTAACAGTTAAAACGCTCACGGAAAAAGTCATATTCATCTGCGTACTTCTTTTTTGAACGAGCAAGAATTCCTCGACGGGACATCCTGTCTAAGGAAAGGTTGGATGCCGAAATAGAAGAAAATGATACTATGTCAGTATAGAGGAAATCACTAACACGTTTATCGTACCTCAGATATCCCAGAATGCCCAGGCGATATTGCATGATCACCACAACAATGTTCTCGTAGGCAGCCAGAGGGGCTCCGTCATACTGGGAGGCCGCGCCCATGGACAGGCCCCCGCCGTGGATCCAGACAAACACCTGAGATGCCAAACACAGGGGGCCTTTGTTCACAGGTCACCCTCGGAGAACAGTGAAGCTTTCATACCAAAAGGTATAGGAACGAACAACTGACCTTGTTTAGCAGTGGAGCCACTCTTGTGAGTGTCTAAGCCTTTTACATTTATGTTACGTTTAGTCATTTTTTGTCTTTCATTCACTTTTATACTTAATTATGATAGACAATACCCTATCCCTAACCCCTAAACAAATATCATCACATAATCTGACTACCCACCATGTTTGGGGTCTATCACGTTGTTATGATCAGTGACCGATGCTTTAAAGCTCTCTTTTGGAAGTTGCTTTGGATTAAAGCGTCTGCTAAATGAATACATGTCAATGTAAATGTATATATTATGTTAAAACCTTCCCTAAGGCAGTTAGCCAGACATCTGTGGAAATATTCCTGTTGTTCGATGTAAAAGATTTGTTTCGGATACCAATGAGCCGGCATTGTATGTGGAGGACAGTGTGTGATTGGATCTAACTTACAGGGAGTTTTTCTGAGGCACTGGCTTTTGGAGTGTAAACATTCAGATACAGGCAGTCCTCTGAAATGGCTGGAAGCGTGTACTGGAGGGCCATGGTCTTCAACACCTCTAGAGCCACAGCTTTGTCCTGAATACACCTACAGAGGGAAACAGAGAGGAAGGGGGAGGAAGGGAGGGAGAAAAAAAGGAGGGGGAAAAAAAACAAGGAGAGAGAAAGAGAGGGAGAGCAAGACAGAGAGGGAAAATAAAAAAAAACAGGGAGAGAGAAGAGAGAGAAACAGAAAGCTTTGTGATCAAAGGCTCCCTGGGTCAACAACATCAGAGGGGTTTGTTTCAAGGTCCCAGCAGTCAAACACTCACATGGGAGGCTGCAGGGTGCCGTCTCTCTCCCCCTCCCAGGGCTCTGGAGGCTGGGGGGCAGCCAGGCGCAGGGGCCCCACAGGGGGGCGGGCGAATGGGATCCCCAGGTACTGCTGCGCCCTCCTGTCTGTGCCCTTCACGAGGACATAAGACCCTCGAACCCTTCCGTCCTTCAGGGAAACCACCGTCCCTGGCTCTGCTGCAGGGACAATCACAGTGGACAGTCACACTAGCAGTGTACCATGTGGCGTCGATGGACTTTATTTGTCATTGCCTCAAGGTACAACAAAATTAAAAGTGTAATCAATCAATTCAGTGTATTTCAAAAAATGTAATTTAAGGGCTAAAATAAATACTAATAAATAGACCTCAAATGAATTTCAATCCACCAACGTTACAGTACCTGAAATGATGCAATACAATGCGACATGTCATGTAAATGTGAGACACCTCCATATGAGAGGATGATCGACACACTAAGACCGCATCAGTGGTCATTTTTCTCATTTTAAGAGCAAGAGCAGGCCCTATTTCTATCAATCTGCAAGCTAGTGTAGCTTAAACCTAACTCTTCAGAACATTCCGGTCAATGATGGTCAAACTTGCACAGCCAAAGAACCCATAGCAAATTAAACACACTCTCTACTGCTCTGCTGTCCTGTCAGGCAAGGATAATACAAATGGAATTACGATTACATGAACGCAGCCTCTAAATGTTGCAGTCATGTGACCTGCGATGGGACTTAATGATAATGGTAAGGCTGTTGTTACCTGGAGCTCCCAGGGACATCTGCAGGAAGGCACCAGCCAGGCACAGGAGCAGAAAAGCTGTTCTCATCTCGACCGTGTCCGAACAAACACAAAGGGACTTGTCTGGCTTACCGAAGTTTTCACCAGCGACCTCCCCTTGGAACACACACACACACACACACACACACAGACGCAAGCACGCACACACTTTTGAAGGATGGGCTTTGGGGTGAATTTACATTGAGTCAACAGCCATGGTGGTCAGAGTGTAATGAGGTCTTACAACGTGCTTTGTACTGTTGTAAGAGAAGTTTTTCGAAGGTAAAATAAATACAAACATTAATTTAAGTAAGACATTTAATACAAAACAACGAGGTTCCATGAAACAGTTGGTATTAAATTGGTACTGACTTCTCCCTTAATGCCTTAATGACTTTGGGAATTAGGACCAGCTGAATACCCACGGCTGGGTGAGAGAGAGAGAGAGAGAGAGAGAGAGAGAGAGAGAGAGAGAGAGAGAGAGAGAAGAGAAAAAGAGAAAAAGAGAAAGAGAGAGAGAGAGACTCATGCACACAGTTTCACAAAAACTGAGGATTCATCTCTGTTTACAATAACACAAATAGTTCTGTGTCCACCGATGACCTTGGCATGCAACACACCCACACACATTTTCCAAAACTACGACCCCTTCTGCAATCCTATTAAATCACAGCGTTAGCATTCCTGGGAAGTTTTCAATGGATTAAACCTGGGTTTCCTGGATAATGGATGCCCCTGAACTCCAGTCTCTCTTACCAAACAGGGGTCTTTGACCTTACCTCGTGAAGGTCATTGTCTCAGTCAACTCCTACAGTAAACATTCTGTACGTTTACCCTGTTTGTTCAAGCATGTTGAGCCAAAACAGCACAGGACTATGGCCTCATGGGAAGTGTCATCCAGGGGTGATTTACAACCATGGAGCAACGTACAGTCCCCATATTATAGAGCAGTGGTCCCCAACCCTGGTCCCCAGAATGTTTCCTCCTTCCCACGCACCTAATTAAAGGGTCATTAAAAAAGCTTCTGTCGAGCTTCATAATGGCCCATTCATTAGAATCAGGTGTGTTGGAGCAGGGAAACATGTCAAACATGCAGGACAGTGTTGGGGTTGGGGACCACTGCTCTACACAAACTTAGTCTTTGACTTTGCTGTGTTATATTATATATATCAGTGATCTGTGTTTTTTTTTGGGGGGGGGGGGTTAATTATGACGTGTCAATGTCCAGAAAGATGATTAGAAAAACAAATGTGCTGCGTTAACTTGACTTCCTTGCGGGAAGCGCAGTTAAGTGTGACACATTTTAGTTCATGCAAAAACACACACATCCATAGCAGGGAAGTTTGTTAGGGAGGACGAATGCAGAGTTTGTGTGTATCCATAAATATCTTTGAGGGCGCATAATTGAGTGTATATGTGCGTGTGTGTGTGATGTGACCCACGTTAAGGGACTCTTTCACTGGGGTTATCGGGTTGAAATCGAACAGGTCTGACTAAATGTTTGTAATCCAAGAGAATCCTTCACTGGGCGCTGGTATGACGTCCACCTGCCCTGTGTCCATACCGAACCATGTGTCGGGGATCAGGATTTAGCCTTTCTGATGCTACATGTTGTGACAACGCTGGACTTCTGGGCCTGGGGTCAGGGTTTCATTGTGCTACATGGTCGCTTGTACAATCTAAAGCAAGCCAAACAAACTGGCAACATCCTCATTTCTAACTTCATGACTTTGGCAGCTCAGCACCTTAAACCATACATGAGCCCATTTACTGTCTTACGATGCCAGTTGGACACCTGAGCGTCTATATAAAGAACCCAATAATCTTCAGGCTTAAGGATTACTTTTTTAACCAATACCACAGCATCTTCACACGGGTCACAGCAGAGAATAAGTACAAACCCAAGGTGCACTCAGTCAGCCGGAAACCCTCAGACATGAAGCCCAAGACTCTCTTCTTCAACATGTTAGGATCCAGTGGAAACTGGTAAGTCTGTTTGGATTTCCATCTGGAAGAAAAAAAAACTCAGAAATTTTGTAAAGTACTTAGGTTGACTTGATCCAATCAAATCTTGATCAAATCAAGCGTACTGTAAATACTTCAGGAAGCTCTGGATGATTTGTGCGGGTAGGCAAATCTAATGTAACTTTATGTCTTTTCTTGTCCTTAATAGAAGGTAATGGACTTTTGTAATTTACCAAGGATTGACCCAGGCTGATGAAACCTGTGGAGAGTCTAAAAGGATGATGTCTTCCTAGATGGTAATCACTTAGTAGAGGGCTGGAGTTAACCGGATAAAATCACTCCAACCTAAAGTGTTTAAACACAATTGTTTAAACAGCCTACTCTGTAACCTCAGACTTGTCTCTACTCCCTCTCTCCATCCCTCCCTCCCTCCATCCCTCCCTCCCTCCCTCTCTCCATCCCTCTCCCTCCCTCCCTCCCTCTATTCCTCCCTCCCTCCCTCTCTCCATCCCTCCCTCCCTCCCTCTCTCTCCATCCCTCCATCCCTCTATTCCTCCCTCCCTCCCTCCCTCCCTCTCTCTATCCCTCTCTCCCTCCCTCCCTCCCTCCCTCCCTCCCTCCCTCCCTCCCTCCCTCCCTCCCTCCCTCCCTCCCTCCCTCCCTCCCTCCCTCCCTCTCTCTCCATCCCTCCATCCCTCTATCCCTCCCTCCCTCCCTCCCTCTCTCCATCCCTCCCTCCCTCTCTCCATCCCTCTCTCCATCCCTCTCCCTCCCTCCCTCCCTCCCTCCCTCCCTCCCTCCCTCCCTCCCTCCCTCCCTCCCTCTCTCTCTCCATCCCTCCATCCCTCTATTCCTCCATCCCTCCCTGGCCTGTTTCAGTTTCAGTGTGGATAATTCCCTCCTTGCTCTGAACGCACCAGGACCTCGTATGTTATGGCTTCTCATCTCGTCCGTTCCTCCCCGTGATATCGATTCACAGCAGCGCAACGCAGCACAAGTGTCGATTAGCCTGGAGCATAGGCCTGGCTGAGATCGGGCCCTGCTTCAGCAGAATCCTGCGGCGCTCTTTGTTTCCAGTCAATCCCAGGTTGTTTGGTTTAGTAACAACTGTCTGACGAGGAGAGGACTTGAAATGAATGGACGAGGAAAGGAACATTCAAATGGAGAATAGAAGAATGGACCTTGTTAACCAGTTGTTTTCTCCATCTCCACTGACCAGTTCAAAAGCGAGGAGAGGGGAATGTTGCCCACCTTTTGCACCCGTCATGCCAAAAATGTGAAACCTACATTCTCCCGACGCCAAGAAGAACAAGTGTAGCTGCCGTGGTCCCTGATCTCCATCGGAGACGTCCAGGAGTGGGCTGTGAGTGTCTGTCCCTGCTTCAGAGCCACACAGCACCATGTGAGCAGGGAGGAGAGGGGGGTAGGGGGCAGAGAAGGAGGGGGGGGGGGTCCCGGGAGGATAACTGTCATGGCTGGTTTCTCAGGACCACTCTCCTCCATTTGGTTCAGCCTTCAGCCTTGGTCACGCCTCACCTCCTCTGTCTGCTACGCTGCTATTGGCCCGCCACCCCTGTCCGTCACAGCTGACCGCTTTCCACCATCTTCCTCAACCTCCAGGAGGACGATACGTTTTGTGTGGAGGGGGGAGGGAAAGATGGAGTCATCCCCGTCGCCAGGGACCGTTCCCTGGTGTGTTTCTGGTCCCAGGAGGCTGTGGTCTCTTCTGCTTGTTGATGCCTTCAACTTTGTAGAACCCCCTTACCTCCTCCCCACTCCCCACTGTCCACCACCACCACAATGCCCCCCCCCCCCCCCCCCATCCACACTGCTGCGCTGTGCTCTGTAAACAACAGCATTCCTCCCCCTCCTTCCACACGCCGAGGAGCACTCGATAAAAAAGAGGGAGCGAAGGAACGACAGAGAACAGGATGAGAGACTGAGGGAGAAAGAGACGGCGTTAGACGGATGGCCGGCTAGTCTGCCACACAACCAGCCAACCAGCCAGCCAGTCAAGTCTACCCGCCGCCTCGACCAGCTAGTCTGCCCACGGGTCAGTAAGCGACCCGGCCGCTCTCCAGAGGGGCTCCGGCGCTCTCCAGCCCAGCCATTGTGCCGCTCTCTGAGTCTTTGTCCCCGTCTATTCAGCCCTCGCTGCTCAATACTCAGATCAATACAGGCCTTCTACCTCCGTCACCAAGACGCTGCCGGCTGCCGCTTTTATTTTGAGCCCCGCTGACTGGAGGGGAGAGAGAAGGTTTCGCAGAGACTGAAAAGAAACCAAAGCATCTGCCGTAACATCTGAATTATACCAGTACAAAGTGGGATTACACGAACACATACGAACCCCTGCAAACAAATAAAATACGGGGAGTCATGTGGCTCAGCAGGTTAAGGCATCAGGCTAGCGATCGGAAGGTTGCGAGTACGATCCCCGGCTTTGGCTACGTGTCCTTGGGCAAGGCACTTCACCTTATTTGCCTCGGGGGGGGGGGATGTCCCTGTACTTGGTTTAAGTCACTCTGGATAAGAGCGTCTGCTAAATGACTCAAATGTAAAGTATGCATGCTTCAAAACAGAGGAATAACTTCCATGTATTTATTGATGGTTTCCGCCAAAGTGGCACGTTTAAAGCACGGTAAGTGCAACAGCTGATCAATGGCTAAGTGCAGTTCGAGTCACGATGGTTAGCGCTATGGAACGCTCTGAACTTTGAAGACAGAACAAACACTGAACTCCCCAGACAACACGAGGACAACGTTTAATCCCACAGGCACGCTCTGTTGCTGCATTTTAAGACGCAGGGAACCTCAACAGGCTTCTAAGGAACAACGTTGTTGCTGCGTTTCAAGATGCCCTGAATAAGAAGACACTAAATGTATTTCAACCTTGTGTCCTACTGGTTTGAAGTGAGACATGGAGAGCTACGCTACTCCAGACCTAAACTCATTCTTGTGGTATACATGTAGTCATTTAGCAGATGCTTTTATCCAAAGCGACTTACAGCAAGTACAGGGACATTCCCCCCTGAGGCAAGTAGGGTTAAGTGCCTTGCCCAAGGACACAACGTCATGTAGCCACAGCTGGGAATTGAACTTGCCACCTTCCGATCACAAGCCCCACGCCTTAACCGCTGAGCCACCTGACTCACCTCTGAGTCTCGCCATTTTTTCTCCCTAGTGAGTTTTTCTGGGAGTTTTTCCTTGTCTTCCCTGGGGGTTTAGGTTGGTTGAGAGGCAGTTCTATTGGCATATGTGAAGCCCTTTGTGACATTGCTTGTAAAAAAGGGCTATACAAATAAATGTTGATTTGATTTAATGCTGAAAGATTCCTGATGGAATTCTCAATACAAGCTCCGGTGTTGCTCAACTTTAGATTCAAGAAATCTCTCGCTCCCTCACTTAGTTGGCATGAGACAGAATAGTTTAACAGTGTGTATGTGCCAGACACATACAATTCAATACAAATTATATACAAATACATTTAATCAATTCACAAGAGTAAGACATGTTCTGGAATGTCAGTGTTATTTTGAATGACCTACAAGAGACATTCTTTTTTTCCCCCTTTTCACTTCTTTTTTCCTCACTTTCCTGAGTCCTCTTAATCTCCCCTTAATCTAATCATCCCTGTCCCTCTATCTGTCCTTCCGTCTGTCTTTCTGCAGTGTGTTTATTTTGTCCTCAGGCACACTGGTTGGAATGCACCCCCCCCCTCCTTCTCCCCCTCCCCCCCATCCATCTCTTCCTTCCTTCTCAGACCAGAACACCCACGACCATCGTTAACGCTCAAGATCTTGCCAATTTCCCTCCCCCCCCCCCCCCTCTCTTTTTCTCCCTCTCTCGCTCTTCCTCTTGATCTGCCAAGGTCTTCACTATGTCTCTGTCTCGCCTGGTGGACCTCCCTCAGCTCCGGGGGAGCGGGGGGGGGGGGGGGGGGGGGCGGTGATGACTCCATGCAGAGGTATCAGTAGGATGAGCTGTTCAGATGGACGCCAGGCGTGAAGCGCTGCGTTCATCATCCCCTGCCTCCCCCCCTCGCCGCCTGGACGGCCCTCGCACTCAGCGCCCTCAAGCTCCACTCCAGATGGGCGTGGCTCAGGAAATTGCACATGACCCACATAATCTACTGCCGGGTCTCTGTCGTAATTGAATTACAGGGTAACTAAACATCCATGTTATTGGCTGGTGAGAGGCTGGTGAGAGGCTGGATGCTGCCTGCTGCAGCCTTCCTCTCTCTGCCATCTGCAGGCTGCTTGGCACGTTTCTGGCTAGACAGCAGAGAGGGAGGTGGGTGGAACTGCCAGGAGAACCGCTCCAACACAAACCAACTGGAAAGGTTGGAAAGCCAGACAACACACACACACACTGTCACACACAAACCCTCTCACACACACACACTGTCACACACAAACCCTCTCACACACACACACTCTCAAACACACACGCTCACACACAAACACACTCAGAAACAAACACGCTCACACACACTCCCACACACAAACACTCTCACACACACACACACTCTCTCACACACACACACTCTCACATACAAACACTCTCACACACAAACACTCTCTCACACACACACACTCTCTCACACACACACACTCTCATACACACTCTCACACACAAACACACTCACACACACAACACGCTCACCCAAAAACACTCTCACACACAAACACTCTCACACACAAACACTCTCACACACACACTCGCTGGCACACAAATACTGTCACCCAAAAATATTCTCACACACAAACACACTCACGCACACACTCTCACACACACACTCTCACACACAAACACTCTCACACACACACTCGCTGGCACACAAACACACTCACACACAAACACTCTCACGCACAAACACTCTCACGCACAAACACTCTCACGCACAAACACTCTCACACACAAACACTCTCACACACAAACACTCTCACACACCAACCCTTCTCTGCCTTGTCATTTTGTCCATTAGTCAGTAAACCTTGCTGACAGCTAAGACTTGCAGAGAACTCCTTTGTTTACTGACACACAGAGCTTCTCTTCATCTTCTCCCATCAGCCCCACTTAAGGCCCACAACCTTCACCTCTCCAGAGAGGCTGCTCAGCAGAATGTCTCCGGCAGGAAGTGCTGGTCAACTAAGGCCAGAGAGTAGGCAGCTTTGTCATATCCACGGAACAGCAATACCAGAAATTTCACTGGCGATGAACTGAGGTGAATTCATGACTCCTTCCTTCCTTCCTTCCTTCCTTCCTTCCTTTCTTTCTTTCTTCCTTCCTTCCTTCCTTCCTTCCTTCCTTCCTTCCTTCCTTCCTTCCATCATCTCCCATCCTTCCTTTTCTTTTCCTACCCCTCCTTCTCCATCTCTCCTTTTTTCTTCAGACCATACCCCCCCCCCCCACCCCCCCCACCCCCTCCCTGCACACTGGTCAGTATCTATTTTCGGTGGATGTTTCTGCAGTTCCGTGTGAAGATGCATCAGCGGTCATGAATAAAACATGCTGGCAGCATGGCAGGCGCATGGTGGGATGGTGGGATCAGTACAAGAGCTGCATGCTCAGATGAAACACTTTATCTGAACTGAACCTGGGGAAGCTCTCACACACACGCACGCACACACACACACATGAAGTAGGAGGGGGGAAAGCAAGAGGAGGATGAGGAAGATGAGGAGGAAGGTGTGATGAACGCAGGATCAACGTTATTCTTGTTTGGACCGTGTGCGATGACGATTCTCCTGTTTCCATGGTTATCGTCAGCACGGCCCTGAAGACTGGTTCTTGCGACGAGACGTTATCAAGACACGGTTCACATGTCACTTTAAAGTTCTAGTTGCTAACAGTGAACACACTATTAGTCAACCTAGCAACCGGTGTGGGTAGAGAGAGAGAGAGAGAGAGAGAGAGAGAGAGAGAGAGTGAGAGAGACAGACAGAGAGACAGAGAGAGAGAGAGAGAGAGAGAGACAGAGAGATAGACAGAGAGAGAGAGAGAGAGAGAGACAGAGAGAGAGAGAGAGAGAGAGAGAGAGAGAGAGAGGACAGAGAGAGAGAGAGAGAGACAGAGAGAGAGACAGAGAGAGAGAGAGAGAGAGAGAGACAGAGAGACAGAGAGAGAGAGAGAGAGAGAGAGAGAGACAGAGAGAGAGAGAGAGAGACAGAGAGACAGAGAGAGAGAGAGAGAGAGACAGAGAGAGAGAGAGAGACAGAGAGAGAGAGAGAGACAGAGAGAGAGAGAGAGAGACAGAGAGAGAGAGAGAGAGAGAGAGACAGAGAGACAGAGAGAGAGAGAGAGAGAGAGAGAGAGAGAGAGAGAGAGAGAGAGAGAGACAGAGAAAGAGAGAGAGACAGAGAGAGAGAGAGAGAGAGAGAGAAAGAGAGAGAGAGAGACAGAGAGAGAGAGAGAGAGAGAGAGAGAGAGAGACAGAGAGACAGAGAGAGAGAGAGAGAGAGAGAGAGAGAGAGAGAGAGAGAGAGAGAGAGAGAGAGAGATAGAGACAGAGAGAGAGACAGAGAGAGAGACAGAGAGAGAGAGACAGAGAGAGAAGGGATCTCGCCGTAAAATCCGTGGAACCAACTGAGGCATCGTTAAACCGGCCTAAAGGTCCACCTTTTCGCAACTTCAACTACACTCCTCTTCCCTCTCACCCTCTCTCCCCCTGTTTTACATCTCCTCTCTTCCTCCCTCCCTCCCCCCCTCCCCCTCCCGCCCCTCCCTCACTCACGTATGACACAGGTTTCAGAAGGCAGACCTCGCCGCACACCCTTCTTCTGGTGACTACCGTTTCCATGACGAAGGGAAACATGGCCGCTCGCGAAAACTTGTTGGTAACTCCGTGCTCCGCCGTGTGTACCGCACGCACACGCACATGCCATACATCATCCAGCTTTGACTCAACCGCTGAAAACAATGTCATGAATGAATCATGTCAGAGACAGCGGCAAAGCCTCTGTTCCCACACATCCCATAATTAGCAGGTTAGTCTCCCGGCAACATGCGCATGCGGAGCGGCAAGCTGTGAGTAACTCACGCCGTTAGATAATGTCCCCGCTGATACAATCATCTGGAGGCTGGAAGCCCCTATTCTGCCAGCAGTGTGTGTGTGTCGGTGTGTGTGTGTTTGAGTGGGTGTGTGTGCGTTAGCTGCGTGTGTCTGCGATCACTTGGATGACTTGTCATGTGACGAGGGTTTTCGGCCGACTTGAGAATGCTCAAAGGACCGTGTGTAGCGGTAAGAGGCTCTGAAATGAATTCTCAGTGTTGGAGTCGCTTGCCATCTGGTCTCTGATGCACCTGATATGGTTTCTGTCACCAAAGTTCAGGATAGGTGACAAGACAGGGGCACATGTTAGCAGTCTGTCCATGGGATTCTCCTCCGGCCTTACACCCCTGCCTGCCACCTACGGTCCTCCTCTGACAACCGCCTAGTGGTCCCCCCCTCTCAAGAGCGCCAGAGCCCAGCACAAACTCTTCCACTGTCTGGCTCCTCAATGGTGGAATCAACTCCCCACCCCCATCAGAAACACAGACTGTCTCCTCACCTTCAAGAAAACACTCAAAACCCACTTATTCCGATTTAATGGCACTTAGAAACATTAGAAAAAGTATGGCACTCAGAAATATCACTTGTTGTTGCTGTTGTTCAGAAACTCGCTATTATTGTTGTGTTGTTGTTGCTTTATTACTCGCGCCACAGGTAGACTACTGTCTGGCGGAGGCTCACCTTAAAACTTAAATGTTCAGCTGAATACTCTTATAGTTCTTCCCTTGGCACTTATCGGTTCTCATGATGTATGTTTTGTAACCTAGATGCCCGCTATGTTGGGGTCTATCATGTTGCTATGCTCAGTGACCGAAGCTCTTTTGTAAAGGTCTCTCTTGTAAGTCGCTTTGGATAAAAGCGTCTCCTAAATGAATAAATGTAAATGTACATCAAGACTGCGCTGTCTGTGTGCACTAGGACCCTGGGAAGAGAAGCCCCCCTAAAATGTTCTTGAGCCCCCCCAAATAATTATTGGGATTATTATTATTTTATTTTTTATTAAACTATTGTTTTACACATGGACGAGTTATTTCAAACATGCTACAAGCAAATATACAGAGAAAAAAATCACACTCTTTCTGATTAAACCAATCTAGGAACTGTCTGAAACAATGGATATCCGCAGCGCCAAATGAATCCCAAAAAATGTGGCCTCCATAGGGGCTAAGCCCCCCCCTTCTTTCAATCCTAGAAACGTCCCTGGAAGAGGTCATTTTATCTGATAACCTGGAGGCATCTTAAGAAGGCCCAACTACAGGTGTATGAATGCAGTGAGACATCTGGAGAAATACTGCTCTGACTCACTGGCAGCACGGCATTGTGGGCGACAGGATGTTACCTGCATCCACGAGGGTCTGAGTCGCATGAGTCAAATCTACGATCGTTTGAATTCCGCACACGTCATGTCACTTGAATGACACGTGACACAAAGAAAGCGTCTGAAATGAGTGTGTTTGTGCGTGTGTGTACTTGTGTGTGCGGTCATGTCCACCACCACATTGCTGCCCCCCCGCAGCAGCAGACAGTGATGTATGCGCACTTACCCAGAGCCAACACTACAACACTCACCCATCGCCCTCCTGTCTCCCTGAAATGTTAATGAGAGGAAGAGAGGAGAGAGACATACGTTTCCTGTCCAGCCCAGCTTCCTACTGTCTGTCTGTGTGTGTGTGTGTGTGTGAGTGTGTGTGTGTGTGTGTGTGTGTGTGTGTGTGTGTGTGTGTGTGTGTGTGTGTGTGTGTGTGTGTGTGTCGGAGCAGGGGATGATGGACTTTTTCTCTGCTCTACTGGGGACTGGAAATAATGGTCATCCCCAATTTTAATACTGTTTATATTAGTGTTTATATTGTTTTATCATTCCTTTGATACAAATTCTAACCACTAAATCCCCTGGATTCTTGATAATTAATTAGCCTTGCTGTCAACACTTTGCCAAGGCAAATCTGTCATTACTTTGCCCATTCTGATAAAACACCCTGAATTGAATGAAGCCGAGAATGTGATTGGTGGAGTGCTCCTAAACAGCTATTAACCTTGAGTCAGCGTGTTCCTCTTCATTGCCCAGCGCTAGCCTTGATAGACCACTGTGAAGCAACATAGCCTAGCTCACCCCTCACAGCCAGGGTAATTACATCCTGCTAGGCTTCAACGCCCGCTCGCATGTAGCCTTGTGCCTTTCAATCCTCTACAGATCCTTCCATCCTTTCTTTTCACTCTCTTTCTCACTCTTTCTGTTTCTCTCCCCTCCTTCTCTCTTTCTCACTCTTTCTGTTTCTCTCCCCTCCTTCTCTCTTTCTCACTCTTTCTGTTTCTCTCCCCTCCTTCTCTCTTTCTCACTCTTTCTGTTTCTCTCCCCTCCTTCTCTCTTTCTCACTCTTTCTGTTTCTCTCCCCTCCTTCTCTCTTTCTCACTCTTTGTCTCTTTCTTTTTCTCCTCTTTCTCTCCCTCCCTTTCTCTCTCTCTTTCTTTCAATCATCTGCTCCTCAACAAATCACAGAACAGACAGACCCTCCCCAATTGAAAGCCTTTTATTTGAATCACTAAGCAATATAGAAGGATTAACCAGGAGTGACTCTCAGGGCTTTCTGTAGCTGAGGGTTAGTGAGTATGGCCGGAGCATTTCTGGTAAGGTGGAGCCCTGCTGTTACAGAGAGATGGCTGATGAGAGCACACAGCTCCAGGCTGGAACAGTAAAGTACAGCTGAGGAACATTCTGGGTCTTGGCTAAATTGGAACATGAAGCTGTTTTGCGGCTGAGGGCTTCTTTTGTGGACATGAAACTGGAAGCATCGATCTAGACCCAGTATTTGTTTGCATGTGCCCATGCATATATGTATTATGTGTGTGTGCGTTTATTTTTCGGCGCTCTGAACTAGGCTTTGCTCGTGTGTGTGAGCCTGCTTGTATATTTAAATCTATTCATAATGTATGCAAATATAATGTTTTGGTTTTTCACTTGTGCATGTAATGCCACCTGTTTACATTAGGGGGGGTGGTATTTGTGTGTCTGAGTGCATGTGTGTGCCTGTGTGTGCATGGGTGTGCATGTATTGATCTGTGTGTGTGTGTGTGTGTGTGTGTGTGTGTGTGTGTGTGTGTGTGTGTGTGCGTGTGTGTGTGTGTGTGTGTGAATGTGGTCATTGCGTTTGCACCCATGCACATTGTGCTCCATCTACAGTGGATTTGTATGAAGAGGTGTGTATGTGTGTGTGTGTGTGTGTGTGTGTGTGTGTGCTGAATGAATGCTAGTGTTAGTAAAGTGGCTGTCTGAGAGGAGGGAGGGACAACATGAGGAGCCCTCCAGCTCCTCCAGAGCCTCTGGTCTCAGGGGCCCTCAGGGGCCCTCAGGGGCCATCCAGGGCCTTTGATCCACCCACAGCTGGCCCTCTCAGCTGCATGACTGC
Organism: Neosalanx taihuensis; assembly: GCA_030340665.1. Classification (NCBI taxonomy): domain Eukaryota; kingdom Metazoa; phylum Chordata; class Actinopteri; order Osmeriformes; family Salangidae; genus Neosalanx; species Neosalanx taihuensis. The sequence goes on from CM059290.1 coordinate 4,027,856, forward strand.
CACGGCAGACAACGGTCTCTTCAAAGCCATGAACGCATCAACAGCTAATGATGATGTAAATTTGGAGACGCGATAATTAATCAAGTGGAACGTATGACTGAAGGATGCAAGGTTGTGTCAGGGTTAAGAATATTATCTAAGGTTCACGTGAGTGGAGCTGGACCAATGAGAGTCCTGTTCTTTCCTTCAAACCCCTGCCAAGCTTACTGAACTGTACACAATGACACAGTGAGACCATTTTCCAAGCTAAGTGGCATGTTTTCACTAAAAAACATTATTTCTTTCTTCTTTCGTTCTGCCATTTTTTTCCTAACAAACAGTGTAGAAATGTATCGTGTCCTTGAGGTCTGTAAATGAAGAACAAGGGCATGATCTTACAAGCACACCTGCATCCGAAGGAGAATCTGGACCCAAACAAACTGTATACCCCCCCCCCCACACACACACACACACACACACACACACACACACACACACACACACACACACACACACACACACACACTGTATATGCACACACACACAGACCCACACACACAGACACACACATACACACTGTATATGCACACACACACCCACACACACTGTATATGCACACACACACAGACCCACACACACAGACACACAAAGACACATACACGCACACACACACACACACACACACACACACACACACACACACACACAGGTAAACAGGGTCCTGCAGGCTGCTGGTGTGATTGAAACAGCACTGGGAACACTACTCCCCAGGGGTCCTGCAGAAAGGAAATGTCAAAGCAAGCCATGACATTTGCATCTGTGTCAATGAACCCTTAAAACACACACAAGCGCACACACACAAACAAAAGGAATTACTGCCACATTTGGCTGCAGGGGTATTTCATAATGGCTTATTAAATGTGTGATTCTGAGTAGCCCCCCCCCCTCTTCTTCCTCCAAACCCCCTGTGAGGGCCCTTCTAAATTAGTCTCATGAGCCCACCCACCACCACCATGCAACCCCCCCCATCCCCTCTGCCTGGCCCCCCTCAGAGGCCTGACCGGCCGAGATGATCCCCCTCCAGCACGTTCCGTGTTCTGCCTCCCTCGTTGTAGTAAAGCTTCCGGCCCTGATTTCTACAGTGCTGCTTATGAATTATCAACGACTTAGGTGGCTATTTATAGAGGTCCGCTGATGACTTCACTTCCTGTCTCCATTTCTGCCTGCTCTACATCCTGTGTAAGGTTTAATGTTGCAAGGAAGGAAGTGGATTGTGGAATTAAGGAAGGAAAGAAGGACGGAAGGTGGATAGGTAGGAAGGAAGGAAGGAAGGAAGGAAGGAAGGAAGGAAGGAAGGAAGGAAGGAAGGAAGGAAGAAGGAAGGAAGGAAGGAAGGAAGAAGGAAGGAAGGAAGGAAGGAAGGAAGGAAGGAAGGAAGGAAGGAAGAAGGAAGGAAGGAAGGAAGGAAGGAAGGAAGGAAGGAAGGAAGGAAGAAGGAAGGAAGGAAGGAAGGAAGGAAGGAGGAAGGAAGGAAGGAAGGAAGGAAGGAAGGAAGGAAGGAGGAAGGAAGGAAGGAAGGAAGGAAGGAAGGAAGGAGGAAGGAAGGAAGGAAGGAAGGAAGGAAGGAGGAAGGAAGGAAGGAAGGAAGGAAGGAAGGAAGGAAGGAAGGAAGGAAGGAAGGAAGAAGGAAGGAAGGAAGGAAGGAAGGAAGGAAGGAAGGAAGGAAGGAAGGAAGGAAGGAAGGAAGGAAGGAAGGAAGGTGGACAGAAAAGTGGGACGGAGATTGAAGACTTCTACGGTTACCAGCTCCCATGTTTACAGACAGAGGGGATGAAAAAGCCTTTGATTCCGTCTACTGTTCTCATTGACATTTGGGATGTGTTTGTGTGTGTCTGATCTCTCCCCTCCCCTTACCCCACCCCCATCCTCCCTCCCCCTTGGTTTAGAAACCCATCAGATCCTGGTCTGGACCCAGGCCAGTCAGGGGACTCTATGAGATGACCATGATGGTGACCTTCATCAGGGAAAGTAGCTCATGAGCCACATGATGTTATTGTTGTTTCAAATGATCTGCACAACTGTTTCGTTTTTTATACTTTTGACCAATTGTGGATTGTCACATTGTGGTGCCGCCCATTCATCTAGAATATTAACAGCTGCGTGTATGTATATATGTGTGTGTGTGTGTGTGTGTGTGTGTGTGTTTATGTGTTGCTGCCCCCCTTTATGAAGTCTAAAGATAACACAGAACATCAGGACGTCCATGCTGAATAATTCAGGACAGACAGACAGCTGTATGAAGAGCACCTGCCTGGTGGCTTTGGCAGGACAGACAGCTCACTGATACCTTGTCATTAAATGAATCACCTGATGCTTTTATCCAGAATGACTTGCTACCGGTCCATATGTATTAAGTGCAGCGTATGGAGGTCTAGAAGTGCACACTTCTACGAGTAATACAGTCGTTTATTATTGCCAAGGAACTTATATTCTATACGACACAGTGCATCAACACAGGAACAGTCTCCACGATAATATGACAAAATTGTACAGTGAAGACAACAATATCATATCTTAAGTGCAGCGTAATGTAATTTTGCAGGCGCGGATTACAAGACAGCGCTACAACAACATAGACTCCCCTATCTTGTGGTAACATTGCGCAGAGCAGTAACAAATCACTGCTGTGCACAATAAACCGGGTTCACGGGTGGGAGTACTTAGGATGTAATGCAGTAACGGTTTCATTTAACAAATCATTTCATTCACAGTGAAGAAGTGGGGGATTTGAACTTGTGACCGCTTGCTGTGCAGTGAAATGCTAAGCTACCGCTCAGCTAGACCCATTAACATCCCTGGTTGTGAATCGCTTGGAGACACCCAGCTGTTGAATGTCACCGCTGCAAACGGCGCGACTCCGTCATTACGCTGAGATGTGAAGACGGATCTGAACACCAGGTATCAAAGCGCACTGTTGAAACGAAATTCTTCGAAAAAATATGTATTTGTTTCACCGTGCAGTGTTTGCCGATTCCAACACACACAGGCCCCTTCAACCTGCCATCCTCTGTCGCTTTGCTGGTGTTTGTCACATCTCTCTCTTTCCCCCTCTCCTTTACTTGCTCCATCCATCCATCGTTCTCCTCTCCTCTCTCTCTCACCCCCCTATCTCCCATCCCCATCACTCCCAGTCTCTGCAGGGTCTCCTCTCCTGGCCAGCGGTTTTGAAGTCTCCTGCAGGTCTCCAGCGTAGGGGCAGCATGTGTCTGGGAACTACCCAGGCAGAGTGAGTGGCAGGTGGGCTGGAGGCTGACTGAGCCTGGCCTCTGGAGCATATCTCATGGATTGACATGGTGAGGAGCGGCAGGCTGGATCAGATCATTAATGTGTGCCACACGGAGCACAAAATAACCAGGGGCGCCCAGTAAGACCCAGTAAGGCCCAGTAAGACCCAGATCCTCCACTTCTCATGGCCATCACTCCTGTTCCAACCCCCGAACTCAATATCAAGTATCTTTCACTTACACATCCCTTTCTGTGACTTTATTCTCTCTCTCGCGCTCTCCCTCTCACACTCTGCCTTTTTTCTCTTTCTTTGTCTTCTTCTCTCTTTCTTTCTCCTTTTTTCTCTCTCGAGAATGTTTCTCTTTCCCTTTTCCATTCATTCTGTTGAGAGAGAAAGCCATGATGAACTGAGAAATGACAGCGATAGAATATGAATGGAACACCATTCATTATATGCATTTAAACATGGAGTGTTAATGCAACAGGTTTTATCCATGTAAATATTCAACGTTGTCCACTTCCATTTTAGAGCACTTTACAAAGACGATTTACAATTTAGATTAGCTGCTGATCCCGATGTGCATGTGGAGTCTATGAGCAGTTCAAGTGGACGCTTAGTACTGCAGCCGAAAGGGTTTCGACTTTGTTTTAATCTCGGTGACACTGTTGCCGCACAAACACACTACTAACATACACAACACACACACACACATAAAGTCTCTGATTACTGTAACACGACCGTGCGTTCAAAACGAGCACGCAAACATGCACGCACGCTCACAAAACAGACAAATGCGCACATACACAGAAAGAGGACGCACACTTACAGACACAGCTGTGTTACAGAGCAGGCACTCACCCTGCTAATTACTTTCAAACACAACATTAGATAAAAATGTGGGTTTTATTAAATAAATAAAAACAGTTATTGTGAATACTGACAGTCGTGTTAATGGATGAACTATCTGTATTGTGTTTAAACGCATGCAATTCAAAAGACAGGGATTCTACTTGTGATATGCTTTGTATTTCTCTTATTTTACCAACCTTGTTAATTGAATGACAGTTGTGGGGGACAGGCAGGGGCACTCTGGTTTTGGGGGGGTCATGAAACAAACACAGTGTCAGGGGCAATCAAGGTGGACAAATTGAAGTAGCCTTTGATTAGGGAAAAAAAAACAAATGATACAAAGGATATTTTGGGAGGCCCTGAACAAATGTTTTGTTAGTTTATTGGCCATGGCCTGTGGACAGTTAATCATGTCCTCAGTATGCTCTAGTCTATGCGCAATACATTATCAATATGGGCCAATCAGTGAGCTGGTCAGAATCTGGCACCTGGGGGTCAAGGCTGTGAGGGGCCGGTGACTGGAGATCAGACCTGATTGATCGAGGCTGACTGGTACATGATAAATGACTTGGAACTGAGAGTTTGCTTATTTTGTTAAACACTTGTTGATTGGCTTTTACTTCTGTTATTCTTCAGTTATCCTTGAATTCCCCATGGAAACCCACCCTCTGACCTCCATGTTTCAGATACTGTTTGCAGACGCTCTATTGTGTTTGATCTGTTTTATATTGTGATTTTTCTAGTCTGGTGTAGCTCTCTCCAATCGGCTGACGTATGGATACACGTCCATTTGCAGCCAGACCTTCAGCAGCCACTGGAGGAAACGCATGATCTTTTCTACCCTTTTCAAACTATCATTACCGTGTAGAAGTGTATGAACTGCCATTATTGTATAAAAATAATAATTTCAACTATTATTATTGTTCGTTGACTCGGGTAAACAATGTTAGTCACTGACAACAGCACTTTACCCATGATGTGAGTAGTGAGCACCCTCAATGTGAAAGAAAACGTTTTTGTGAGAAGAGAACTGTAATATTTGTGATTTACTTCTCGTGAAATCATAGAGCATTTGAGATTGGACAGCCAGATGGGTCTAAATGTCTCCCTCGGTGTCTCTCTCTATACTTTATGTAATATGAACTGAGCGAACCTACAGCACGCCAAGAATGTCATCAGAAAATGACTTGAGCTGAAATGGCAAAAGTGGTATGACTCAAGAACGATCCTTTATTCTGACTTACATGAAGAACCCCCCCCCCCTCCCCCTAGCACCCCACCAGCACCCCCATGAATCAAGCAACAGAAAAATAAATTATTCTTTGATTCACCGCTGCGAAGTCCATTTCACAACCAGTTCTGCCTAGGATCAGCCGATGAAAAAAGGTAGTTGTGAAAGCTTTTCCCATCTTCACTTATGTCCCTTGAAAAAAAAATATGTGAAAAAAAACATTACCAAGAAATAAGAACTGGGATTATTACATTTTATTACATGTTCACGTATACTTGGAGCACAGCCATGATTGTACAACTGTACATGCACACCCCACCACACAGAGCTAGTTCACCATTACAATAAACAGCATAGATTTATCTGTAGAGCTCTGACATTAATTTAGCCACAAAGCACTCGCTAATGACACGACATCAAAGGTCTTTAAGATTCAAAAGAACACCAGCTAAATCACACTAGCCCCCCCCCAAAAAAACTGAACCAGCACTCTTCCTTGTCTCCGCTCCAGAGTACTATCAGATCCAAACACTTCTAATTACAGATAGGAGTTCTTGTTATGTATTTTCAGCTGGGATCTGAAAAGCTTGTAATTACAGACAGTGTTCGATGTTGTGTTTCTCTGCAGCCCCACAGCAGGCCTTCCAGCCCTGCGTGCTCCTCGTGGGGAGAGAAACCTCCGCTGCTCCTACGCTCGCACCTCTGACAGCAGATGCTCCCGCTTTTGTTTCCGCTCATCTCGGTTCGAGAGCGAATGAGAGGCTGCGCCAAGATGAAAGAGAGGGGGGAAGCGAGGGACCAAAAAGAAAAGTGGAATTTGACTGGCTGTTAAATACGGGTGAAAACCAAGAGGCAGTATCCACGCCCCAGCAGATGAATAGACCAGTAAAGGGGAGGAGTGTGATATCCAGCCTGACTCTTAATATGGCCACTCTTCAATGGGATGTTCTGGAGAGGCCTTGACAGGTAATTAAGCACAGACAATTAGAGCTCTGAGAAATAAGGCTGAGCAGAAATACCTTTACAGTATAATCTCCAAAACCATACACACACACACACACACAGACTCATGCACACACCTTACACACAGGGCACACATTATCTACAGATACACACATTTTAATGTAAGCTTATGGCTTATTTTAACAGACAGCCGTTTAAATGTTATAAAGCAGAGTTCAGTTAGAACCCAAAAGGATAACCCCATACCAACGCTTCTCTCACCGTTTGACTACAGAATCGCAAAGATAATACTGCATGTCCTTTTCGACGTCATTAATATTAGTTAATAAAAAAATGAATTAACAAGCTGCAAAATGTTGGTGATGATGATGGTGATGACAATGTTGGAAATGATTATGATGATGATAATGGGAACAAGGATGATGATGGGAATGTTTAAACTGATGGTGATGATAATGAGGATGGTGATAAAAGTGAGGATGGTGATGATAACGAGGATGATGATGAAAGTGATGATAGAGATGATAATGAGGATGGTGATGATAGTGTTGGTAATGAGGATGATGATGGGGATGATGATAATGAGGATGGTGATGATAGTGTTGGTAATGAGGATGATGATGGGGATGATGATAATGAGGATGGTGATTGTAATGAGGATTGTGATTATAATGAGGATGATAATGGTGATGATAGTGATGGTGGTGATGATGATGATAATGAGGATGATGATGATGATCGTGGTGGTGATGATAATGAGTATGGTGCTGATAGTGATGATGGTGATGACAATAATGGGGATGATAATGAGGATGACAAGGAGGGGTTTTTCTCAGCCGGTACAGGTAAAGGAACTCCTATGTCCTCAATGTCACTTTTTGGATAAACAAACTGAAGAAAGATGTGGATGATCAACAAATCACAGAAGAAGAGTTGTAGTTAAGAAGAGGGCTGTATGTACATACACTATATTACCAAAAGTATTTGGTCACCCATCCAAATGATCAGATGGATGCGTGACCAAATACTTTTGGTAATATAGTGTATGTCATCCTGGACTGTGGTCGACAGCTGCATCTTGAAACTCTCTAAATGCTGACAGGCTCTATAAGACAGTATGGCTAAGCCCCTCCCCACACCTCTCTGTCTTCCTGGGAAGGGCTTTGGGATCGTCATGGAGACAGTTTTCACTGTCCTCTCCAAGGTAAGTGTCGTCCCCCCTTGTTTTAGACTCTTGGTAGATGTCTTCAGGAATGAACTCTTCCTTGTCAATGGCTGAGGGAATGTTGTTGGGATCTATATTCCTTTCATCACTGGCTATGGAGATGACTGAAGAATCAATACCCCTCATGTCATTGGCTAAGGACGTTTCCAATGTCTCAATACCTCTTGTGTCATTGGCTGAGAAAGTTTCCAAAGTCTCAATACCTCTTGTGTCATTGGCTGAGAAAGTTTCCAAAGTCTCAATACCTCTTGTGTCATTGGCTGAGAAAGTTTCCAAAGTCTCAGTACCTCTTGTGCCATTGGCTGAGGAAGTTTCCAAAGTCTCAATACCTCTTGTGTCATTGGCTAAGGAAGTTTCCAAAATCTCAATACCTCTTGTGTCATTAGCTGAGGACGTTTCCAAAGTCTCAATACCTCTTGTGTCATTGGCTGAGGAAGTTTCCAAAGTCTCAGTACCTCTTGTGCCATTGGCTAAGGAAGTTTCCAAAGTCTCAGTACCTCTTGTGTCATTGGCTGAGGAAGTTTCCAAGGTCTCAATACACCTCATGTCATTGGCTAAGGATGTTTCCAAAGTCTCGAAACCTATTGTGTCATTGGCTGAGGAGTCCACAGAAGAAATCCCTCTTGATTGATTGGAAAATGAAGTTTCAATAGAATCGGTACCTCCTATTTCATTGGCTGAAGAGTTGTCCATGGATTTAATAGCTCTAGTGTCATTGGCTAAACAAGCATCCATAGAATCCATACCTCTTGTATCATTGGCTAAGGAGGTATGTATACAATCCAAAATGTTTTCACTGGGTACTGAGGTTTCAGTAGATTCTAGATCTTTTTTACCATTGGCAGCTGAGCTATTGATTGGATCTCTGTCTTTCTTTTCATTGGCTGAGGAGGCCAAAAGGTCACCTGAACCCTCTGGGTTACAGTCTCTGTGGTTAGTCGAGTTCATGGTAACTCTACGCGCCTTCCCATTAGTTCCGTTGCTGGTCTTTTGGGGGGTCCTGGGTTCCCTGAGAGTGCTGCAGCTGGTCAGCACCAAGGACATCCTCCGCTGGTGACTGTCCTGACTCTGGCACCGGTACAGCCCGCGGAAGGCGGAGCGGAACTTTTGAGACATGAGGTTGTAGACCACAGGGTTGATGGCACTGTTGGCGTAGATGCAGGTTCGACAGAACAGCAGGAACCAGGCATCCAGGTAGGGCGTGGCCACAAAGGAATTAATGAGAACCAGCGTCCGGTAGGGCATCCAGAGGAGAGCGAAGAGGATCACAACCACCGCTAACATTTTAGTCACCTGGAGATGGGGGGCAGGAGGGCAGAAGGGGAGGGGGGCAGGGGGGCAGGGGGGCAGGGGGGGAGGGGAACATTAGTGAAGATGTTAGACCAGAATCGCCTGTCAGACACTTTCCTTTTTTTTTGGTTGGTCAACCTTGGAGACAGGCAAGAATCTGAATCTGTTCACTGCACTTAAAAGCCAGTTCAATGTTGCAACAGAAAACACATTTTTCCTATCGTCTGATCTCTCCTTGACTTTTCACCCTCCTGAACAGCGTGTGCGCGCATGTGAGAATGTGTCGAAGGCTTTGTGAAAAGGACGTCATGTCTGCCCAGTAGGTTGGCTGGCCTAGGTGATGTAGACCCAGGGGGGCTGGGGGGCCAGAGGGCTACAAGTGGAGACAGGTGTTCGGTGCAGTACACTGGAAACAGAGGGAAAGAGGAGCTGTGGGCAGAGAAAGGGAGGGAATAGAAGACACACAGGGATGGCGACAGGGAGAGAGAGGGAAGAGGGCGTGAGAAAGAAGAGCGAGCGGAAGAAGATGGAATGCTGGTGATAGAAAGGGAGAGAGAGAGAGAGAGAGAGAGAGAGAGGGAGAGAGGGAGAGAGAGAGAGAGAGAGAGAGAGGGAGAGAGAGGGAGAAAGAGAGGGAGAGAGAGAGAGAGAGAGAGAGAGAGGGAGAGAGAGAGAGAGAGAGAAAGAGAAAGGTAGTGAGACTGGGAGAGAATAAGCAACGAGTGGAGAGAAGATTAGCCGGAGGCAAAGAGAGAGAATAAAAATGGGAAACACAGAGAGAGAGAGAGAGAGAGAGAGAGAGAGAGAGACGGTGAGGCAGAATAGAGAGAGGTAAGGGAAAGATAGCAGACAGCAGCATCACTCAGCCCATGGCTTTGTGACCATGGCGACAGTCCTTCTCAGGCAGAGGTTCCTCAACCCTCCTGAGACAGAGGACCCAGTCCCACCCAGCTCAGCACTGCGGGCATTAGCCTTATCGCAACCAGACAATACCACAGACCTCCACCACACACCACCACTCAACCACCTTCCCACCGCCCCCCTCCCCAGCTCCCCCTTTCTGTCTCCTCACCGTTTCCTCCCCTTAAACACGTCTCTCTCCTGTGTCAAAACAGTGTTGTGGCATCGCACAGCCACCTTTTTCCTCTTCATTCCCTTGGTTTTGGATCAGAGCAGAACAAAGGCGCCAGGCGTTGGCATGACGATAACAGGGGTTTAGTATCACCCCTGCTCCTCTTTAGCGATAAATGCTAAGTGAGATAAGCAGCCCTGTGAGAACGCAGACGAGGGTGACAGCAGCCGTCTCAGGTGAAATAAAGGGACCCGCCGCAGCGTAACCAAGCTCGTAATTGAACAGCAGAGAGGCGGAGAGTCGTGCTTCTAATTATCAACCGAGGTGATAATGAGAGGCGCCGCCGATCACGGAGACTTTCTGAATTCAAATCTAATTACTGTCACTCCTGATGAGCGGGAAAACAGCCCCGACGAGACGCTGCCAGAGCAGGTCGCTGCACATGACAGATGCACCGCTTAGAGCAACTGACATGGGTTCACTGAAGGAAGAAAACAGGTTAACCTGTCCTGATGGCGTCTGGTCTCCCAAGTCAAAATGCTGCTTTAAAGCTTCATTTTTGATTTAGCAGACGCTTTTATCCAAAGCGACTTACAATGTAAGCACAGGGACAATCCCCCTGAGACAAGTAGGGTGAAGTGCCTTGCTCAAGGACACAACATCACATAGCCACAGTCGGGGTTTGAACTCACAACCTTCCGTCCTCAAGGCTAACGCCTTAACCCGTTGAGCCATCTGCTTTAACCAATCGGACGCCCGAAACTATACGTGGAGCTTCTACAGTCCGACGCAAAGAGGTGCAGCTTGATCGATCGCATCTACGAACCGCAAACGGACAAACTACAGCAAAGCGAGTAGCGGATACCCGACAGTCCGCCTCTGGTTTTATGCACACGTGGTCTAATGCTTGGCAAGATGCTTGAGGACATCAAAGCCGCAGACGTGCGGTTCTCAGAACCGCGGCTTATCTGGCACTTTATCTGATCGTATCAGTCTGGAGAACAGAGGAACTCTGAAAGGCTGTTGAGGAACTGAGGGAATGACATCATCTCCAGCATTAAGCACACTTCACAGCAAAGCCCCAATCACATTATGCAAATCTTCCGTTCAAATGAAACCCCAATTTTTTTCTGAACGCTGGCGATTAGGATCTTCACAGTCACATATTCATGAACGTGTATTCAGGCGCGCACACACGCACACGGTGCGTGGACACTCAGACACACTAAACATCGCACAAAGCAAGCACGCACCTGCATTCCCACCCACATCCATATACATGAGCACATGTTGACACACACACACACACGCATACACACACAATGATACAGCAGCTGTCTTTTCTGGCTCCTTGGCCCAGTCACAAAAACAGACACTAAAATTACACAGAAACACAGAAACATCCAGAAAGACAAACACAATAATAGAACCCTCCAGACATTCATGACAATATATTCAGCTGTTAACGAGGTGGAACTGTAGGCTTAATCTTCTACTCTCTCTATGCTAACTCTGACTCAGTCCATTCATTTCAGTCGGTGTATATGTGTCCAGTCTGTCTATGTATATTGTGGTTCAGCCAGGACTATGTTTATTGATCTAGGCATACCATGCTTTATATTATGGTCTAGTCAGTTTACATAAATTATGAGCAGTTCAGGCTATTTTGTTATGGTTCATGCGGTCTATAAACATGGGTCCATTCAGTCGGTTATTATGGTCCAAGCAATCGTTTATTATCGTCGAGGCAGTCGTTTATTATGGTCCAGGCAGTCATTATGGTCCAGGCACCATACAGGAGTCCGGTCAGTTTATATTCAGACAGCCTGTTATAGTCCCAGCAGCCTGTTTGTTTCCTAATGTGCTCCTGGATAATCCCCCATTAGGTGGGCGGAGTCCTGGATCTATAGATCAATATTCTATCAGACTGAGGATGGGTTCCTCCAGGAGCCATGACCTTTGATCTGTGCTAAAACCTGAGCGTCCCCTTAACTATTTACTTAGGGATATCCATCATTAGATTCTAATACGACTTTCTGACTTCAGCACACGAAATCACTGGACACCAGTTAAATTAACTGTAATATGTTATTCATTACTGTACTGAAGCCTAGAGGAAGTGTGTTTTCTCCGGAAACTTCCTTGTACAAATAAGAAATAAAGCAGAATGTGCAGGAAAACAAAATCTGCTGTGCAATTTCATATCTTTATGAATAAATGTTCATTCTGGAAAGTATGAAGAGACATTTAACACACTGGCAAAAAACACCTAATCCCAAGAGATGGACTAAACATTAGATGGAAAAACATATTTCCAATTTAAAGTTGGATATTCAAACCACTGGGAAACTGTCTAATAAATCTACATTATGAGAATCATGAAATGCTTTGTTGTTATTGGATGGTATGTGCACCAGCTGAACCGTGTCTTGTACAGGCAGAATCTGGACTGATAGAGCAGCCACTGCCATGGACAGTAATGGCCCATCACACCAATTGGGCACATACAATTAAGGGCTTTCCGATAACATAGAGACCTCTGTAAAACATCTCTTCTGGAAGGTCCTCCTCCTCCACAGAGGGAGCTTCCAAACAGGCCAAGGAAGAAGAAGCCATTACAGTCTTAAAGTTTAGAGGTCAATTTATGGCATGTCAACGGGTTCTGGAAAGAGCTGATTACTAAGATGAGGCGAGGAGATGAGGAGAGGGGAGGAGAAGAGGGGGTGAGGGAAGAGGATGAGGGGAGGGGTGGGGGGAGGGGATGGGATGGGATGGGATGAGAGGAGGGGGTGAGGGGATGAGGGGGGGGTGAGGGGTGAGGGGGTGAGGGGATGAGAGGATGGGGTGAGGCGAGGGGGTGAGGGAAGGGGATGAGAGGAGGGGGTGAGGGAGTGAGGGGAGAGGATGAGGGGCAGTTTAAAGGAGAGGGTGAGGCAGGGGATGGGGGGTGAGGGGAGGGGATGAGGGGAGGAGGTGAGGGGGTGAGGGAATGAGAGAAGAGGGTGAGGGGAGGGGATGAGAGGAGAGGGTGAGGCGAGGCCCCCTGGCACGCACCTGTTTCCTTGACGACTGCGCGCTCTTGGGCCGGCCCTGGCGCCCCGCCTTCTCCGGGGGCTCTCGGCAGCTGCGGCGCAGGGCGGTGGCGTTGGCGGCCCCCCCGGCCGCGGGGCAGTTGGGCAGCGGGCTGAGGTACAGGATGTGGGCGATGAGTCCGTACAGCACGATGGCGAGGAGGAGGGGCACCACGTAGAAGATGGCGAAGTCGATGAGGTAGACGGGCAAGTAGAGGCTGCGGGACACCTTGTAGCCGCACTGCACCGTACCGTCACGGGCCACCTGGATGTCCACCAGGAAGAACCACAGCATGCAGTACACGCAGGTGAACGACCACACCCCTGCGATGATGCGCTTGGCGCGAGACACCGTACACACCGTCTGAGCTCTCATCGGGTGGCATATGGCGATGTACCTGGAGGCGGAGGCAAACAGATGATGTCACAGGAAGCTACGAACAACCACTTAGAAGAATCCAATACAATCCAATGACTTTCCCATCGACCGATATATCACACTTGGGTCTGACCCGGCTGGCACACTTCCTCCAGAATAATCGCGAATCAAACGCACCTAACCTAACCCAAGTCCGTCTGTCGCTCTAAGAGCAGCGTCTCTCACCAACAACATTGCAAATCAAACGCACCTAACCTAACCCAACAGCATCGCAAATCAAACGCACCTCGCCTAACCCAGGTGCGGCTCTAAGAGCAGGTTCTCTCACCTCTCCACGGTGAAGGCAGTGATAGAGCATGATGACACGTTGATGCCCAGGTACTGGAGGTAGGTGATGCTCAGGCAGCCCGCGTGTCCGAACACCCAGGTGCCCGTCAGGCTGTCGGAGACGTTGGGCAGCCCGGCGGCCACCAGGACGGTCAGGTCGGCCACCGCTAAGCTCACCAGGTAGCAGTTGGTGGGCGTGCGCATGTGGCGCGTTGTCAGGACGACCAAGACCACCATGATGTTTCCCACGATCCCCACGCCGCAGACCAGCAACACCAGGAAGACCGACACCGTTTTATACTCCAGGGATTGGTAGACGCGGTCCACGGCGATGGCCGATGAGATGTTGGTGGGCGTGTCCATTCTAGAGCTCCCATTTTCAGCCATGTTTGATGGGGACGGGGCGGGTTTAATCGTTTGGGTGTGTGGGATTAAAGATGGGATTCAATGGCGGTTCAGTCTCTTTCTGTCCGTGCGTCTGTGACAATTGACTTGTAAATGAACCCGCTGCTGTCTAAACATGGTGGTAGAAGGTCTAAACAGGTTTGAAGTACCTCTTGAAAGATCCTTCTAACTTTCCGCTGGCCTTTAGAATTGGAAGGTGGTTAATCTCCACAGACACCGATCTTAAAGGGACGTAATTTGATTGTCATCAAATCAACATGTCGCTCTTCCCTGGGCAATACAGCACAGATGAGCTTTCAATCGATCCAGCTGTGAATCAGAGAAACAAGTGAACTTAACTGGGCAGAAATGGGGAATGTTTACGGTGACATGCAGATCGTTGTTATTATTGCACACGCAAGACACAGGCATGGTCAAACGAGTTTAGCTGCCTGGGACGATTGCAGCTGATTATTGCTAACTGGGAATTACTCAGTGTAGGTGTCAGCTGCTTGTCTAAACACCATGGTGTTAAATAAGGGCCATTTTGCGTTCTATGTTCTCAGAATGTTCTGGTAATTTACCTGCAGGCGGATTAACATGTGGCCTTAACATCAGCACCATCAAGGCACCGCATGCTCTACGGGCAATTATTCAAATGAGGCCTTTTAGTTCTGCTAATTGAACCATTTCAACCAGTCAACCACTCAGCCAGACGGCTAACCAGTCAGCCAGCACAACCAGCCAAAGCAGACAACTGGTTGGATGGCTAGGCAGTACAGCCAGTCAGCCAGCCAGTCAGCCAGTGAGCCAGCACAGACAGATTTCATGTCAGTGAGTCTTCTCCCTGTGCTTGTGTTATAGATGTTTTTGCACTTTACCATTGAAGGCTGGTTATGAAAGACATGTAATAAAATGTGTTTTCTAACGCCTGTTGGTGAAGGAATTGGGACAGAGCAGAGGAATGAACCGAAGGGAAGGGGAGTGAGGAAGCGAGTCAGTAAGCATGTGAGTAAATGGGTATATGCATGAGCGATGGTGAGTGTGTAAGTGAGGGTGTAAATACGAGAGGGCACCAGTGAGTGAGTGAGTTAGTGAGTCAGTGACTTAGTGAGTAGGTGAGTCTGTGAGTGAGTTAGTGAGTGGGTGAGTTAGTGAGTGAGTGAGTGAGTGATTGAGTGAGTGAATGAGTCTGAAAGTGGGTGAGTGAGTGAGTTAGTGAGTTAGTGATTTAGTGAGTAAGTGAGTCTGTGAGTGAGTGAGTGAGTGAGTGAGTGAGTTAGTGAGTGAGTCTGTAAGTGGGTGAGTGAGTGAGTTAGTGAGTCAGTGACTTTGTGAGTGAGTCTGTGAGTGTGACTGACTCACTGGCAGTGTAAGCAGGCCTCTGCTTGTCGTTTCACCATTTCTCTGCTTTGTAAAAGAGATTGGATCTCCCCTTCTGAGGGCTCTGTCTAATAAATGGAGGCGGACATGAAATGAAAAGTCATTTCTATTTTCTTCCAACTGTCAGCCTGAAACTACTCTCTGCCCATGTCTGTAGCCCAGGAAAGATTGTTTTGAATGAATATCCATTCATAACTTGGCCTTGCAGGGACAGTGTCTGTGATTCCTAGCCCAGAATAAAAACATATAAAACTTTGTACAATAATAACAAGTGTTACAGAACAACAATACCAAACTTCTGCAATGAAGTGAAATGAATATGCGTGCTTGAATGTGTGTGCGTGCAGGCATGCATGTTCAGTGTGCCCATGTTTGTGTGTGTGTTTGTGTGCATGCATTGTTTAGATTGAACCAAACTAAAGAAATCCCTTCTCACAGTGGTTAGACGAACAATCCTTCACGTAGCGTAGCTCCTTGACTCCAGCCCAAGCCCATATATTTCCCCGGGGATTAGAAAACACACTTCACTGAGGCTTGACTGAGACAGCACTTTACACTACGCTGTGTACCCAGTTAATCACTGGCTTGAAATGTAGCATCATTTGAAATTGCCTATCGAAGTCAGGGATTATTTCTGGGACTCTGCGCTCGCCTGGTCTGTTCTTCATAAGAGGAGCACATCACTGTTCAGCCACAGCCTGGTCTGGGCCCCTGGGGGCCCCTGGGGGCCCCTGAGGTCGTTATAGTCTATAGTCTATCCTGTCCGTGGTGACCCTGGATGACACCCCCACCCCCCCCCCCCTCCCTACCCCCACCCTGGAATGGGATTTTGATTCCCTCTAGGTAGGCCAATTTACCTGTGTTGAGGCATCCACAGCTTTCATCCTTCAGCTTTATGTTGTCAGACTCCCACAAGCATCTGGCCAGTTCATGACCACATATCATGACTAATAAATATTGATAATGTTAAATGATGCCAGCGGCACTTACTGTGATTCAGATGAAAATGAATGACACAAATGTCACTCCCATAAAGACAAGTCAAGTGAAATAGGAATGAATAAACTACAGCCGCACATTATTCATTTAACAAGCATCTACCTCCTGACACTACAACACACTAGACTGGTCAAAGATAGTGCCCTGTGGTGGAGATGACGGATGATAAGGACGTATTTGCATTTCCAACAGCAATAGTCTGACTGAACGAAGAACATGGTGTATTATTAGTATTAAAAAAAAATGACATTCAGTAATCCCACAAAGAGTCTTGTTCCAGATGTAATTTTCATGATTACATAGTTGGTTCTATGCTATAAAAAGTACTTAATACATTATTGCAATTTGGCTTTTATCACTACAAGTAGACAATGATTTGGTTGCATAGGTTATGGTCTTCAGCAAATACAAAATGAATCAGAACTTATTCATATCTTTCGCCTCAGACGACCACGGGCAAGTCAAAACGTGAATAACCTTACCTCATAACCATTTCTGCAGCTTTCGATATCTTCTCCATCTGTGAATTCTGTCTTCTGCCCTTCTATGACACAGTTACAGCCTTGTGGTGATCAGATTTGCCTTATTTATCCTTATTTAAGTTAGCCAGTGGACAGTTCAGTTGAGCAGACAGAGTTGCCTTCTATGCGCTCTGATCATACCTCTCCATCGCACACTTGTGCGCGGATTCCATGGTGCGTCTGTTAAGCGCGTCTCCCTCTCCATGACTCGTGTCTCCCCCCTAGCGCTCAGATCAGCGCCATTCTCGTCTCACTGCGTTTTTTTTCAAATACATCGTTAAAAAAAGAAGATAGCACTACGGGTTATAATTTGCTTTGTCGGTGGCTGATTTGAAGGGTTATAACTATTAGGTGCACGTGTTCTGTTTTTGGCAACAAAAAAATGTGGCCGCATTTGGATTATTGCACTGTGTCCTTCAACACCAACTCTTTATCTGTTTCAATTCTTCAATTTTTTTTATTTCTAATTTAAATTTTAAGTTCTGGCAAAATTTGATGTTAGGTGTGGGGGGACGGTGGGACTGGGGGAGCGGGAGGGACGGAGGGACTGGGGGGCGGGAGGGACGGGGGACTGTAGGGGCGGGAGGGGCGGGGGACTGTAGGGGCGGGAGGGGCGGGGGGACCGGGGGGACGGGGACGTGGGGGGGACGCGAGCCGCGCGGCGCCTCCGCCGTCTCATCTTGATGACGTAAAGGCCATGGCCGCGCTACATGGCCGCTCTCTCTGTATCGTGTAGGGTTTTTTTTGTTTTGTTCAACATAGCGGTTAAGTCAGACAAACACTTATTTACACTGGAGAGTCAAAAAACTGACATAAAAACAGCTGGGTTGTTCCTAAAGACGTCGACCCCCCGTCTGCAAAGAGCTTCAGGCTGAAAAGGTGACTGAATCACTAAAGATGAGCGGACAGAAGCAGCTTGGTGGTTCAGACAGATGATCGCTGCTTTAAGCATAGCTTCCATCTTACAGCCATATTATCTGTGACTATTCAGTAATACTGTGTGGATTTGTCTGGAACTTTGTTCCGACACGTTAGTTGAATAGTTTGGATATTTGTTTAATGTATCTTGTCTTTTTCACAGCGCTGTCAAATTTAGGGCCTAGCTAGCCTAGCTAGCATGGTTAGCATAGCAACACTGGATCTGGAATCCACATCGGCGCCGGACCGCAGCTGCCATTAGTTTTTTATTTTATTTTTTTTACTTTATTTATTGAAATCGGACTGTCTGAATTAGTATCAGATAATCAGCGCTTTACCAAGTAGGTTTGTGAACGATTTAATGACAGAACATTAGCTAGTTTATTCACTCATGTTTTGTTTCTCCAGAATTAGCGCTAATCTGATGTCTGGGTCTTAGTGCACTTCGTTAAATGACGGACAAATCGCAGACATTTGATATTGAAAGGGATGTATTGGGTAATAATCTTATATGAATACAATACATTTAAGTAAAGGTAATTGCATTCATGTCCCATCTAGAATATTTGTTGTGAGACATAATATGTAGTCACGTGTACAAGTGGTTGGTAAATGAACAGTATTTTGTTCATATATTAACAATCTTTTGTATGATCTTTGTCTTCCTCCAGTGGCACGGTCTCCGATGGACACTCCAGAAAGCCCCACCCTGTCCCCCCAGTCGCCTGAGGAAGAGAAGGGGCTGTCGGACAACGAGCTGCTGGACTCTCCGGAGGAGGATGACGAGGAGGACAGATTGATTTCAGACAGCGAGCTCCTCAATGAGGACGACCAGGACAGGCTGGAGGACGGCGAGGGAGGAGGCGACTCGGAGCTGGAGGAGGAGGAGGAGGAAGTGGAGGACAAGGTGGTCCAGGAGCTGGTTTCTGACCCCGATGATGAAGACCTGGCAGGGGGGAGGTTGGAGCACATGGGGATGGAGCATCTGGAGGAGGATGATGATGAGGAGGAGACGGTCGTGCTATTGGATGGGGACGATCCACAGACCGTCCAATCAGCTGAGGAAGATGACGAGGGCGAGGACAGAGTCATTGAGGACACGCCCCAGTCTCCCGATTCCGAACCGTACAGAGGAAGAGCCAGGTTCTCCCTGGCCGAAGAGGATGAAGACGCCGGGCGAGGGAGGACCGGGAAGGAGGAAGAAGGGGATGATGGCGTGGGATCCTCCCTGGGCGTAGAGCCTCGGGAGGACGAGGAAGAGGAGGACGATGAGGAAGAGAGGAACCAAAGGAGAGTGGTGGTGATGAGGGAGATGAAGGAGGAGTCTTCCTCTGTGTCCAGAGAGCTGGACGAGCATGAGCTGGACTACGACGAGGAGGTCCCAGAGGAGCCCAGCGTCCCCCAGCAGCAGGAGGAGGACGAGGAGGAGGGCGAGAGGGATCCTGGGGAGGAGGAGCAGCAGGAGGACAGAGAGAACAAGAACATCAAGAAGAAAGAGAAGAAACGCATCCTGCCTCCGTCGCCTAAAGACACGAAGAAGCCCGACGACGGCCGGGCGATGGAGAGAGGGAGGAGGGACTCGTTCAGGGACAAAAAGAAGGACGAAGATGACGGCGAGATCGATGAGGGAGAGATTGATGTGAGTCTTCACAGTGTCCCAGTCTAACCCTCCCATACACTGGCTGTATGGGACACAGGAGTTGTGTGTGGATGGGGATGATACTGTGTATTACTCTGTTGCCTCTCAAAACAATGTCGGGAATCAGTGTTTTGTTATGTAGGACATGGGGATAATACAGTTCATCTTGTGTAGGGAGGATGTTTGGTGTTATGTAGGATGTATGTAGGATGTGTGGGGTTTTGTAGGGTGGAGGAAGGATGTGTGGTGTTTTGTAGGATGTAGGGAGGATGTGGTGTTTTGTAGACTGTAGATTGGATGTGTGTTGTTTAGTAGGTTGGATGTGGGGTGTTTTGTAGGTTGGATGTGTGGTGTTTGTGAGTTGGATGTGGGGTGTTTTGTAGGTTGGATGTGTGTTGTTTTGTAGGTTGGATGTGTGGTGTTGTGTAGACTGTAAGTTGGATGTGTGGTGTTTTGTAGGCTGTAGGTTGGATGTGGGGTGTTTTGTAGGCTTGATGTGTGGTGTTTTGTAGGCTGTAGGTTGGATGTGTGGCATTTTGTAGGTTGGATGTGTGGTGTTTTGTAGGCTGTAGGTTGGATGTGTGGTGTTTTGTAGGCTGTAGGTTGGATGTGTGGTGTTTTG
Organism: Neosalanx taihuensis; assembly: GCA_030340665.1. NCBI lineage: Eukaryota > Metazoa > Chordata > Actinopteri > Osmeriformes > Salangidae > Neosalanx > Neosalanx taihuensis. The sequence continues at coordinate 4,047,994 of CM059290.1, forward strand.
TAGGTTGGATGTGTGGTGTTTTGTAGGCTGTAGGTTGGATGTGTGGTGTTTTGTAGGTTGGATGTGTGGTCTTTGTAGGCTGTAGGTTGGATGTGTGGTGTTTTGTAGGATGGATGTGTGGTGTTTTGTAGGATGTAGGTCAGATGTGTGGTGTTGTGTAGGCTGTAAGTTGGATGTGTGGTGTTTTGTAGGATGTAGGGAGGATGTGCAGTGTTTTTTAGGATGTAGGTTGGATGTGTGATGTTGTAGTATGTAGGAAAGATGTGTGGTGTTTTGTAGGATGTAGGAAGCCTTTGTGGTGTTGTAGTATGTAGGAAAGATGTGTGGTGTTTTGTAGGATTTAGGGAGGATGTGCAGTGTTTTTTAGGATGTAGGTTGGATGTGTGATGTTGTAGTATGTAGGAAAGATGTGTGGTGTTTTGTAGGATGTAGGAAGCATTTGTGGTGTTTTGTAGGATGTAGGGAGGAATTGTGGTGTTTTGAAGGATAGTGTGTGTTGTTTTGTAGGATGAATGTGTGGTGTTTTGTAGGATGTCGGGGGAGAATGTGTGGTGTTGTGTAGGATGTAGGGGGAGAATGTGTGGTGTTGTGTAGGATAGTATGTGTTGTTTTGTAGGATTTTTGGATGATGTGTGGTGTTTTGCTGTCTAGGATGATGACCTGGAAGAAGGGGAGGTTAAAGACCCCATGGACCGCAAGATCAGACCACGGCCTGTCTGCCGGTTCTTTATTAAAGGTGATTGGTCCAGAAGTATACACACACACACACACACACACACACAGGACCAACATAATACAGTGATCCCTCGTTTTTCACAGGGGTTACGTTTCAAAAAGAACCTGTGATAAGCGAAATCCGTGAAGTGGATTTTTTTATTATTTTTTTTTAATAATTATTATACAATTAAATACTCTATTATATATTAAAACCAAAGAACAAACCCTTTTTACAGGCCCAAGCATTTGTTTAACAAATAAAAGTACTGTATACTGTAAACCGCAACTTTATTGATGCACAGGTTTGTGTTGGAGAGACTGGTTAGCCAATCAGAATGCAGAACACAATGCACGAGGCAAATCCGTGAAGTAGCGAAACCGTGAAAAGTGAACCGTGATATAGCGAGGGTTCACTGTATATGAGAGGTGTTAATGATTCGTTGATGGTGGATTTATCAAATTCACGGTCACTAATGTTATTAATGAAACTGATCAGATACCGGTCAGTTTGAGCACATATTCATTTGCAGTGTAATTGGCAATACTGATACTTAACAGTAGTGGGCGCCAGTGGGCTTTACATCAATGTTGCATCGTGAGTTAGAAAGAAAACAAGCTTGAACACATTTATCTGTAGAAGTCATTCTAAAGCTAACACTCACCAACATCTGTCCTCCGCCTGCAGGAAACTGCACCTGGGGCATGAGCTGCAGGTTCATCCACCCTGGGGTCAACGACAAGGGTAACTACTCACTCATCAGCAAACCAGACCCCTTCTCCCCCAACGGAGCCCCGCCCGGGGGGGCGCCACACGCACTCATGCCCAACAACCCCTGGGTATGCCATGTTCTCGTGTTCTGACTATGTTCTCCATCTGAGTCTGGTTGTGTGTCTGTGGGTTTAACTGTGCCCGCCCCCTCCTTACCTACCTCCAGGGTGCCCCTGTTGTAGAGGAGCTCCCCCCGCCCCCCCCTCCAGTGGAGCCCCCAGTGGAGAGCGCCTGGGAGAGGGGTCTGAGGCATGCCAAAGAGGTACGGCACCATCGAAGGACATGCCACACATATCTGCCCTCATGCACACAGAGTAGGTTGGGAGGAGTTACGCAGATCTGCATCAGTCAAACATACTGTATCCTCCCTTATCTGTTCGAGAATTCAATAACCTCGTTACAAAACAATGAAGGGAAACGTGTGCTTCTACTTCATCCCTCTCCTCAGATACAATTTCACTGCTTTTCAAACAGGTCACTCCAGAACGCTTCTGGTCCCCGACCCTGGTCCTCAGGGCTCACTGCCCTGCATTTCTTTGACGTTTTCCTACCCCAACACACCTGATTCTAATGAATGGGTCATTATGAAGCTCCACAGAAGCTTGTTTATGACCCTTTATTTAAAAAAGTAGGACAGTGGGCCCTGAGAACCAGGGTTGGAGAGAACTGATCTAGAGATAGATGGGTACCTTTGGGGATTTTATTTTTTATATCCTTTTGTTTACCTACTATCTTCCTTCTGTGAGATTTTCCTGCTCTACAACTAAACAAACTGGCTTTTTGCATGATTGCGCCGCGTAGAGCAATAACATGCAATGATCATCCACACAACCAGGCCAAGCACAGGCCCGAGCACATGTTCACACACCTGCCCATGACACCAGGATCCCAGAGGAGCAGAGACACCCCCAGCACTGCAGAGACCAGCGAGGCTCCCCTTGTTTCATCCCCCCGCATGTTAGCATTGCTAAGCTGTGCGCCCTTCCCACTGGGGCCCCTGCAGGTGTTGAAGAAGGCTACGATACGTAAAGAGCAGGAGCCCGACTTCGAGGAGAAGCGCTTCAACGTGACGATCGGGGAGGACGAGCGAGACTTCGACAAAGAGAACGACTTCTTCAGGGAGCGCAGCTACCGTATCACGCGCGACATCAGAGAGTAAGACCAACAGGAAGTCCGGATAAACACCAGGCCCCAGACATCCTGTTTAGGACCGCAGACACCGGACTGTCTGTACTACCGTCTGCTATCACTAGCATCTGTGTGTGTGTGTGTGTGTGTGTGTGTGTGTGTGTGTGCGTGTGCGTGTGTGTATGGAGGGACACTGCATCCTTTTGTGTTTGTGTCGATTGGCCACTGTTTCACCTGCTGTGTGTGTCTCCCTGCCCCCCCCCCCCCCCCCCCCCCCCAGTGAGATCGACTTCAGAGAGCCACTGTACGGGTGAGCGAGCACATGACCCAGACACACACCTTCTCATCCCTCCTCCCACTCCCATCCTCCCCTGCCACAATGCCAGAGAGGTTTGCATTAACGCAAGATCAATTGTGTGTTTGTGTGCGTGTGCAGTGGGGAGCCATACCCAGACCCATACTACGACTATGAGATGGAGGCCTTGTGGAGAGGAGGCCAGTATGAGAACTTCCGAGTTCAGTACACAGAGCCCCCTCCTCTACCCTATCATTATGCTGTGAGTACCACCACTGCACTGGGCCACAGGTGTGTGTGTGTGTGTGTGTGTGTGTGTGTGACGTCATCCTCCGCTCCCGCAGGAGCACGAGCGGGACCCCAGAGAGCGGCACCGGGACCGCGAGAGGGAGAGAGACCACCGAGAAAGAGAGCGGCGGCAGAGAGAGAGGGAGCGTGAGCGGGAGAGGGAGCGGGAGAAGGAAAGGATGCGCAGGAAGGAGGAGTGGGAGAGAGACCGCTTGAAGAGAGACGAGAAGGAGAGACCGAGGGAGAGACCGCTCCGGGAGCCCAAGGAGAAGAAGGAGGAGAAACCGCTGAAAGTCCCTCGCTCTCCAACAGACACGCCCCCCAGGTCAGTACTGTAACAGACAGGCCCCCCAGGTCAGTACTGTAACAGACACGCCCCCCAGGTCAGTACTGTAACAGACAGGCCCCCCAGGTCAGTACTGTACCAGACAGGCCCCCCAGGTCAGTACTGCTGTAACAGACAGGCCCCCCAGGTCAGTACTGTAACAGACAGGCCCCCCAGGTCAGTACTGTAACAGACAGGCCCCCCAGGTCAGTACTGTACCAGACAGGCCCCCCAGGTCAGTACTGCTGTAACAGACAGGCCCCCCAGGTCAGTAATGTACCAGACAGGCCCCCCAGGTCAGTACTGTAACAGACAGGCCCCCTAGGTCAGTACTGCTGTAACAGACAGGCCCCCCAGGTCAGTACTGTAACAGACAGGCCCCCCAGGTCAGTACTGTAACAGACAGGCCCCCCAGGTCAGTACTGCTGTAACAGACAGGCCCCCCAGGTCAGTACTGTAACAGACAGGCCCCCCAGGTCAGTACTGTAACAGACAGGCCCCCCAGGTCAGTACTGCTGTAACAGACAGGCCCCCCAGGTCAGTACTGTAACAGACAGGCCCCCCAGGTCAGTACTGCTGTAGCAGACAGGCCCCCCCAGGTCAGTACTGTAACAGACAGGCCCCCCAGGTCAGTACTGTAACAGACAGGCCCCCCAGGTCAGTACTGTAACAGACAGGCCCCCCAGGTGGGAACTTTCCAGTGTTTTAAGGAAGTGCTGATTGTGATGAGCTGTGAATTTAAGCAGTGTGTCTGTGGACAGAGGTTGGGTTAACTGGTCAGATTGGACACACTAGAGAACATGTGGAGTCTGGCGGCTGAGCGGCTAGTGAGTTGGGCTGGTAATCAGAAGATCCTTGGTTCCAACCCCTTTCTGTCTCCTACTTGCCTCAGGGGGAATGTCCCTGTACTTGCTGTAAGTAGTTCTAGACAAGAACTTCTGCTAACGATGACTAGCTGTATTCATGCTGCTGTTCGTCAACTGTGTCACACTGCTTGTCACTGACTCCATCGTTGCCTAATTGCAACTGCTGGAGATACCGGCTGGGGGGGGGGGGGACACGGGACGTCAGACCAGCAGGCGGAGTGACGCAGGTTGATTGACTCAGGCAGGCAGGGAGAGTGATTGAGACAGACAGACAGGCAGGTAGGTAGGGAGAGTGATTGAGACAGGCAGACAGGTAGGTAGGGAGAGTGATTGAGACAGACAGACAGGCAGGTAGGTAGGGAGAGTGATTGAGACAGGCAGGCAGGCAGGTAGGGAGAGTGATTGAGACAGGCAGGCAGGCAGGTAGGTAGGGAGAGTGATTGAGACAGGCAGGCAGGCAGGTAGGTAGGTAGGGAGAGTGATTGAGACAGGCAGGCAGGCAGGTAGGTAGGGAGAGTGATTGAGACAGACAGACAGACAGGCAGGTAGGTAGGGAGAGTGATTGAGACAGGCAGGCAGGCAGGTAGGTAGGGAGAGTGATTGAGACAGGCAGGCAGGTAGGTAGGGAGAGTGATTGAGACAGGCAGGCAGGCAGGTAGGGAGAGTGATTGAGACAGGCAGGCAGGCAGGTAGGTAGGGAGAGTGATTGAGACAGGCAGGCAGGCAGGTAGGTAGGGAGAGTGATTGAGACAGGCAGGCAGGCAGGTAGGTAGGTAGGTAGGTAGGTAGGGAGAGTGATTGAGACAGGCAGGCAGGCAGGTAGGTAGGGAGGTAGGGAGAGTGATTGAGACAGGCAGGCAGGCAGGTAGGTAGGGAGAGTGATTGAGACAGGCAGGCAGGCAGGTAGGTAGGGAGAGTGATTGAGACAGGCAGGCAGGCAGGTAGGTAGGTAGGTAGGTAGGTAGGTAGGTAGGGAGAGTGATTGAGACAGGCAGGCAGGCAGGTAGGTAGGGAGAGTGATTGAGACAGGCAGGCAGGCAGGTAGGTAGGCAGGTAGGGAGAGTGATTGAGACAGGCAGGCAGGCAGGTAGGTAGGGAGAGTGATTGAGACAGGCAGGCAGGCAGGTAGGTAGGGAGAGTGATTGAGACAGACAGGCAGGCAGGCAGGTAGGTAGGGAGAGTGATTGAGACAGGCAGGCAGGCCCCCCATATCATGACATTGTTTCCAGAGTCCATCCTTTCTCGATACCACCTGTACGACAGAAAGGAGTGGAGTGGTTGCCAGGATGATGTCACCACGATGCCAGGAAGAAAGGAAGCCAGGCTGCTGGTTAGAGCCTGGGTCAGGGCCAGAGCCAGGGTCAGATCCAGGGCCAGAGCCAGGGTCAGATCCAGGGCCAGAGCCAGGGTCAGATCCAGGGTCAGATCCAGGGTCAGGGTCAGATCCAGGGTCAGAGCAAGAGCCAGGGTCAGATCCAGGGCCAGGGTCAGAGCCAGAGCCAGGGTCAGAACCAGGGTCAGAGCCAGAGCCAGAGCCAGGGTCAGAACCAGGGTCAGAGCCAGAGCCAGAGCCAGGGTCAGAACCAGAGCCAGGGTCAGAGCCAGAGCCAGGGTCAGAACCAGGGTCAGAGCCAGAGCCAGGGTCAGGGCATGGCACCAGCTTGCAGAAGGGAGGGCTGGGTCTCTGCTGCTGGACAGTGGAAACAAGAGGGGAAACCCCTCTCAGGAAGCTGCTTTACTGTTTACATCCACCTCACCTGTCCCAGCCATCCTGCCATGGTTATCATAGCTATTACCTGGTGTTCTTCCCGAAGCTTAAACACACACTCTTCCTGTTGTGTTCCCGCTCTGCCTTCAGATGGCTTTGTCTAACAGGTGGATCAGGTTTCCACACACCCTGCTGTGTGTACAGTCCTGTGTACCCATGGTACGGCTAGCTGGCTTCCCCAGGGTGGGGGCTACAATGTCTCGCGTCTATTTTTAGCTCTCTGCGTTTGTCTATTTTTAGCTCTCTGCGTTTGTCTATTTTTAGCTCTCAGTTAGTTGGTTTATTTTTAGCTCAGTGTATTGGCCTCGTGTTGTTAGCCCTCTTGTTAGCGTTGGAGGAAAGTACAGGCGGGTGTCGTCACTCTTTGGCTGACCCACCGCTACTTCCCACATTCATTCCTTACATGAACAGCTGCCGCCCTTGAAGTCCACATTCTAGCCATGCTTAGCTGTGCGCCAGCCACTTGTTTCCATCCAGCAGGAACTAGAAGTGGAACTAGACTCGCAAGAGCTGAATGATCACCTGCGTGGGTACTGGTCCAAAACGATCTGGTTCATGGCCATTTGCGTTGCTCTATCTGACATGAACTTGGATCTGGGATACCCATGCTTGATAAAACATTGTTCATTCATCTTGTTTGCTGTTGCAATGACGGATTATGGGCAACAACAAAAGATATTTTGCCTTTGAGCTTGTTGGGAAATTGCATCAAAAATCAATGACACATTTTGCACTTTTACGCTAATTATACACCGCCCTGAAACAGTCATACGCAAAGATTTCCTGGAAGGAGAACTCACTTTGAAGCACCATCAAATGAACCTGTGACGTGCAATAGACGACCACAAGTAGGTGTAATATAGAAAATGGTTAATTTAACGTCATCAAGAGTGAATGGACCCAAGTATAGCTTTGTAATGTTTGCCAAACACTCGACAGCTCTAAGCAGACACACATACACACTCATCAAGTGTCCTCCCTTTCTGGGAAGTTCCAGTCCCTCTATCAGTTTTTTCCTACTCACTTCTTCGCTCCTGAGGAGATGGGACGTAATTATTCGTTTCATGTTAGTTGAAAGCACAGTCAGAGACACACATGGACGTACAGGAAGTAAACATGGACCAGGCGTCAGGATCGTTCTGATGATTTTAGAATTTTCTTTACTCTTTACAAACATGGGCAGGGCACAGGAAGTACTCTTTACAAACCTATGGCAGGGCACAGGAAGTACTCTTTACAAACCTATGGCAGGGCACAGGAAGTACTCTTTACAAACCTATGGCAGGGCACAGGAAGTACTCTTTACAAACATATGGCAGGGCACAGGAAGTACTCTTTACAAACATGGGCAGGGCACAGGAAGTACTCTTTACAAACCTATGGCAGGGCACAGGAAGTACTCTTTACAAACCTATGGCAGGGCACAGGAAGTACTCTTTACAAACCTATGGCAGGGCACAGGAAGTACTCTTTACAAACATATGGCAGGGCACAGGAAGTACTCTTTACAAACCTATGGCAGGGCACAGGAAGTACTCTTTACAAACATATGGCAGGGCACAGGAAGTACTCTTTACAAACCTATGGCAGGGCACAGGAAGTACTCTTTACAAACATATGGCAGGGCACAGGAAGTACTCTTTACAAACCTATGGCAGGGCACAGGAAGTACTCTTTACAAACATATGGCAGGGCACAGGAAGTACTCTTTACAAACATATGGCAGGGCACAGGAAGTACTCTTTACAAACCTATGGCAGGGCACAGGAAGTACTCTTTACAAACATGGGCAGGGCACAGGAAGTACTCTTTACAAACATACAGGAAGTACTCTTTACAAACATACAGACTGTCGTAACGTCATTACCGCCTGACTGTCACTGGCTATGTTTACATTCTTGTGTAAACATAGATATTGACAGTCAGGCGGTAATGACGTTACAACGGTCATCAGAGAAGGTGTGTTCAGTAGTGATTACCGTATTTTTTGCACTATAGGGCGCACTGGATTATAAGGCGCACTGTCAATGAACACTGTCGATTTTCGATCTTTTTTCATATATAAAGCGCACCGGACTATAAGGCGCATTAAGAGGGAAAAAACTGTCAGACAAATCAGTCGAATAATATTATGGTGAAGCACAGTATGTATTACTCCGCGATGCCCCTGGCTACGGTAGCCGTAATGCTGCAAGCGGTGCAGCTTTGTAGTTTACCAAAATCGTGCTAAAACATTTGTATTTAGTGTCTTGTACCACACAAAAATCGCTTAGAGGTCAGTAAACAAAATAATTAATCCATAGGCGCATTGGATTATAAGGCGCAGTGTCGTTTTTTGAGGAAAATAAAGGCTTTTAAGTGCGCCGTATAGTCCGAAAAATACGGTATGTAAGTTGGCACACAGTGGGTCTGCATATCTCCCATAGAACTGCAAACTGCCATTCTCAGTGTGGGTCGACCATGCAGGCTTGTTGAACTGTTGTCAGTGTGTCGTTGCCGTGCTACTAATGAAATGCACTCAATTAGTATGTTTAAGGAGCACTCAACCTGGGATCTTTCAAACATACTAACTTATTTACTGGTGAATATCTCCCCCTCCCTCTCCTCCTCCCCCCTCTCCCAGCAGGCCCATGGAGCCCCCTCAGAAAAAGGAGATGGTTACCATGGTGAAGCGGCCAGATGAGTGGAAGGACCCCTGGCGAAGGTCCAAATCACCGCGGAGACGCCCTGGGATGGGCTCCCCACCTCGTGGGCGGAGGAGACACCGGCCCTCTGGCTCCTCGGTCTCTCTGTCTATTTCCTCCAGGTAACTGCTTCTCTCTCTCTCTGTATCTCTCCAGCTCTGTCTCTCTCTCCCTCTCTCTGTCTCTCTCTCTCTGTCTGTATCTCTCCAGCTCTGTCTCTCTCTCTCTGTCTGTATCTCTCCAGCTCTGTCTCTCTCTCTCTCTCTGTATCTCTCCAGCTCTGTCTCTCTCTCCCTCTCTCTGTCTCTCTCTCTCTGTCTGTATCTCTCCAGCTCTGTCTCTCTCTCCCTCTCTCTGTCTCTCTCTCTCTGTCTGTATCTCTCCAGCTCTGTCTCTCTCTCTCTCTGTCTGTATCTCTCCAGCTCTGTCTCTCTCTCTCTGTCTGTATCTCTCCAGCTCTGTCTCTCTCTCTCTGTCTGTATCTCTCCAGCTCTGTATCTCTCCAGCTCTGTCTCTCTCTCCCTCTCTCTGTCTCTCTCTCTGTCTGTATCTCTCCAGCTCTGTCTCTCTCTCCCTCTCTCTGTCTCTCTCTCTCTGTCTGTATCTCTCCAGCTCTGTCTCTCTCTCCCTCTCTCTGTCTCTCTCTCTCTGTGTCTCTCCAGCTCTGTCTCTCTCTCCCTCTCTCTGTCTCTCTCTCTGTCTGTCTCTGTGTCTTTCTGTCTCTCTCCCTCTCTCTGTCTCTCTCTCTGTCTGTCTCTCTGTGTCTTTCTGTCTCTCTCTCTGTCTCCCTCTCTCTGTCTCTCTCTCTGTCTGTCTCTCTGTGTCTCTCTCCCTCTCTCAGTATCTCCTGCTCTGTCTCTCTCTGTGTCTGTCTCTCTCTTTCTCCCCGTCTTTCCCTCTCCTGCTCTGTCTCTCTCTCTCCCCGTCTTTCTCTCTCTCTCTCTCTCTCTGTCTCTCTCTCTCTGTGTCTGTCTCTCTACCCGTCTTTCTCTCTCCCTCTCTCTCTGTTTCTCTGTCTCTATATATCTCTCTCTGTCCCTCTAAATCTCTCTCTATCTCTGTATCTCTCTCTGTCTCTTTGCTCCCTGTCTCTGTGCTCCCTGTGTGTGTGCTGCGTCCTCACGGCCGTGTCGTCACCGCAGGTCGTCGACGCGCTCGTCCTCCTTCACAGGCTCGGGGTCGTCAGGGTCACGATCGTCCTCCTTCAGCTCCTACTCCAGCCACTCATCTCAGCACAGCTCCTTCAGCGGCAGCCGCTCCAGGTCCCCTACGCACGCACGCACGCACACGCACCCATGCACTTACCCTCATACATACACAGTTAACTACATGCACGTACACACATAGTAACTGTCTGTATCTGTGTGTCTCTCTGCATCGTTCTACATCTCTGTGTCTGTGTCTCTGTCTCTCTCTGTCTGTCTCTCTCTGTCTCTGCCTCTCTCTCTCTCTTCCTCTCTCTCTCTCTGTCTCTGCCTCTCTCTCTCTTCCTCTCTCTCTCTACAGGTCTAGATCCTTCTCCTCTTCTCCCTCGCCTTCAGGACGAAAAGTCTCTCAAAACAAACCAGAAGTCCTCCCAGTGCCAGCTAAAGGGTATATACACTCAACTGACCACATCTAGCATGTACCTTTACTGTACATTCACCCAGTCATAGACAGCTAGCATTTACCTTTACTGTACATTCACCCAGTCATAGACAGCTAGCATTTACCTTTACTGTACTTTCACCCAGTTATAGACTGCATGTACCGTTACTTAATCTACATCACATCAGTTCCTTAATCATGCGGTCCTTCATAGTCATTCTGGATGAGTGTCGTTCATTCACCATCATGCTTCCTGCTGTGGTGTTCATGGGGCTGTTATAATGTGTGAGCTTGCCTGCATGCCAAACACTTGACTTCTTCTCTCCAAAGACCCCCCCTGAAGCCTGACGCCCTGCCCCCCCCTCGTAGGGAGAAGCCCCCCCCTAAGAAGCTGCCCAGCCCCCCGGCTCCTGGCCCCCCAGGGAAGCCTCCCAAACCCGGACCAGGGGAGGGGCCAGGGGCCAAACCTGCCAACCCCCGGCCAGGGGGACGCCCTCTTCAACCTCCCCGGGAGCCGGGCAAACCTGGCAACCCGAGGGAGGGCCGCAGGAAGGAGAGACAGCCTCAAGACCCCCCTCGCCGGTAAGACCCCCTGTTCCCTCAAGATACCACCCATACTGTTCCAGGGATGGTTGACCTTATCTGACCTGGTCTTAACTTGTAGTTATATCAAATGAAACTTTAAGTCTCGGTCAATGTCACAACTTAAGTTATACTCTCCAGACCCAGTGTAAAATGAGCGGCACAGCAAGGTAAAAAAAAAAAAAAAGAAGAGCATTCCATCATGAGACTGCGTATGCTGAAGCTTAGCACTGCTAAATCTTCCATGCGTCAGACACCTCATGCTAGCGGCGGTCGACTTCAACGGCGGTCTACGGCGGCTAGCGGCGGGCGTCTGGAACGAGCTGTTCTTGACCTATCAGCGTGCCCACACTGAAGCCTTGATCCCAGCAGGGCAGTGACAGCATCCTGGATGATTCTTATACCTGAACAGCTAAACTATAAGCCTCCCCCTTCAATGCTGTGGTCTCACAAACACAGAGGACAGTGAATCACTCCTGTCCATGAAAGCCTCTGTACTAGTGTGTACAAACCATCTATTATCCCCGTGGAAATCCATCTGCATGGAGGTTGAAGCTTCACCGCTGGAGGTGTGAGGATGGGGGGCTTCCACCAATCACGACCGCTCGAACAGCTGAAGGCTTTCGAATCCGTCTGCCTGGCACATTTCCATACAACGTACAGAACACAGGCGTCTTTGTGTGAGTGCGTGCGTGTGTGTTGGAGTGCGCGCGCGTGTGTGTGTTGGAGTTCCGTGTGTGTGTATATGTGTGTGTGGGAGTTCCATGTGTGTGTGTGTGGGAGTTTCATATCTGTGTTTTGTTTGTTTGTGTGTGTGTGTTCCATGTCTATGTGTGTGTGTGTGTATGTCAGTCAGGAGGAAGATAAGAAAAGGTCAGGACCTGTGTGCTGTGTGTGTTGGTGGGGGGGCAGGAGGGGGGCGCATGGGGGCCGGTTGAGCACGGTCTTTCCTGACTGTCCAGGGAAAGTCTCCTGGAAAACCCTGTCACCTCCAGCAAGCACTGTCCCACACACACTGGGCCTGTTGTTGGGTGGCTTGTTATGCACACACACACACACACACACACACACACACACACACACACGCTTGTCGGAGGTAAAAGTGGGGTCCCAGTCTTTGGCAGGTAAGCTTCCTGTCAGGTCTGGTTTCACGTGTCAGCATGTGTATCCAAATCCATTTGTAATTCATCAGAATCCGAATTGTGTTTTTATTCGCCGTGCGAGTTACACATAAAACGGAATTTACCATGGCAGGATGGAGCAGATATGAAACATATATGGAACTTAAATAAGATAAAATAGAAGATAAATATACAGTGATCCCTCGTTTTTCACGGGGGTTACGTTCCAAAAAGAACCTGTGATAAGCGAAATCCGTGAAGTAGATTTTTTTTGGGCAATTATTATACAATTAAATACTCTATTATATATTAAAACCAAAGAACAAGCCCTTTTTACAGGCCCAAGCATTTGTTTAACAAATAAAAGTACTGTATGCTGTAAACCGCAACTTTAATGATGCACAGGTTTGTGTTGGAGAGACTGTTTAGCCAATCAGAATGCAGAACACAATGCACGAGGCAAATCCGTGAAGTAGCGAAACCGTGAAAAGTGAACCGTGATATAGCGAGGGTTCACTGTAGTACAACATACTGTATATAGTTCATAAACACGCAGACCCGGGACACCTTTTCCTCAGAACTGGTATATCAGTTACTCTGTGTAGTTTCAGTGTAGCTTCTGCCTATTGAACTGAGTTGTTCAGTCATATTGGCTCAAACTCAGCATCCTTTCAGTGTTGGAGGAGGGAGACTCACTGGGAGGTCATCGTGTCAGAAAAACAGCCAGCATTAAAGTTGTTCCTCTTAGGGAACTCTTAAGTTTCCTCACCTCTGTGTCCTGAGCATCCCTGGCCTTAGCAGCGAGGGATCAGATCTAGAACGGAGAGATCTTTTCGAGTCCAGGAAAGGAGCCGGACCGGCGACGTTCTTTTCCCGCCTGCCGACGCGGCCTCTTAAATGTGGCGAGCACGCCCGGTGTCTGTGTGGCCGAGCAAGGACACGCTTACATCTGTCTCTCTCTGTATGTCCCTCTGCCTCCCCCCTCGCTCGCCCCCCCCCTCGCTTCCCCTTGCTCTCTCTCCCCCCTTCCCCTCGCTCTCCCTCCCTCCCTCTCCTCTTCCCCCCTTCCCCTTGCTCTCCCCCCTTCCCCTCGCTCTCCCTCCTTCCCCTCGCTCTCCCCCCATCCCCTCCCTCTCCCCCCTTCCCCTCGCTTTCCCTCCTTCCCCTCGCTCACCCCCCCCCCCCCCCCCCCGTCTGTCTCTCCGCCAGGCGGACAGCGAGCGGCAGCATGAGTGGGAGTGGCAGCAGCTTCTCAGGCTCCTCCTCCCGCTCCAGGTCTCGCTCCTCCTCCAACTCCCTCTCTCGTTCGCCCTCTGACTCCAGGAAGTCCAGGTACACGCTCTGTGCTGACTGGCCGATCCCAGCCGTAACCAATACTGGTCGCTGGGGGGGGGGGAGGGGGAGGGAGGGGGGGTAAAAAACGAAACAAACATTTGTCAATAATTCCAGTAGCATATTTAATGATCACCCCCCCCTCCCTTTCTCTCTCTCTCTCTCTTGCTCTCCCCCCCCCCCTTTCTTTTTCTCCCTCTCGCCCCCCGCGTGCCGTGTGTCCACTGTTCCACTACCCCAGAAAATCAAGGTACGGTGCCAGCTTGGTCGTCCGCCCTAGCCTTGGTCCGGTGCGCTGCCCCTCCCCCCCCCCTAACCCCGCCTGTCGCCCGCAGGTCTCTCAGCGTGAGCAGCGTGTCGTCCGTGTCCTCCGTGTCGTCCAGCAGCAGCTCGGTCCGAAGCGCCGACTCCGAGGACATGTACGCCGACCTGGCCAGCCCCGTGTCCTCAGCCAGCTCCCGCTCCCCGCCTCCAGGGCAGCCCCACCCCCAGCCCCCACCGCACCCCCGCAAGGAGCGCGGCCCGCCCCGCGGCAGAGGGCCCAACAGGGACAAAGGTAGGGCCCCCCTGTGTTGAACAGGAAGGGGTCATGAGCCACCTTAACCCTGCGACACATTCCCGTGTCTCCCACTGCTCCTCCCCTCTCTCTGACTCCCCCCCCTCTCCAACAATCGTCCAGGGAAGCCCGTTAAGAAGGAGGGGCCGTTCAGAGAGGACCGGAGGAAGATGGACCCGTTGGCCGGTATGCCCCCGCGCGGTGCCAACCCCATGCCCAGGTCTGGGCCTGGTCCCAGGGGCCATCCTCACCAGCATCCCCACCAACACCAACATCAACACCCTCACCCCCATCCCATGCAGCCCCAGCCCAACATGGGGCCCCCGGGACCTTATGGCTCTCACAAGGACATCAAACTCACCCTCCTCAACAAGGTAATTATGGGATGGCAGGACCGAACTAAAACACTAGACTAGACTGCGAACTTGTTTTCTTTCTCGGCAGAGCTTGACAGATGTAGCCTTGTAAGAGCTGTGCTGAGGATCTGTTTGGCTCGTTAGCATGGAGACGAGCGTGTTTAGGTTTAGAACAATGCTGCATGAACAGGCGTCAGGTTTGGGTTCGGGGGGGGGGGGGGGGGGGGGGGGGGGGGGGGGAATGATGATTAACACATAGGTCATTGAGGTACTTCCAGGCTGTAAGTACCTGCGCCTCCGTGTCAAACGCTCTGGTTCTGCTTCCCCTCCATGTCCGCTGGTCTCTCTGCAGCAGCAGGTGGATCGCAGCAACAGGAAGAGGTACCTGCCTGAGAAGGACCGGCTGCCCTCCCCGCCCAACAAGCGCATGGCCATGTCGCCCGACAGAGGCGAGTATTCGCGCGCCTCGCGCCCCGCTCGCTTTGTGTATTTTGCATAAACCTGTAACCGCAGCAATATATGTAAATATGGGACTCAGTCGATACCCCCCGCCGAAGCCAACATCCTCTGCCAAGTGTTCACTTCACGTGCCAGCAGTTTGTGTTGCTTGATATCACACAACAGAACTGACCCACTTCCCTCTGAGCACACTTCCCTTCGTCACGACGACACGCTTTTGCCCCGTGCTTGCAGGTCGGGACAGGAGGATGCCAGGGAGACCCCCGCTCTCCCCCAGAATGGATCGACCCAGGGGCGGCCCGGGGCAGCGGCCCATGGGGGGCCCCAGACCCATGGGGGGGCCCAGACCTATGGGGGGGGGGCCCAGGCCCATGGGGGGTCCAAGACCCATGGGGGGCCCTCAGGGAGAGAGGTGGGTACCTTCCAAGCACCACGAAGAAATAACTGCCCCCTCTTTGGTCTGGTATAGAAAAGGAACAAAGATCCAGAGATCCAGATCCCCAGCTGCCCCAGCTGCTCCAGCTGCCCCAGCTGCCCCAGCTGCCGCCGCCTAGCCACAGTGATGGCACGGCAGGACAGCCCTGACCTTTGCCCCCCTCGGGCAGAGAGAAGTGTCGCTTGTGCTCCGGAGGTCAACCTGACGTTACGGCCGACTTCACACACCTACGCTTGATCCATGATCGCACGCATTTACATTCATAATAATAATCAAACCTAATAATACCTCATACATACCACTTTTACATGTATTCATTCAACAGATGCTTTTATCCAAAGCAACTTACAAGAGAGAGCTTTACAAAAGAGCATCGGTCACTGAGTATATTGATCACTTATATTTATATAAGCCTGGTATATAAACATAGCATGCTTATAGATTATGAAACGTACATTGTGTGAACCAATAAGTGCCAAGGGATGAACTAAGAGCATGCAGCTGAATATTTGACAAATTTAAGGTGAGTCTCCAACAAACAGTAGTCTACCTGTGGGCTTACCTGTGTCTCTGTGGGACTACCCAGTAATCTACCTTTTATTGTGATATCAAGTGGCCATCCACTTCCTGATTGGTCTCCAGTAATGAGTCATACTTGATGTGGTTGATTGTGAGTCAATGCAGCCCTGTCCTCATCTCTCTCTCCCCCCGCAGGAAACGCCCCATGTCTCCACCCACCAAGTCCTCTGGGAAGAGCCAGGGTCCAGCAGCAGGCAAGCCCCCAGGGCCGGGCTCTGCCCCGGGCTCTGCTCCCGGGCCCATGCCTGGGTCCGGCTCTGGGTCCGGGCCTGGCTCTGGCAAGTCCAGCAGTACCCTGTCTCGCCGCGAGGAGCTGCTGAAACAGCTGAAGGCTGTGGAGGACGCCATCGCTCGCAAGAGGGCAAAGATCCCTGGGAAATAAGACACCTCCCCATCTCCGCGGGGCTCGGCGGTCGCTGTGCGCGTCTTGTCTGTGGGGAAAACTGCGAAAAATACCCAGGGACAGAAACGACCACCTCCCCTACTGTTGACCCCCCACCCTCCCCTCCCCCAGCAAGGTCGCCTAGCGAACCAAACAGGACTTGTATAAAGATGGAGTCTGTCACAATATAAATGGCCGCTCTTTAATTGCTCCCAAAGCGAGATGGCTCCCCCCGGACTCTTCTCTGCTCAGCTGCCACCAGAGAGAGGTTGTGTTGGTTTGACAGTGCTGCGACGTGTTGGTGGCGGGGCGGGGGGCTCCTCCTGTCCAGTCAGGGGGCATCACAACCCTCTTCCTCTTCCGTATGGATGAACCAGTGACCACATGATGCACAATCCTAGTTCTGCAGTTTCCCGGCTCTGTGCCATGTCAATCTCTCGTCTCTCTTATGTCTTATTTTCTGTTTGATTTGTACTCTCTAAAAAGTGGGATGGGAGGGAGGGGTATCTTTAGGCTGTCCTGCTCTACAGATCCTCAGCCTGTGGGTCTGTGACTTGTTGGTGTGCGCTTGATTTACTCTGCCCACTAGGAGGAAATCAGTCGAGCGGTCCATAAGGTGCGAACTTTGATGCGAATCAAACGCACCTCCAAGACTTACTGTACATGAACCCTGTCCTGTCTTAGTTCCACAAGCATATTTTCGAAGACTAGGATGGGGGTCATGAGGTCGCCAGCACAGGACTGTGTGTTTGTGTCTGACCATGTTCACTGTCATAACCGTGTACAATAATAAAAACAGATGTTGAAACCCGACTTTTCTTTAAGTGTATGATGATTATAGAAAACAATTTGACTGATGTGTAGTACCGATTTTTTTTTTTTTATCTTCTGCATTTTAGTTTTACTTAGCTCTTCTCAAGCGTTTAAACTGATGTGTTTTATCTGTCCTGCATTTTTAGTTGACTGAGCGATGTGAAGTGGACACATGGGGGTGAGGAGTGTCTGTATTGCTTTTGTGACACAAGGCTTCTGAATAAACTATTTTGATAAAGAGAGAAACGACTGCTGTTGTATTTTCCGGCGAAGGTGTTAGACCGGAAATTTCAGAATCTGAATCAGAATTGGGTTTATTCGCTATGCAAAATTAACAAACATAGAATTCACTGTGGCAGAAATGAGCAAACATAGAACATATGTGTGGCATACTAATAAAATTGAATACAAAAATTTAAAATACACTACATGATGCAAAAACTATCGTTTGTATCGATTACTATTTCTGTTCCAAGCCTTCGAGGTGATTGATTTGGTATCCAACTGCAAGACAGACGTCTTGGCGGCGTGAGTGTGTTCCTGGTCTGAATCACGTGAAGACGCTTGACCGTGTTCCAGATGATGATAGAGATGTCAAGGATGAATACCGTCGCCTGAGGACGCTGGGGATGAAAACAATCTTGACTTCTTGGAACAAACCCAGCCTGGAATATCGCTCGCCAATGTCACCATGTGAGGAAGCCATATTGAATGCGTTCACGTACTCGTAATTGACGTCATTTCACAGTCTGTGCTAAAGTTTTCTAAACACTTCGAAGGAATACCGTTCCGTTGCTCAATGGTCTGGTATTCAAAATGCATACAGTTCACTGTCATTTACTCTGTATATTCTGATTATACTGTACATACTGTGTATATTCTGAGTATACTGTTATATTCTGTTGTAATAACTGTTTTGCACTTCTGGTTGGATACTAACTGTATTTCGTTACCCTGTACTTGTACCTGTGTAATGAAAAAAGGTGAATCTAATCTAATTTAGAACTGATTGCAGAGCGGATTTAGTATGGGCTAACAAGCAGTTATTAGTCACAACATCTCATCCCTTTTATATCATATTGAAACTACATCATCAGACACAATCATATACACTGAGTTTGTTCTCTAAAGGGAGTTCTACTAATATCCTTCATGATGGTTGAAGCTTCGATCAGACCTGCCTGCTGCCCCAGAGGATCCTGTAACAGCCCAGGTGGCCATCCTCATCAGAGCATGTCAGTACCGGGTGGTCTCCACGGAAACGGACCCACCCACTCCCAGTGCGTGAGCAGGACAAGGGGAGCACGTGGGTCTGCGTGGATGAACGAGCGAACTCTCGAAAACTGGAGGGTTGTGACCCCGGGTGACACTCTCCTCCTACTCGCCATATTCCCCCGCGCTGTTGGCGATCATTAACAGGATAGAGAGTTCTCATTCAGCTGTCTGGTCTATGAAATAGTTTACACTGGCAGTCTTCTGGGCACATGCATTATTTCATCTTGCCATGGATTTGATTAATCGTTGTTCATAAAATGTACGTTCACACAGTCGTTCATCCTCAGACTGTTTTAAAGTTGTTGTAGAGTCAGTTTTGATAAAGATCTGTAGCCTAGGGACTCACGCATTCGCGGTTAGTCACGAATGTCATACATTGCCCGCACTGGGATGAAGGTATGATGTCCTGCTGTACAAAGTATACACACCTGCAAAATACAGCACAGTCAGCCCTCAAGTCTCTGCTGAGGATGCCCACCAGGGCTGTGTGTGTGTGTGTTTTTGCATATTTGCAGCATAACAAAAATGATTGAACTACTATTGAGCTACTTAGCTGTTCATTAAGTGCATAACAAGCTTTTTTTTTTTTTTTTTTTACAAAAAGCACAAATGGCTAATATTGAACAGGAACCTTTTCCAACTTGGGGCCCACTTGAACTTTTTACAAATGTTCGGGGCCACTGACCCAATAAACAATACAACTCGAATACGTAGAATAGTTAACAGCAAACATAAATATTGCAGGCATCTGCTTTTCATGGTGAAGTCATTCAGATTGCCTGTCAGACTCATATAAGTTTCCATGGTCCGATTGGACCATAGATCCGATGTTTAAAAGTTAAAGTTAAATCTTTATTTAAATACAAAATTTGCATATTTACAGTTAGCATAACAAAAATTATTGAACTACTATTGAGCTACTTAGCTGTTCATTAAGTGCATAGCAAGCTTTTTTTTAACAAAAAGCACAAAGGGCTAATATTGAACAGGAACCTTTTCCAACTTGGGGCCCACTTGAACTTTTTACAAATGTTCGGGGCCACTGACCCAATAAACAATACAACTCGAATACGTAAATAGTTAACAGCAAACATAAATATTGCAGGCATCTGCTTTTCATGGTGAAGTCATTCAGATTGCCTGTCAGACTCATATAAGGTTCCATGGTCCGATTGGACCATAGATCCGATGTTGCTGAGTGAGAAGTAGTCTACTTCTCTTAATTCGGCCTCGACAGCTGCCCGCTTCTCGTCGTACATGGCTGGTATTGCAACATTTGAAAAATAGTTGCGTGAAGGCATCGAGTACCGTTTATTATCAATAATGATCTGCCTTTCTGAACCACGTGAACCACGTGGCGTGCCGGACCATTCACTGGGAGAAAGCCGGCTGCTATGATGCGCAGTAGTATTCATGATTGAAGGGAAACTAAATCGTGACGCGGCTCATGATGAAAAAAAAACGTTTCTCATCAAAAAGCTATGTGGAACAGCAATTTTTGGGGGGACTCATTGGGGGCTGCGGATATCCTTTGTTTCAGACAGTTCATAGATTGGTTCAATCAGAGAGAGTGTGATTTTTTTTCTGTGTCTTTGCTTGTAGCATGTTAGAAATAACTTGTCCATGTGTAAAACAATAGTTTAATAAATAATAA
Organism: Neosalanx taihuensis; assembly: GCA_030340665.1. Taxonomy (NCBI): domain Eukaryota; kingdom Metazoa; phylum Chordata; class Actinopteri; order Osmeriformes; family Salangidae; genus Neosalanx; species Neosalanx taihuensis. Next base: position 4,067,966 of record CM059290.1, read on the forward strand.
ATCACAAAAATCCAAGAACCTTGGTGAGAAGAGACATACAGTTGTGGTCAAAAGTTTACATACACTAGTGAAGATCATGTATGCCATGGCAATATAGGGTTTTCAATAAACTCTACAACTGTTATTTTTCTGTGATGGAATGATAAGGAGCACATATTTCTTTGTCACAGAAAACATTCATGAAAAATGGTCCTTTTACGAATTTATTATGGGTCTTTTGAAAATGTGTCAAAATCTTCTGGGTCAAAAATATACATACAGCACCTTGAATTACCAATTTGGTGATGTAGAAAAAGTTGTTTCAATCCAATTTGCTTTTTGGCATGGCCTCCTAACTTCTTACGAGTGATTATGATTGACTCCAGCTGGTGACTTCTTTCAGTCCATGTAAATAGGGCTTGTTTGACACATTCACTAGACTCAGCCAGAAATACTACAATGGGAAAGTCTAAGGAGCTCAGCACGGATCTGAAAAAGCGCATCATTGACTTGAACAAGTCAGGAAAGTCCCTTGGAGCCATTTCAAAGCAGTTGCAGGTCCCAAGATCAACTGTGCAAACAATTGTTTGTAAGTATAAAGTGCATGGCACAGTTGTATCATTGCCACGATCAGGAAGAAAACGCAAGCTATCACTTGCTGCTGAGAGAAAATTGGTCAGGTTGGTCAAGAGTCAACCAAGAACCACCAAAAAGCAAGTCTGCAATGAGTTGGAGGCTGCTGGAACACATGTGTCAGTGTCCACAGTCAAGCGTGTTCTACATCGCCATGGGCTGAGAGGCTGCCGTGCAAGAAGGAAGCCATTACTCCAGAAGCGGCACCTTACGGCTCGACTGAAGTTTGCTGCTGATCACATGGACAAAGACAAGGCCTTCTGGAGGAAAGTTCTGTGGTCAGACGAAACTAAAATTGAGCTTTTTGGCCACAATGACCAGAAATATGTTTGGAGGAGAAAAGGTGAGGCCTTTCACCCCAAGAACACCATACCTACCGTCAAACATGGTGGTGGTAGTATTATGCTGTGGGCCTGTTTTGCTGGCAGTGGAACTGGTGCTTTACAGAAAGTAAATGGAATAATGAAGAAGGAAGACTACCTCCAAATTCTGCAGGAAAACCTAAAATCATCAGCCAGAAAGTTGGGTCTTGGACGTAGTTGGGTGTTCCAACAGGACAATGACCCCAAACATACATCAAAAGTGGTGAAGGAATGGCTAAATCAAGCTAGAATTAAGGTCTTAGAGTGGCCTTCCCAAAGTCCTGACTTAAACCCCATAGAGAATATGTGGACTGTGCTGAAGAGACAAGTCCGACTCAGAAAACCAACAAATTTAGTTGAACTGCACCGATTCTGTCAGGAGGAGTGGTCAAAGATTCAACCAGAAGCTTGCCAGAAGCTTGTGGATGTCTACCGAAAGCGCCTAATTGAGGTGAAAATGGCCAAGGGACATTTAACCAAATATTAACATTGCTGTATGTATATTTTTGACCCAGCAGATTTTGTCACATTTTCAAAAGACCCATAATAAATTCATAAAAGAAAAAATTTTCATGAATGTTTTTTGTGACAAAGAAATATGTGCTCCTTATCATTCCATCACAGAAAAATAAGAGTTGTAGAGTTTATTGAAAACCCTATATTGCCATGGCATACATGATCTTCACTAGTGTATGAAAACTTTTGACCACAACTGTATAAGCTACACACCTTGTTGCCCACACACACACACACACACACACGCATTGGAGTTACAGTGACAGTTCGGCGTGTAATGTTAGCATTTTATGCATGCATGGCAAGAGCACAAAGGGGATGACCTCAACACCGTGACGCAATCCTGTTGCCCCACAGGCTACCTGCCGTTCAGTTCACCTCACTAACAAGAGGAAGAAACTTTAGATCGGGATTTCCTGGTGCACGCGAATGCACGCGGATTTCCCCCCAGTCCACTATAAATATAGGTTCATTACACTATGGCACATCGCGAATTAATGACACTGAGAGGTGTTTATCATCCCAACACATTTAAACTACATAGAAAATATGCAGGTAAATATCCGTCGTTTCTTTTGCAGGTTGAGGGGGGTGTATATATACAATATACTTCTTATCGAGGCTTATATAATGACAGATTTGAATGTGTTTTTTATTTATTTTTTATTAAATAATGGTTCTCATTATTTTCCAGGTTCTTCTTGTCCTCGCTTTAATCCTCAACCTGATACTGACTTTAAAAGCTCACGTGGATGGGTGCTTCCCTGAGGAGGAGCTCGAGTCCCGATTCAAGAGGTTATCAAGGCGTCACGTTAGAAAAGGATTCCTTCCAGAAATGGAAGGGGAGGCAGACTTACCATGGAGCCTCGCAAAAACCAAGACCACCGGTACTTGCCCGGTTGCACTCTTTGCAACTTCGCCGGAGTATAGTAACCGGTCCATCTCCCCCTGGAGCACAAGGTAAAGAAACCATTTTTGATCCCATCATATGTACTCACAGCCTGGATTGTGTACGTTTGTTATTGCCCCTGCCTATCTAGAATGTATTAATGTTATTGCCCCTGCCTATCTAGAATGAATGATTTTTTAATGATTTATTTATTTGTCGTTGTGTTGCAGTTTGGATGTGGATGAGACACGCTACCCAACGACGATTTCTGTCGCTCAATGCCTATGCAAGGGCTGCATCATCAACGGATCCGAAAACATGAGCTACGTTTCTGTACCTCTCTCCCAAAGTAAGATGGTGTTAAAGAAGATACCCTGTCGCCATGGTGACGGGGGCTTGAGGAAAGTATACTCTGTAAGAACAGAATATATCCACGTGCCTATTGGCTGCACCTGTGTGGTGCCACTCACTCGGCATAATAAGATTAAGCATGGGCGTCGTTAGCCCTGTTTTAGGGGGGCTGAAGCCCCCCCTAAATGTTCTTCAGCCCCCCTAAATAATTATCGGGATTATTATCGGGCCGCCGAAGAAACACGATAATTAATAACAATATTTTATTTCTAAAAATTACCGGATGCTCTCGGTTAAATGTCGGTCACTTGAGCGTCAAAAATGTAACCCACAAGTTCGAAAAACTAGTGAAAAACGGATGTCTTTGGGAATCGCTGGCTGGCTCACATCGGTCTGCGGTACGACTACCCCCCCCCCCCCCCCCCCCCCCCCCCCCCGTCGACAGAAAATGCCAGGGGCTAAGCCCCCCCTTTCTTTCAATCCTAGAAACGTCCCTGAGATTAAGTCTTGATTCCTCTCGTAGAGGATTTGTAAAAGACTAAATGTAGTGACAGGTTTCACATGATGTTGTGTTTGTTATAAAATGCACCTTAAGTTATTTGTTTTTGTAATAACACTATACATGCTTATGTGGAATAAGCGATTTTAAAAACCATACACTGTTTATGCATTTATAATGCTCAGAATTTGTATAGTACATATTTATAGTAAAATGTTGTGATATTTATTTGCTATTTTGCTTCTTAATCAGGCACAGCCTGTATCTTATTTATTGGTAATAATGTGATTTAAAAAACTGTTTTTCTTAACCATATAACCACAATTTTGGAGATATTGAAATGTAAAACCAAAAGTGGTGTTAATTAACAACTAAGTTGACTTTAATAAAGAAAACAACATTTTTCATGTCGTTTGTTTCCGCTCTTATTTTACCATGACGTAGTATAACTGCGCCGTGTTTACATGTGGTAGCATGGCTCCATAAGAAGCCAGCTAGCATCGGGTGTCATGAAATAGAAGAACAAGCATGAGTCATTGGGTAACCCCATTCTAAACATGACTACGGCCATCATTTCTGCTCTTAATATACTCATTAAACCACTCGGAGGTAAGTCAACAGTACTAAGATGTCTTTGAGTGTGCAGGTACTGCTAGCTTCTCTCTTCCAACACCAGAGGAGATGCGCTGCTGAGTTTGACGGCTGTTGGACGTTGACTCGCTCCCGAACAGTGTAGTCGGCTAAACAAGCAAACATTTGATCATGCATCTCCATGGATAAGCTTCTTTTCAGTGTTCTTATCGCAGCATAGAATGGCATCGTTTCGTGTTCTGTATTTACATCAACGAATAGGTCCTATTTTCTGTGATTGTGGCACCCAGCAGAAGTCAACAGCTTTATCTGTCCGCTCCGTCCACATCCATCCCCTTTAGATGCCGCTGGGCGAAATCCCAACCTCACACAGCAGGAAGCTTTCCTGGCTGCGCTGCAGACCAACCTAACCCTGCTGGAGGAGCGTCTCCATGGAGACAGGGAGCTCGAGGAGTTGCGCGGGCTGAGGGAGGAGGTCCAGGCTGCGGCTAGCTGGGCGTGCAGGAACAGCAACGACCCCACGTGGAGCTTCGTTCAGGAGGCTCTCCTGTTACTGCTCAGCCTGGCCCGCCACCTCACCCTGCAGCTGCAGCTGTTCAACCGAGCCCAGCCTCCGACCGCCAGGCTGCCCACCCCTGAGATGGCCCCGCCCCTCCCGCCGGACGTGCTGAGCGTGAGCCAGCAAAAGACGCTGGGAGCCGCGCTGCAGTTCGTGGTGTCTCTGGGACTCTGCCCCTACCTGGCGCCCGGGGTGGGGCTCCCTCTGGGACGCCGCACGGCGCTGGGATCGGTGGCGGAGGGGCTCGCGCGCCCCCACGCTGCCCCTGGACCCCAGCGCCGCCTGCTCACCACCACCACCGTCCTGCTGGAGGTGGCGGAGCTGTCCTCCATCGCCACTCTGGTGTACACCCGTCACCTTGGAGACGTGATGGCGGCGCTGTGCCAGCTTGGTTATCGACCCCAGCGCCGTGAGGGGGACGAGGCCAGAGAGGAGAAGGTATTAGAGTTCTAATCCCATCCACTGCTGGGTCGTTAGTTTGATACTGTGTGTTTTACACCACTGGTATTACCAGGCTGTACCATGAAGATGTACCATGAAGATGTGGGAGTCATGTGGTGCTGTGGGTTAGGCTAATCAGAAGGACCCTGGTTTGAACCCTGGCTGTGTCAACATGATGTTGTGTCCTTGGGCAAGGCACTTCACCCTACCCTTGCCTCAGGGGTAAATGTCCCTGTACTTGCTGTAAGTCGCTCTGGATAAGAGCGTCTGCTAAATGACTCGATGTAAATGTAATGAAGCTGGAACTCCATCGGCAGGACCACACTGTCTCCTTGTCGTCACGGTAACCGTGTGGCCCTTGACGTGTCCAATAGGAGGTCAGCACAGAGGAACGGCAGACCTGCCGACAGGCCCTGCAAAGCCTTCTGGGTAAAGTCTACCAGCCAATTGTCATCAAGGAGCTGCTAGTCCTCCAAGGGGGTCCCAAACAGGTAGGTTCCGTGTGTGTGTGTGTGTTGATGTGTGTGTGTGTGGATGTGTGTGTGTGTGTGTGTCCTGAATTTCGACGGATCCTCTGTATTCACTCTCGTTCCCCTTCGCCTCTCCCTCAGGCCCCTCCAGGTCCGTCCCAGGGCAGATCGTCCAGGGTGACCCCAGGGAAGGGTGGAGGAGGCGGGGTCGTCCTGGGCCAGGCCCCCCCATGGCTGAGGCGCCTGTGTGGCCAGCTGCTGTCCGAGCGTCTGATGCAGCCTGGTGGGGTCCAGGCTGTGGTGAGGGCCGTGCTGGAGGGCAGCGCAGGTCAGCCCACAGCAGCCCACAGAATCCTCACTGCCTTCTTAGCATTCAGCAACCGTTTCTATTTGTTGTCATGGTATAATGGAGTGAGGGTGGCATGTAACCTTTAAGCAGAGCACAGGGAGGCCGCTGACTGTGGTGAGCCAATCTGAACCCTGCTGTTTCTGTTCTGTCCACCAGGGGGAGACTCAGACTGGAGGACGTGTGACGGGGTGGCCAGGATCCTGGCAGCCTGTCCCCAGCAGAGCCTCTCTGCAGACGGCTACTACAGGCTGGTGTGCCCCCAGGTCTGGGCCCCTTCTCTTCATCACACCATCACCCCATGCTGTCCTACCCGGGACTAGCGCCCAACTCGAATTCCTGGAGGGGAACTGTAAACCGTTGTCATGGCGTCTGTGTCGCTGTCTCGTAGGTTCTGGAGCTTCTTCACATCCGAGACAAGATAACAGCGCAGCAGTTCCAGCGCGTAGCCACCAGGGCGGCGCTCACCATGGTGGAGGACAGGCCAGAGTTTGCCCAGCGGTACCTGCTGGACCCCCTGCTGGGCCCCCTCCAGAGGTGCAGCAGGGTCACGGGTCAGTACCTGCTGTTGCTAGGGTCAGGGCTCAGGGTCAAATTGGAGGACTGGATTGAGACCATAATGTAGACTGACGGAGATATAGACTGATCTAGACTGTCAGAGATTGGATTGGTCAAGACTTAAGTCGACGGCTCTTCATTAAGCGTGTGTGTGTGTGTGTTGTAGGGGAAGTTGCAGGTCCGAACACGGTGCAGGAATGGGACTTGACCCGCTGCGTTGAGGATGTTTTCAAGGTGAGAGGACACAGTCTCAACGCTACCCTGAAGCCTGTCTGAACGGCTGAACATCCAGCCAGACTGTGCCTTAACCCCCCTCCCCTCCCCCTCCCCTCCCCCACAGGTGTGCGTCGTGGGGAACCGGCCGTCCGCCGTTCTGCTGGAGGCCCTGGGAGGCGTGCTCCCTGTCCTCTTCACCCTGTTCTGTTTCACCAAGCAGAACGTCTCCCACCTCCGGTCAGTTCTCTCTCTCTCTCCCCTTCCTCCCTGGTCTGTCCTCCTCCTCAGGGGGGGGGGCAGCATCTGAACCTGACATCTGTCCTCAGAGACAAACCTGTTGTGATTCCATCATCAGCTTTCCTGCTGGTGTTTACTTCTGTATTTAACGTCTGGGTCATATTGGGTGTCTTAATTTTGGCATTCTGCTCCTTAGCGCCCCCTGCCAGGAGATTCTGCTGTGGTACCTGACCCACTGTGACCCCCCCGTGGCCCTGGCTGTCCTGAGGAAGCTGTCCGGCCTGGGAGGGGCCGCAGGGGGCGGGGAGGCAGGAGACGTGGCCCCTCGATTCACCTTCAGCCCCGGCAGCGAGGGAGGGGCCAAGCTCACCGCCCAGGAGAGCAGCAGGTGACCCTAACTCATCTAAAACCAAAACCAAGTGTCACTAGAACCCAACAGAACCAGAACTCTCCGCTGTTAGAACCTACAATCACTAGAACCACACGTCTTAAGGACCCACTTTAAGTAGGACTGAGACTATCTGGATGTTATTGTTATGTCTCCCTGTGTTAGTGACGAGGACGAGGCCCTGTACGAGAGGCTGTCTGGGGAGCAGTGGAGGCTGGAGTGTCTGGTCCAGCTGCTGGGAGAGCTGAAGGACAGCAGCCTGCCGGGGGAGCTCTTCCTGGGGCTGCTGCAGGTACGAGACCCCCACCCTCCATGGAGCCCCTGCTGTGCCTGGATAAAAGACTGGGCTTTTAGACGTGTGTCCTGATTGGCTATCGCCTTGGCACACCCAGAGCCAGGGAAGGTTCCAGAAGTAAGTTCCAGATCTCTCACCCGGGGTTTCCTGCGTCTTAGGAGCTGACTTCCTGGGCTGCAGAGGAAGAGGAGGAGCAGGAAGTGGACGTGTCGGCCATGACACTGCTGGAGGCGGAGCAACATCGTGAGGGGCGTGTGGAGGGGCGTGGCCACAGGCTGGCGCTGCTGCAGCTGTTGGCTGTTCTGTCGGAGGGTCTACCGCACACACTGCTGCTACGCGAGCCCACCCAGGTGACACACACACACACACACATATTAGCATAGCCTGGAGCAGCTCCAGTACTTCAGAATTCCAGTAACAGAACACAGCCTGGAGGAAACCAGGCCATCGCTGAGTCATGCTCGACCTAATAATGCTCAGTTTTATCTGGGATGAAGAGGAGGATAAAAGGGGGTAGTGTGGTGTGGGGGGTGTGTGTTTGTGGGGGGGGTGTGGTGTGTGTGTGTGTGTGGTGTCTGTGTGGTGTGTGTGTGTGTGTGTGTGGTGTGTGTGTGTGGTGTGGTGTGTGTGTCTGGTGTGGGTGGTGTGTGTGCGTGTGTGTGTGGTGTGTGTGTGTGTGTGTGTGGTGTGTGTGTGTGTGGTGTGTGTGGGTGGGTGGTGTGTGTGTGTGTGGTGTGTGTGTGTGTGTGTGTGTGGTGTGTGTGGGTGGGTGGTGTGTGTGCGTGTGTGTGTGGTGTGTGTGTGTGTGTGTGGGTGGGTGGTGTGTGTGTGTGTGGTGTGTGTGGGTGGGTGGTGTGTGTGTGTCTGGTGTGTGTGTGTTCTCAGTCTGACAGGAAGCGGTGCCTCCCAGATTAACGCTCCTCTTGTCTCCTGGTGTCGGTGATAAGCTCTTATATTTAGACATCTTATCTGTGAACAGTGCAGCCAGTACACTGGAGCGGCTGAGAAAATCATCAGCTCTCAAATAAAGTGGGACAAAGTGGAGAACATTGCAGAACCCACACTTCCACCCACACTTTGTCTCAGTACCGCCTCTGTCCACCTAGTTTTACTTGTGTTGGCTGATTGGCTGTTGGCTGATTGGCTGATCACTTGGGACCTCTGGTTGGTTCTGATGTAGATAAGCTGTCCTTTAGGGACAGGGGATATAGACCAAGCACATGCAGATGGGTATAGACCTGGGGTGGGCAGTCCTGGTCCTGGAAGGCCACCTGAAAGTTTTAGACACAGACTCAGGTGTCTGTGTGTGTCTGTCTGTCTGTCTGTCCCAGGTGGTTCTCTTCATGGAGTCCCTGCTCCAGCGGGCCTGTGTGGGTCTGGATCAGGGTTCTGGTGCCGAGGGCCCAGTGGAGAGCCAGACCCTCAGGATGGGAATAGGCCTGGTGGCTAGCATGCTGTCTGGACCTCAGGTACTCGACCTCTCCCTCTCTCTGTCTCTCCCCCTCTCTCTTTGTCTCTGTCTGTGTCTCTCTCTCCCCCTCTCTCTTTGTCTCTCTGTGTGTCTCTCTCTCTGTCTCTCTGTGTGTCTCTCTCTCCCTCTCTCTTTTCTCTCTGGATACATCTTCATCTACAACTTGGCCTCATTCAACTGCCTCTCACCGCCCCCACTCTCTCCTCCTCCCTTCTTCTCTCCTCACCTCTCTCCTCCTCTCCTCCTGGCCCCCTCCCTCCTCAGCTGAAGGGGGAGGATTACTCCTCCATGTCCCGGCTCCTCCCCCCCCTGGAGGAGCTATCCCAGAAGCACCCTGACAGGGCCATCCAAGAGCTGGCGTCCGACCTGCGGGCCGTCCTCGCCACGCACGGCGCCTACCGCCCGGACAACCTGAGACACGCCCCCCGGCAACAAGACCACGACCCCCGGCGACAAGACCACGCCCCTCAATCTAACAGGACCCGTGTTCAAGAAATTCCCCAGACCAGCCAATCAAACACATCCCGCTCACAGACCGGCCAATCAGACACCTCCATGGCTCCGGCGCCGCAGACGCACATCTCCAACCTAGCTGCACAATCCACAGACACAGGCAAACCTCCACCCGCGCCCCCCCAAACCCAGCCCCCCCACCTCTGGAGTCCCTCACCCCCCCAGAGCAGAGCCCCCCACCCTGGGCAGACACCGCCGCTCCAGACCCCCAGGGGGGCCACCGAAGGTGGGGTCTGTCCTGACAGGGGGCCCTCGGAAGGAGGTGGGCGGAGCAGCGGCCCCCCAAGTATGAGCTTCTCTGATTGGCTGCTGGAGGCGTGTGACCCTGATGTGCCCACCAGGGCGGTGGCGTTGAGAGCCCTGACCCGGCTGGTGCTGGAGAGGGACGCCGAGGCCGTCCAGGCCCAGGACAAGCTCCTCTCGGTGGGTAGATCTTCCAGTCTGCTAGCTCCAGTCCTGGGAGCCTGGAAGTGCGAGGCTGTGTGTGTGTGTGTGTGTGTGTGTGTGTGTGTAGAAGGGGCGCGTGTTTAATGGATGAGGTGATCACATCAGAACCCTGAGGGGAACAAGGGTGGGGTGGGGGGATGTCCCTGGGGACTAGTTAACATGGCGGAGGTACACCATGCAAGCGTACCAGCTCACCACCTCATTTACTATGCTCTGTAATGAGAATCCCCTCTGTGTTCACCTCAGATCACTGCCCACACACACACACAAGTACGAACAAAGCCACACACACAAGCACAAAGACACACACACACACACCTCATTATTGAGGGACTGAGGGATTAAGGCTCCTCCTGATATTGCTTGTGTTTGCCTTTGTCTTGTCACATGTTCTTGGCCTTGCTGGCCCCCCCCTCTGTGTCAGCGTGGTGAGGATGGAACATGGATGTACCCACACACCTTTCTGGTTCTGTTCCTTGCAGTTGTTCCTTGAGAACCTGGATCACGAGGACTCTTTTGTGTACCTGTCTGCTATTCAAGGTGAGAGGGTTCTAGATGGTTCTAGAAGGTTTGTAGAAGGGAGACCGACCTGTCTCTGGTAAGTGACAAATACAAACAAAAGAGATGGTTACCGTAGTGACCTTGTCTTGTGCGTAGGTTTGGCCGTACTGGCAGACTCCTACCCGGAGAAGATCCTGCAAAGGCTTCTGGGAGAGTACGCCCCCTCTTCCCTGCCTAGCCCCCCGCCCCAGCCCCCCCCAGCCTCTCCCAGGAGTCTGGAGACGCGGCTCAAAGTGGGAGAGGTTCTGATGAGGGCTAGCCGGGCCATGGGTGAGCACACACACACACGCACACAGACACACACAGACACACAAACACCCACATTCCCTTCATATACAAGCCACAGGCTGGAAGACCACACCGCTGATGGGCGGGGCCACAGCTAGCCTCACCGCTGATGGGCGGGGCCACAGCTAGCCATAAGGATTCCGTTAACACAGGCCTAATGGAGTGGCGGGTTTCAATGAGCTGTGGAGCTCATTGTTTCAGAGACTGTGGCTGCATTTGTGCTTGCTCTTGTGTGTGTCCTTTCTGATCCAGAACATGCTCATCATCATCATCATCGTGTGTGTGTGTGTGTGTGTGTGTGTGTGTGTGTGCGCGTGTGTGCGTGTGTGCGTGTGTGCGTGTGTGCGTGCGTGCGTGCGTGTGTGTGTGTGTGGTATCAGTACAGAACTGTCAGCTAGTCCCGCTCAAAGCTATAAAACAGACAGTACAGGCTTGTTCTAAACTCAAGTCTGTTTAGAAGGGAGTTTACTTCAATCTACTTCTGTTGAGTGATTCCCTGTACTACCCTGTGTGTGTGTGTGTGTTTGAGAGAGAGCATGTGTGTGTGTAAGAGTGTATTCTGCCTCCCCTCTCTAGTTATCTGCCAGACAGAAATGGTACCATTCCTCCAGACAGATGAGGGCTTCTTTAAAGCAGACAGGCCCTGGCCTGACTCCCTGTCCCAACAGACACCACTCTGAACAGGCCAGCAGCTGCTAGTCAGCCTCTCTCCTACCTCCACAGCCTCCCCCACACACAGACCGCCCCAGCCTCTCTCCTACTTCCACAGCCTCTCTCCTACCTCCACAGCCTCCCCCACACACAGACCGCCCCAGCCTCTCTCCTACCTCCACAGCCTCCCACACACACAGACCGCCCCAGCCTCTCTCCTACCTCCACAGCCTCTCTCCTACCTCCACAGCCTCCCCCACACACAGACCGCCCCAGCCTCTCTCCTACCTCCACAGCCTCTCTGCTACCTCCACAGCCTCCCACACACACAGACCGTCCCAGCCTCCCTCCTACCTCCACAGCCTCTCTCCTACCTCCACAGCCTCCCCCACACACAGACCGCCCCAGCCTCTCTCCTACCTCCACAGCCTCTCTGCTACCTCCACAGCCTCCCACACACACAGACCGCCCCAGCCTCCCTCCTACCTCCACAGCCTCTCTCCTACCTCCACAACCTCCCCCACACACAGACTGCCCCAGCCTCTCTCCTACCTCCACAGCCTCCCCCACACACAGACTGCCCCAGCCTCTCTCCTACCTCCACAGCCTCCCACACACACAGAATAGGGAGGAGGGTGTTTACAGGGACAGATGTCCAGGGGAACAAAGAAGTTGCACGCACACACACACACACACACACACACAACTGTTCTCTTTAATTAAGACAACGATAGCTGTGAAAGTCCAGGAACTAAAGAAAGGGTTGCTAGTGTGTCGGTGTGTGTTCAGTACAACCAGCTGGATGGATCCCATGCCTTCACACACACACACACACACACACACACACACACACACACACACACACACCCTGTCACCTGACCTCCCCAGGACTGGGCCAAGTCCTGGCAGCAGTGCCCAGTGTGAGTCAGCAGGGGGCTTAGTGAGAGATGTCAACACACACATACACACACGCGCACACACATTTACATAGGCAGTGTCTTCCACTGAAGACTGTTAGAATCAGGAGCAGCTGAAAGAGCCCGCTGTTACCTCTGCAGAAGAGTGACTCAGCAGTTAGAGAGGGAGATGAAGGGAGAGGGGGAGAGATGAAGGGAGAGAGAGAGCAAAGAAGAGGGGAGAGAGAGGGGGAGAGAGGGAAGGAGAGGGGGAGAGATGAAGGGTGAGAGGGAAGGAGAGGGGTAGAGATGATTGGAGAGAGTGAAGGAGAGGGGGGAGAGAGGGAAGGAGAGGGGGACAGATGAAGGGTGAGAGGGAAGGAGAGGGGTAGAGATGAATGGACAGAGGGAAGGAGAGGGGGAGAGAGAGAGGGAGGAAGAGGGGGAGAGATGATGGGAGAGAGAGTCAAGGAGAGGGAGAGATGAAGGGAGAGAGAGGGAAGGAGAGGGGGAGATAGAGAGGGAGAGATGATGGGAGAGAGTGAGGGAAGGAGAGGGGGAGAGATGAAGGGAGGGTGAGCAAGGCAAATAGAGAGGGACTGAAAAAGAGAGAGATCACCACCGGGAAGGCTTGTCAGGCAGGGTCATGTTGTGTTGCGAACACACACACACTCACACTCTCTCTCACACACACACACACACACACAACCCTGCCAAATGTAGCTCTTCAAACCATGTCCTATCTACTAGCTGTTCCATCATTCAGACCCAGCTGGTGGCTCCTCTATCCTTCCTTGATTTGACTCCGACCTCCACCCTTCCTCTGTCGTCCAGGTGAGCTGGCCCCCCACCTGGGGCGCCCCCTGCTGGCGGTGTTCCTGAGGGGCACCATGGACGAGGACTCCAGCGTCCGGGCCAGCAGCCTGGCCAACCTGGGCGAGCTGTGCCAGCGACTGGACTATGCCCTGGGGCCCCTGGCACAGGAGGTGAGGACCCAGCCTGCCTTCTGTGTGTGTGTGTGTGTGTGTATGTGTGTGTGTGTCTAGGAGGCCATTGTGGGGGGTCAGGGAGTAGAAGGGGGGGGGGCGTAGGTTAAAGGTTGTAGGGTCAGGTTGCTCGCTGCCTCTGCGACAACTTCCTCCTACTCAGCACCCTTCGCTAGCCCCACCCCCATTGCTGAGGTCTGCTCTTTATTGGCCGAAGGGGAACAGCAGGGGAGGGGCTACCATGTAAACGAATGTTCAGCAAATGTCTTAGTTGGCAGAAATGTAGCATGTGTGTTAAGTGTGATACAGGCATGATTGGTAAGTGGTGTGTGTGAGTGTGTGAGTGTGTGTGTGTGTGTCTGTGTGTCCCTGGCTGCTGATGCTGTGGTCACCGGCGTATATAAATCTGCTGTGTGTGTGTGTGTGTGTGTGTGTGTGTGTGTGTGTGTGGTGTGTGTGTGTGTGTACACACACCGTGGCTTGCTGTCATGAATAAGCAGCTCTGTCAGTAAGAGAAACAGGGATGCTTATTCATGAGGCCTTCTGCTGCTGCCTAGTCCTTCACTCTCCAGCTGTGAGTGTGTGTGTGGTGTGTGTGGTGTGGTGTGTGTGGTGTGGTGTGCGTGGTGTGCATGGTGTGGTGTGCGTGGTGTGGTGTGTGTACGTGTGGTGTGCGTGTGTGGTGTCTGTGTATGTGTGTACGTGTGAGTGTGCGGTGTGTGTGTGTGTGTCTGGTGTGTGTACCTGTGTGTGTGTGTGTGTGTGTGTGTGTGTGTGTGTGTGTGTGTGGTGTGCGCTTGCTCGTTAGAGAGAGTACGTTAGCATGTCTTGTCTTTCCATCGATTAGTCCGCTAGCAGTGGACTGACCTCAGCACTGTCCAGCCCATAGCTCACAGTTCTGTATCAAGCTGCTGGATACTTGTTCTTCCTCTGGGTAGCTTTATCTGTGTGTGTGTGTGTGTGTGTGTGTCGCCCCCAGCTCAGCACCTGTTTGACATCCCTGATAAAGACAGAGAAGGAGGCGGAGGTGAGGAGGGCAGCGGTCCATGTGATCACCTTGCTGCTCAGGGGCCTGAGTCACAAAGCCACGCAGGTATGGAACCACACACACCGTCACACACACACACACACACACACAGGCACCGTAACACACACAACACACACACACAGGCACCGTAACACACACACAGGCACCATCACACACACACATACACAGGCACCGTCACACACATACACACACAGGCACCGTAACACACAAAGACAGGCATCGTAACACACACACACACGCAGGCATTTGCATTTATTCATTAAGTAGATGATTTCATCCAAAGCGACTTCCAAGACACATGCAGACACCGTCACAGACACGCACAAAGATACACACACACAGATACACACACACACACACAGATACACACACTCAGACCGGCCTACACACAAATAACCCAGCCACACACTTGGTGTTTGTGCTCAGAGATATTGTACAAACAGGACCCAGAAGCCAGCAGTTCAGGTGAACCACAGAGAAACATTCCCCACGTCGCCATGACGTCCTAGTGTACCCCCACGTCGCCATGGCGTCCTAGTGTACACAGCCGCCTTCCCAGGAAGCCATGGAGACACGGACTGACAGGATGAAATACAAGCCAGAGGAAGAGATGAGGAATGCCCCAGTGGGGGTGGTGGGAGGGGGCCAGGGTCTGGCTTCAGCCAGTGTGGAGAGAGGCCGGGATGGGAAGGAGCTGGGGGTTCACAGCCAGGCTCCAGCCTGTTGTTTGACACGGCCAGGCCCTGTAATCTGCTCCCGATTCTTTCCCCCCTCGCCACGTCTGTGTGATAACAGGGCCGTGGACAGGAAGGAAGGGCCGGCCCTCACATCCTGTCTCAGACGCTGTAGATCACCGCGGCCGTGCCTGCCACATTGAGATGGGGCTCTGTTGACCATGGGAAGAGGGGGTGGGAGGGGGTATGGATGAACCCTGTCTGGGAAAGAGGCAAAGGGAGAGGGGGGCAGGTCTGTCCAGGTGAGATAGAGGGAGGGGGGGCAGGTCTGTCCAGGTGAGATAGAGGGGGTGGAGGTGGAAGGTTTCTCCAGGTGAGATGGGGGTGGAGGTGGAAGGTTTCTCCAGGTGAGATAGAGGGAGGGAGGGGCAGGTCTCCAGGTGAGATGGGGGTGGAGGTGGAAGGTTTCTCCAGGTGAGATGGGGGTGGAGGTGGAAGGTTTCTCCAGGTGAGATAGAGGGAGGGAGGGGCAGGTCTCCAGGTGAGATGGGGGTGGAGGTGGAAGGTTTCTCCAGGTGAGATGGGGGTGGAGGTGGAAGGTTTCTCCAGGTGAGATAGAGGGAGGGAGGGGCAGGTCTCCAGGTGAGATGGGGGTGGAGGTGGAAGGTTTCTCCAGGTGAGTGGGGGGGGGCAGGTCTGTCTAGGTTGAGAGGGTCTGTCATTAGGGCCTTGGCTGCAGCTGGTGAGCTGCTGTAATGACACAGCAGAGTGGAGGAGAGTCTGACAGGGCAAGCTGGGCCTGACCTCTGACCCCACACCTGAGGGAGGGAGGACAGTCCGGGGGAGAGGAGAGGTCCTCCAGTGCCGAAACTTTGTTCTCTTATCTCTCGCTTTCTCTGGTCCCTTCCACCCCCACGCCTCCCTCCCTCCCTCCCTCCCTCCCTCCTCAGGTTCTGAGCGAGGTGCTGCTGGATCTCTACCGGGCCCTGAAGTGGGTAGTGCGATCCGACCGCGACGACGTAACGTTGCTCCACGCCCAGCTGGCCCTGGAAGAGCTGGACGACGTCATGAAGACCTTCCTGTTCCCCCAGCAGAAACTGGAGAAGAAGATTGTGGTGCTGCCGTGAGCACACCTGGCCTGGACACACCAGAACATCCATCTGTCACCTTCATAATGACACAGCAGGAACTTGTGGACACGCACATCTTCACCTACATTAGCCCAGACCTCAAGGACCTTTTGATCAGGAATTCAGTCAACCCACCACCTACACAGCAGATAATAAACTATTTCTGTATTTCCAAAATAGTATATTTGGCTCTTAATTTTTAAAATCTTGAATCAAGACAGAAGTCCCTGAAGAATCCTACTGGGCACACACACATATGAACACACACACACGAAAAACACACACAAACCCTTTCCAGGTTGTGTGTATCCTCAACACAGACAGCGGTTGCAACTACACATTAAGAACAGTCGTTGGGGTGAAACCTAGAACGTGAGGTTGGAGGAAGAGGAGGATCGTAGCTGGGAAAACACTGAGCTAGAGGGGAGGAGGAAGGGCACTAGGATAGGAGTCAAGATGGGAGGCAGGAATGCGGGTCGAACGTTTAAAGGTTGCGTCGAAGGATGAATTCTGAAGAACACATTCCATCTTTTGTCCTGGTCCCCCCCCCCCCCCGGAGGTGAGGGGTGAAGCTCTGAGCTCCATGTTAACTGCGAGAGGCGTGACTGTACATACCCTCCCCCCCCCCCCTCCCCCGGTCTCCATTGAGAAGATGAGCAGGTCAACAGTGTTCTCTTCACGTGCGTTTGCGTGGACCTGGACCGTTCTTCTCAGGAGGTGCTCCTGTTGTTGTGACCCCTTCCTGACGGATCTCGCTGGCCGATGTTGGCCTTGCCGAAGTCTCCTTCGTCCAGCTCAGGGGTGGGCAAACCCTGGTCCTCCAGTAATATAGCCCTGAAGATTTTAGATGTGTCCCAGCTCCAGCACCACGGATTCTAATGAATGTTCCATCATAAGGCTTCCACAGAGCTTTGATAACACATTCGTTAGCATCAGGTGTTCTGGAGCAGGGAAACGTCGAAATAAAACTTTCTGGACAGCGGCTCTCGAGGACCAGGGTTGCCCACTCCTGCTCTAGCTTGTATGGGTGTTTACCTACAATAATTCTGCCCTAGACACTTTCAATTCAGTGGAAGACCCAGACTAAGAAAGACAACATTTGCTAACACTAAAACCTGCTTTTGACTTATGACAAATGTCTGCTTCACTGGCTGTAAATGTGATACTTCCTACATGTCAGTTTTATGAGGAGGTTTTAATACTTCTAATGAAACTATCCACCCGGAAAAAAAGCTTTCAAAGGGTTCGCAATTTATGCGGCAGAATTGTACGGGTTTGGCTTATAAACATTTAACGTTAACATATTTATGGAGTAATACACCAAAAAAAGAATTGCAGGAGAAAAAAAACGTCCCTTTCAAAACTGTTATGGCGTGTAACAATTTGCCATTTGCAAAGCGTCTGTATTTCACTGCTGAAACGGCCTCCGATGACAGCTTCCTGCCAGCAGTTTAACAGTCCTGAAGCACAGCAGGACATGTGACCTTCTGCAGGAACGGTGTCCCACCATGCAAACAAGGACATCCCTCCTGAAGAGATAATAGGATGGTCGCTCTCTTACTCTTTCTCCCTCTCTCTGTCTCTCTCTCTCCCTCTCTCTGTCTCTCTCTCTTCCTCTCTCTGTCTCTCTCCCTTTCCCGCTCTGTCTCTCTCTCTTCCCCTCTCTGTCTCTCTCTCTCTCCCCCTCTCTCTTTATCTGTCCCACACACACACACACACACACACCCACCACAGCCATACAAAGAACCATTACACTAATTAATGCTCGGCCAAGTGGCACAGTGAGCCGTAAAGAGAAAAAAGACGAAGGAGAGGGTGTGTGTGTGTGTCCATGTTTGTGTGTCCGTGTGTGTGAGTATGAGAGAGAAAATAACAGAAAAGTGTGTGTGTGTGTGTGTGTGTGTAAAATAAACGGGATCAGAGAGGGAGAAGGGATCTGAGCCAGGCCGGTGTCGCAGACTCACTTGCAGAGCCGTCTACATGTGTCGGGTTTATAGGGCTGCCTGGTCAACTGTGTGTGATTGCAGAGCGGCTATTGATTATGACAGAGGCTTGCTGCAGTTTCTCTCTGTCCTTCTGCCCGGCAGAGTGGGACCTGCAGACCAGCAGCAGTGAGGAGGAGGAGGAGGAGGAGAGCAAGGGGTGTAGATAAATAAGCAAAGCCCTATAAAGGATGCTTTGAGGCAGGCGGAGTGGTGAGGGCGTCTGGTGGAACAGTCCTGGGTCTTGTTGGAGGCTGGCTGCACTGCAGAATGCTGTAGAGCACTTGGGAAGGGAAGGAGGGGAGGAGGGGAGGGGGGGGGGTAGAGGACAGGAGAGGAAAGAGGGAGAGAGAAGGGAGCAGGGTATGAAGAGAGTGGAGGAGGAAGATACGGAGGGAGGGAGGGAGGGAGGGAGGGAGGGAGGGAGGGAGGGAGGGAGGGAGGGAGGGAGGGAGGGAGGGAGGGAGGGAGGGAGGGAGGGAGGGAGGGAGCTGCGTGTGCCCAGTGTCGGGACAAAGTGACGAAGAGAGGAAGAGAGGAAGAGGGAAGAGATTTAGGCTGTGCAGCACTGGGACTGAGGAGCTGCTACTGCAGCAGTGGAGGAGAGACCGTATAGAGAGAGGAAGAGAGAGAGGGGGGGGGGAGAGAGGGAGAGAGGGGGGAGAGAGGGAAGTTATAGTTAAAGAGCAGAGTGTGAACAGAGGGGGAGAAGAGGAGAGAAGAGCGATTGACAGTGAGTGTGAGTGACTGACACAGAGAGAGAGAGCTGTAGGGAGAGAGAGAGACGCGATAGCGAGAGAGAAAGACAAAAAGCAGGAGGCTGCAGACACATCCGTCCTCCTGCCCATCGCTCAGGGTTCCAAGCCCAGCTGACAGAGCCAGGAGTGGGCATGGCTCCCCTGCAGAGGGGCCCTGTCCAAACAGAGCCAACGCCAGCACCACAACCAGCTCCAGCTCCTGTCTTGCTTCCCTCCACAGGTTTCTTGGCTTCATCTCTTCTGCTGCAGGTTGAGCTGTGCTGGACTGTACTCTGCTGTGCTGGACTATACTCTATTCTGCTGTGCTGTACTCGGATTTCTTGTACTTTACTGAACTGTGCTGCAATGTGAACTGCTCTACTGCCTAGCTGTGCCCTGCCACACTGTGCTGTCCTCCGTAGTGTTCCACTCTGATCTGATCTGTACTCTCTCCTCCTCTCCTCTACTCTCCTCCTCTCCTCTACTCCCCTCCTCTCCTCCTCTCTTTTCCTCTCCTCTCCTCTACTCTCCTCCTCTCCTTTCCTCCTCTCTTTTCCTCTCCTCCTCTCCTCTACTCTCCTCCTCTCCTCTATTCTCCTCCTCTACTCTCCTCCTCTCCTCCTCTCTTTTCCTCTCCTCCTCTACTCTCCTCCTCTCCTCTCCTCCTCTCTTTTCCTCTCCTCCTCTCCTCTACTCTCCTCCTCTCCTCTATTCTCCTCTTCTACTCTCCTCCTCTCTTTTCCTCTCCTCCTCTACTCTCCTCCTCTCCTCTCCTCCTCTCTTTTCCTCTCCTCCTCTCCTCTACTCTCCTCCTCTCCTCTATTCTCCTCTTCTACTCTCCTCCTCTCTTTTCCTCTCCTCTCCTTTTCTACTCTCCTCCTCTCCTCTCCTCTCTTCTCCTGTACTCTACTATATTCTACTCTACAATATTCTCCTCTCCTCCCCTGTACTCTACTTTATTCTACTCTCCTCTACTCTGCACAGTGTGTGAGTGGCCTACACACCCTGGGTCAGCGCCGGGAGAGAGTGAGAGGATAGGGTAAGAGAGGGGGACGGAGAGGAAGAGAGAGGAGAGTGTGAAAGGGGAGTGCAGAAGAGCACTGGGGGTGGCGGAGGGGGGGTGGGGGGGGTGAGTGAGTAAAGAGAGGGAGGGGCAGAGGGAGGGAGAGGGAGGAGGTGGTAGAGCTGTATTTCGGATGAGGGGATCTCCTGAATTCAGCGGGATAAAGATGTAGTGTGAGCGAAGGGGAACAAGAGGAGAGCTGTGCTGAGGAGAGACCTGGGGCCGACACAGCCAGCGCGCGCACGCCGGAGAGGGGGACGGACGGACGGAGGGAGAGGGGGAGAGCTGGCGGTGGACTCCAGAGAGGGAGAGGGAGCCGGGGGGTCCACTGGTTCATGAAGGTAGGAACAACTAGCTGTGTTTTAAACAGTCACCGTAACTAGTCATTTACTAATAGAGAGTCAGAGAGAGAGAGAGTGTGAGTGTGTGTGTGCTTCATGAGGTGGAGCAATCAAGTTTCCTCTCTAAAACAGAGCCTCTGTGTGCTTATGTACAGTATATATGTGTGTGTTCGTGTGTGTGTGTGTGTGTGGTTACAGGGCAGCAGGTAGGGAGAAAACCAGCGTACAATCAGTTCTTTATATTCAGGTGTTAGTATGTGACTTTCGAATGGGAGTTAATGGGATGGACACTTGGAATATTAACCCTGATTATTGTGAGTTTATACGTGTATTTAATTGTGAGTGTTTGTAGTGTGTGTTTGTGTGGGGCAGACAGACAGACAGGCAGACAGGCAGGCAGGCAGACAGACAGGCAGACAGACAGGCAAGAATGCTTCAGAATTCCGTTTGAGGAGCTTGTGACGTCTCCAAGGAAAACGCTGTCTGACTTTCCATGTCGTCGGCCTACCAGCTCAGCTCTGGGTCCAGTGACTGGAGGGGGGGGGGGAGGGGGGGGGGGCAGTGTGGGCAACAATCATTTCCAGGCTTTCTCTTTGTATGCTGGTATTGATGGGAGAGCATCTCTGGGTCTGACAGAGGAGAGGGCGCCCTCCGGTGGTCGTTGGGGGGGCAGTTTTCTACAGACGTGCGGCAGTGTGTGGTGCTTATTTCTCCAGCACAGATCCAGAGCTGCTTCAACTCCCAGCCTGTAGGAGTGTAACTCCTGACACAGAGTGAGTGGGAGGTGATCGATGAAGAGCGCCAGAGAGAGGAAGGATTCTAGTTTAGTGACCAGGCAGCAGGAAACTCTCTGATGCCTTCACCTGGTCTGCGAGTCTTTCTCCCATCCTGGAGTCTTCCTGAACCCCCCCCCCCCACCTATCCCTCCCTCCTTCCCCCTCTTTTTAGTGTCTCATCCCTCCTTCCCTCCCCTCCCCTCACCCCCCTCCCCCTCTCTTCAGTGTCTCATCCCTCCCTCTCTCCCCCCCTCACCCCCCCTCCCGCTCTCTTCTGTGTCTCATACCTCCCTCGCTCCCTCCCTCCCCCCCGCCTCCCCCTACCCCTCTCTTCAGTGTCTCATCCCTCCCTCCCTCCCCCCCGCCCCCCCTCCCCCTCTATTCGGTGTCTCATCCCTCCTTCCCTTTCTCCCCTCACCCCCCCTCTCCCCCTCTCTTCAGTGTCTCATCTCTCCCTCCCCCCCTCACCCCCCTCCCGCTCTCTTCAGTGTCTCATCTCTCCCTCCCTCCCCCCCTCCCCCCCTCCCTCTCTCTTCAGTGTCTCATCCCTCCCTCCCCCCTCCCCCCCCTCCCGGTCTCTTCAGTGTCTCTTCCCTCCCTCCCCCCCTCCCCCCCTCCCCTCTCTTCAGTGTCTCATTCCTCCCTCCTTTCCTCTCCTGCCTCGGTGAAAACGTCCCACAGCCAAAATGTTCATTCATTCAGTTTGCCCCCACCTCCCCCCCCCCCGCACCTCCATCCCTCCTCCTCTCCCCGAACCACAGTCCATTCAGTCCAGGGCCGGCCAGGCAGCAAGCAGGACACCTGGGAATACTTCACCTGACGGCCATGGAGAGCTAGCTAACCATGATTCTTGCAGACAGGGAATGGTGTGAGGTGAAGAAGAGATCTTTTCAGCTGGACGTATGCAGGACCAGGGGACTGTGGACAGCAGGACAGAGCAGCTATGATGCTGGGTTCAGGAGCTAGCAGGGCTGGAAGGAACCTGATGATCAGGATATGATTGAGCCGATACACAGAGCCAAGGTCACAGTGAGTATGTGCCCCTGCAGAAGAACTCCTGATGGTTCATTTGGAGTCAGGAGGTTAGGGAGTCGGGTTAGTAATCAGAAGGTCCCTGGTTCGAACCCTGGCTGTGCCAACATGATGTTGTGTCTTTGGGAAGGGTATTTCACCTTACTAGCCTCAGGGGGGGGAATGTCCCTGTACTTGCTCTAAGTTGCTCTGGATAAGAGCGTCTGCTAAATGACTCAAATGTAAATGTAATCAACAACCCTCTGTCAGGGATGATGGGTCACTGCTGCTGTGTTTGTTGTCATCAAACCTCTTTCTGAAATGATCTAGTTTACAGACTTGTATGAGCCTGTTCTGTAGGATGTGATTCACTGCCAGGGTTATTATCATGGTGAAAACACAGGCAGGTGGACACAGCTTTCCTTTCGTCCTCTTTTGTAGTTTATTTCACCCCCTGGGTAACGCCACCAGCCCCACCCCCACTCCACCTCTCAGCCAATCAGGGTCAAAGAGCCTGTCAGTGGCTGCGTCTTCTGATCTTCTATCTGCCCCTGGGGCTATCTGGGCACGCCGCTCTTCTTTCTGCCCCTCCTTACTACCCCCCACGGACCAGACACTGCTGCCCTGCACCCCCTCCCTGGAGGGATCTAGATCATACTGGATTCACCTGGACCCACATTAAACAATGGAGAGATCACACAGCCTGGACTTGGTCTGGGTCTAGGGTCTGGGTCTAATGTCTGGGTCTAGGCCTGGGTCTGGGCCTGGACTGGGCCTGGGTCTGGTCTGGACCTAGGTCTGGACTGGGCATGGGTCTGGACTAGGCCTGGGTCTGGACTGGGCATGGACTGGGCATGGGTCTGGACTGGGCCTGGACTGGGCCTGGGCCTGGGCCTGGACTGGGCATGGGTCTGGACTGGGCCTGGTCTGGACTGGGCCTGGGCCTGGGCCTGGGCTGGGGCTGGGGCTGGGCCTGGGCTGGGTCTGGACTGGGCCTGGACAGGACTGGGCCTGGACTGGGCCTGGGTCTGGGCATGGGTCTGGACTGGGCATGGGTCTGGGCTGGGCCTGGGTCTGGGCTGGGCCTGGACTGGGCATGGGTCTGGACTAGGCCTGGGTCTGGGCTGGGCCTGGACTGGGCATGGGTCTGGACTGGGCCTGGGTCTGGGGTTCTGAATGAATCCTCTCCTCAGGGGGGGCCAGGGGCCCCAAGAGGTAATAACAGAGATGAAAGAAAAGGATTGTTCTGCTTCCTGGTGACTCGTGAGAGCTGGGAAGGCCCTTGAACAGACACTAATTAGACCTATTAACCTGAAAAATGGAGGGAGGAGGGGAGGAGGGAGGGAGGAGGAGTGTAGGGAGGGCAGAATGGAGGAAGATGAGCACCTGGTTAAACAGGTCCTAGAAAACGGAGGGGAATTGAGATGGGAAATTGCAGGTAGGAAGTAACTGAGCTGGAACATACCATCTCTGGTTTAGGGTCCTAGAAGGAAGTAGTGAAAGATCCCAAGATCTGCTCATCTGCCAGTTGACCTGGTCCTGATCTACCAGTACACTCACCTGATCTACCAGTACACTCACCTGATCTACCAGTACACTCACCGGATCTACCAGTACGCTCACCTGATCTACCAGTACACTCACCGGATCTACCAGTACACCTACCTGATCTACCAGTACACCTACCTGATCTACCAGTACACTCACCTGATCTACCAGTACACTCACCTGATCTACCAGTACACTCACCTGGTCTACCAGTACACTCATCTGATCTACCAGTACACTCACCTGATCTACCAGTACACTCACCTGATCTACCAGTACACTCACCTGATCTACCAGTACACTCACCTGATCTACCATTACATCTACCTGATCTACCAGTACACTCACCTGATCTACCAGTACACTCACCTGATCTACCAGTACACTCACCTGATCTACCAGTACACTCACCTGATCTACCAGTACACTCACCTGATCTACCAGTACACTCACCTGATCTACCAGTACGCTCACCTGATCTACCATTACATCTACCTGATCTACCAGTACACCTACCTGATCTACCATTACATCTACCTGATCTACCAGTACACTCACCTGATCTACCAGTACACTCACCTGATCTACCATTACATCTAACTGATCTACCAGTACACTCACCTGATCTACCAGTACACTCACCTGATCTACCAGTACACTCACCTGATCTACCAGTACACCTACCTGATCTACCAGTACACTCACCTGATCTACCAGTACACTCACCTGATCTACCATTACATCTACCTGATCTACCAGTACACTCACCTGATCTACCAGTACACTCACCTGATCTACCAGTACGCTCACCTGATCTACCAGTACACCTACCTGATCTACCAGTACGCTCACCTGATCTACCAGTACGCTCACCTGATCTACCAGTACGCTCACCTGATCTACCAGTACACTCACCTGATCTACCAGTACGCTCACCTGATCTACCATTACATCTACCTGATCTACCAGTACACCTACCTGATCTACCAGTACACTCACCTGATCTACCAGTACACTCACCTGATCTACCAGTACACTCACCTGATCTACCAGTACACTCACCTGATCTACCAGTACACTCACCTGATCTACCAGTACACTCACCTGATCTACCAGTACACCTACCTGATCTACCAGTACACTCACCTGATCTACCAGTACGCTCACCTGATCTACCAGTACACTCACCTGATCTACCAGTACACCTACCTGATCTTCCAGTACACTCACCTGATCTACCAGTACACTCACCTGATCTACCAGTACACTCACCTGATCTACCAGTACACTCACCTGATCTACCAGTACACTCACCTGATCTACCATTACATCTACCTGATCTACCAGTACACTCACCTGATCTACCAGTACACTCACCTGATCTACCAGTACGCTCACCTGATCTACCAGTACACTCACCTGATCTACCAGTACACTCACCTGATCTACCAGTACACTCACCTGATCTACCATTACATCTACCTGATCTACCAGTACACTCACCTGATCTACCAGTACACTCACCTGATCTACCAGTACGCTCACCTGATCTACCAGTACACCTACCTGATCTACCAGTACGCTCACCTGATCTACCAGTACACCTACCTGATCTACCATTACATCTACCTGATCTACCAGTACGCTCACCTGATCTACCATTACATCTACCTGATCTACCAGTACACCTACCTGATCTACCATTACATCTACCTGATCTACCAGTACACTCACCTGATCTACCAGTACACTCACCTGATCTACCAGTACACTCACCTGATCTACCAGTACACTCACCTGATCTACCAGTACACTCACCTGATCTACCATTACATCTACCTGATCTACCAGTACACTCACCTGATCTACCAGTACGCTCACCTGATCTACCATTACATCTACCTGATCTACCAGTACACTCACCTGATCTACCAGTACACTCACCTGATCTACCAGTACACCTACCTGATCTACCAGTACACTCACCTGATCTACCAGTACGCTCACCTGATCTACCAGTACACTCACCTGATCTACCAGTACACCTACCTGATCTACCAGTACACTCACCTGATCTACCAGTACACTCACCTGATCTACCAGTACACTCACCTGATCTACCAGTACACTCACCTGATCTTCCAGTACACTCACCTGATCTACCAGTACACTCACCTGATCTACCAGTACACTCACCTGTAAACTCACAAGTCCTCCCAGATGTGTGTATGTGCCGTTCACAACATGAAACGTTTTCACAGTGTTTATACCTCTCTGTAACCCCCTCTCCTCCCCTTTCCTCCCCCCACCCCCCCTCTCCTCCCCCCCAGATGCCCTCTCGCTGCAGGACAGGGCTGAACATCGTCACCACCACCCTCTTCGCGGCGGTGGTCCTCTTTGGCATCCTGCTGGCCTACGTGACGGGCTACCAGTTCATCCACACAGAGCAGCACCACCTGTCCTTCGGTCTGTACGGGGCCATCCTGGCCCTCCACCTGCTCCTCCAGAGCCTGTTCGCCTTCCTGGAGCACCGGCGCATGCGCAGCCCCGCCCGCCCGCAGCACCTGCGCCGCTCCGTGGCGCTCTGCATCGCCGCCTACCAGGAGGACCCCGACTACCTGCGGAAGTGCCTGCGCAGCGTCCGTCGCATTTCCTTCCCCGGCCTCCGGGTGGTGCTGGTTGTCGACGGCAACCGGCCGGAGGACCGCTACATGATGGACATCTTCCAGGAAGTGATGGGCGGGGCCGAGCAGGCGGGCAGCATGGTGTGGAAAGGGAATTACCATAGCGACGGGGGCGGGGGCGGCGGCGTAGGGGGCGGCGGGGGCCGGGGGAGCACGGTGCACATGGAGGAGGCGGCCAGGGTGGCGAGGCTGGTGCGCCGATGTCGACACACCTGCATCATGCAGGAGTGGGGGGGGAAGAGGGAGGTCATGTACACGGCCTTCAAAGCGCTGGGGGAGACGGTGGACTACGTGCAGGTGAGACCCCCCCTACACCTCACCTGATGGACCCCGCCCCTTTATCCCTGTGTGCACTATTCTAATCTTTTACCTCACATCCTTACCTCTGTGTGCCGTGCTGCTAAGGAGTTTCCCCCTAGGGCATGGGGTCTCCAATCCTGGTCCTTGAGGGCCTCTGTCCTGAAGGTTTTAGATGTTTCCCTGCTCCAGCACACCTCCACAGAGCTTGATAACGACCCTTCATTAGAATCAGGTGTGCCGGAGCAGGGAAACATCTAAAACCTTCAGGACAGCGGCCCTCGAGGACCAGGATTGGAGACCCCTGCCCTAGGGGATTAATAATAAAGTATTCTGAAGGGGTGGAGCTGTTTCCAACACAGCACAGTTTATATGTATTCCTATAGCAGACGCTTTCATCCACAGCGTTGTACAAAATGTGCATGATCAGCACTTCTTTCTAACAAACGTTGACTAATGCCAAAGGAATGGTAGTATTCGACAAAATATCTTGAATACATTTTGAATACTTTTCAATGTGTAATAACATATGGAATCTAAAGATATATACATGGTCTCTATCAAGTCTTGAGAGGTAACCTTATGCAGATATTGACTTGTATGGTGGACTTTATTGGAAGTCTTTTCGTCTTAGGGCTGATGGGTTCTAAACGTTAGACTGTGAAATGCTGCTGACAGCGACCTGAACGTTCTCCCTCCACTGTTCTCAGGGTTCTGCTGGGTTCTCAGTCCTCAGTTCTCCCTCAGATCTCTGGCCTGCTTGATCTTCCAGATCTTTCTGGGCCGTAGTCTCCACTGGCACTCGAGGCCTCAACCCGACACGCACTGAAAGAAAGAGAATAACTCAATCAGGGAGGTGGATTGAATTCACCTTCAGTGGGTGGAGTGACCTTTGACCTGCAGCCCCTCAGCCAGGCAGCTGTCCTTTGTCTTTGCTATCCTTGATGTTTCGTGAAAGACCGAAAAAGATTATTTAGGTACTTGGCTTCACCTTTGACCTCCTGTTCCTCTGACTTGGCTGCGTAGTTCAAAGCGAAACAAGGTCATTCCAAGTGGTAGTGGACTTATGCCTTCTCCCTCAGGCCTCTGCAGTCAAAGTTCAGAGGTCAACCAGCTGACCTGCCCCTCTCTCTTATTATGGAACACCTGTGGGGCTCCTACCCTCTTGTCCTGCTGTCTGTCTGTCTGTCTGTCTGTCTGTCGGCAGGCTCTCATTACCTCCAGAGAGGACGGCCCAGAGGCTTTGGAAGCAGCTGGCCTGACCTCATCTGTGAAACCAACCAAAGATGCATCAGTGCTGAAATGTTCCCTCTTGTGTGTGTGCATATCTGTCGTGTGTGTGTCTGTCGTGTGTGTGTGTCTGTCGTGTGTGCGTGACTGCGCAGGTGTGTGACTCAGACACGGTTCTGGACCCAGCCTGCACCATCGAGATGCTGAAGGTTTTGGAAGAGGACCCCCTGGTGGGGGGAGTTGGTGGAGATGTGCAGGTGAGAGATATCTTTGTGTCCCGCGCGAATGAGGAAAACGTGTCCAAGAACAAATCCTTGATCAATAACACCTCCCTCACCTCCCCTCTCCTCCCCCTCTCCTCACCTTCCCTCCCCTCCGCTCCTCTCTCCCCTCTCCTCACCTCCCCTCTCCTCCCCCTCTCTTCACCTTCCCTACCCTCCGCTCTTCTCTCCCCTCTCCTCCCCCTCTCCTCTCCTCACCTTCCCTCCCCTCCGCTCCTCTCTCCCCTCCCCTCTCCTCTCCTCTCCGCTCCCCTCACCTGCCCTCCCCTCTCCTCCCCCTTCCCTCCCGCCCTCCTCAGATCCTCAACAAGTACGACTCGTGGATCTCCTTCCTCAGCAGCGTGCGCTACTGGATGGCCTTCAACGTGGAGCGAGCGTGCCAGTCCTACTTCGGCTGCGTGCAGTGCATCAGCGGCCCGCTGGGCATGTACCGCAACGCCCTGCTGCAGCGCTTCCTGGAGCCCTGGTACCACCAGACCTTCCTGGGCAGTCGCTGCAGTTTCGGGGACGACCGCCACCTCACCAACCGCGTCCTCAGCTTCGGCTTCAAGACCAAGTTCACGGCTCGATCGCAGTGCCAAACCGAGACGCCCACCCGGTACCTGCGCTGGCTCAACCAGCAGACGCGCTGGAGCAAGTCTTACTTCAGGGAGTGGCTGTACAATGCGCTGTGGTTCCACAAGCACAGCCTGTGGATGACCTACGAGTCCGTGGTCACCGGCTTCTTCCCCTTCTTCCTGGTGGCCACGGTGATCCACCTGTTCTACCGCGGGCGGCTGTGGAATATCCTGTTGTTCCTGCTGACGGTGCAGTTGGTGGGGATGGTGAAGGCCACCTACGCCTGCTTCCTGAGGGGAAGCCTGGTGATGATCTTCATGTCCCTCTACTCCCTCCTCTACATGTCCAGCCTGCTGCCGGCCAAGATCTTTGCCCTGCTCACCATCAACAAGGCCGGCTGGGGGACGTCCGGCCGGAGGAAGATCGTGGTGAACTTCATCGGGGCGGTGCCCGTCACCATGTGGGCGTTGGTGCTGCTAGGGGGCGTGGCCTACACCATCTACTGCGAGACGCAGGAGCCGTTCAGCGAGACGGAGAAGGCCTTGCTGATCGCGGGCGCCATCCTGTACGCCTGCTATTGGGTGATCCTGCTGGTCCTCTACCTGGCCATCGTCGCCAAGCGCTGCAACAAGAGAGAGGAGCAGTACCACCTCCCCTACGCCGAGGCGTAGACGCACCCTGGAACGCTCACGGGACATTCTAGAACGTTCACCGGTGAAACGTTGCGCGCAGCCTGAACCGACGCTTCTAGAACCTTCTCCGAAAGGCCACCTCCGGAACGTTCGCGGGGGGGAACGTTCTCGAACGGTTCCAGGTCCGGTGGCAGTCCAGCGTCCAGGCCCAGACCCACGTCTGGTTTTCTTTATTGGTGCTCGGGGGGAAGGGGGGGGGGGGGGGGGAGGGGGGGAGGGGGGAAGGTCACAGGTGCTGCAGTGGGGCAATCGCACCAGCTCTCTCTGTTTGCACCTGGTGCCACAATCATCTAGTGTTCCAATCTTCCGATCTCCACCGACTGACTGACAATCGGACATTTCTTCCAGTGGATAAACGCTGTATTGGTGCTGTGGATCCCAGTAAACGAAGCCCAGGATGTATTCTAATCCACACCAGATCATATCCTGAACCACTTCAGGTGATTCCAAACAGCCTTGAAGGACAAGTAGTTAAGTCAGAAGTGGGTCTATATTTATAAATAAAAAGAATGGCAAATTAAGGTGGGTATTTTATTGCCGAGGTGCCAAATGAACTCTTTACTGTACGGTTTTGATAGCGAACATACAGTTCATACTCTGCTCCAATGGATAATGACCAAAGAGCACCTACAGTAGACTGAAACATCCCAGACACCAGCCTGCTCATCAAGACAAAAGGCCTCACCTTGTTCCTCATGTTTGGGAAAGAAGAAGGAGGAATCTGCTGAATGGACTGTTGCTGCCATGTCGACACTACTGTGACACCAGCTTTCTGTTTGTGGAAAGTTGTGGAAGGTTCCAGTCTTGTGCTATTTAAGTAGTTGTGTGTACATTATTTTATTCTATTCAAGTGCTTGTGGAACTGAAAACTTGAAAGTGCAAATAAGACACCTAGGCTATAGGTAGATTTTACAGATGGAAACAGCGTCGCTTCAGATTTCAGCACCCTGATGAAGATTTCAATCTTGTACCACATCAAATTCATACTTTCAACTACAGTTTAAGGGCCAGATTTTTTTAAGTCAAATCATTTTGCCAAGAGGTAAATTCAAGAATTTCTTGAATTGGATTAATCCTTGTTGTTGCATATGTCTGTGTTTGTGTTCAGGGGCTGGATATTATATGGAGAAGGAGGAAGTGATTAACTTTGTGTCTGAATGAATTACTCCTTTCAGACATCAAGAAAGAAAAAAAAAACAGTTTTACGGTTACATCTCTGTTGCCAAAGGGGAGACGCCCTCTCTAAATATGCACACACACATACGAACCTCAACCACTTTGGCCATTCATTTTTCAGAAGCCATCGCAGCGAGACAGTGGGCCCAGTGTTCCTGTTTGAGGCCTCCCCCCCCCCCTCCCCCCACCCCCCTTCCTGTTCCTTGGGGAGAGCGTCTGGGGTGATCCTGTTGAAGAACGCAAGTCACGGAAGTCCTAGAAATACTCTCCACTTGGTGCGGCTTGTCGCAGTATCACCGGACGTGCATCAGTTTTTCTAGATCTAGTCAGCGTGTGTCTGTGTGTGTGTGAGACCTACAGTGAGACATGAAAAGCTCTGTAGACGCATCATTTTATTCTCAACACACCTCCCTCTATGGCAGCTGGACACGCTTCATGGCAGCTGGACTTTGCACAAAAAAACACACAACTCTCCTTCCTTTACAACAGCAGTTCCAAAATCAGTGGAATATTGGCTGATTAAAGTCTCTCCTGAAACGTCCAGCGATCCCAGATTGACATCCCCATTCTGCTGATCAAGCGGGAGTCTAACCAGCAGTTGTGGCAGCTCATCCTTTCCCTCTACCACAGGTCAGCCTGCAGACATCTGCAGCACACTGCAGCCCTTCAGCTGGTGTATTATGTATACATAAAGATGTTTCAAGGGCAGAAAGATCCAACAGGAAAGACAGCACATCCTTGTATACGAAAAAAAGAGAGAAGTTTTGGAAGCGATTTGTGTCTTTGCTCTTGTATGGATAGAGGTGGATGGTTGAGAAATAGTTGGGATCTAATGACTGAGGAGTCATGGAGCTGTTTACATGCAGTGGTGTTACTGTAAGATCTTTGAAGCTCCTTTACACAGTGGATGATGGAAGGTGTCTCAAACCAGAACACAACAGGAAGAAAAACACACTTCAAATACAGTGGATGTAGATATGACACACATCATAGACCTTAAGTCACTTTGTCGACAGTTAACATTTCTGATACAGCAGGATGGTACAAAGAACTCCCAGATATTTTCAACAGCATATGATCCTCGGATCAACTTTAATTTATTAGTATTAAAAAAAGATAACGGTATTCTATGACCATGTATATACTGTATTTTAATATACAAGACAAACTATGTTTGTGGGAGAGGGTTTGTATCTCAACTTCAATCAAAAACAGTTTATTTTCTGACGTACATCTGGAAATCTGTTTTATTCGAATAAAAAAAATATTCTTAGTTGATTGTTGTGGTGTCATGTGTTCTTGACCTGAACAGTGTTCATGAAGTACAAAATGCCAACACCCAACCTTTTAACTGACAACTGACTGCCATAACTTACTAACTACCACCAAATCTACAAAGCAACATTAAAAATAGTGAGCTTTGCAGGGCTACAAACAACCTTTGTCCATTGCCTGTTCAGGAGACAGACACCCAAGTGCTGTTACACCTTCTTGGGTACGTTAGTGATAATAGGTTTGGGGCGTGTCTTAAAGATGAGCTTCTTCTTGATGAGGGCGGAGACAGAGTAGGAGGTGGGGCCTTGTGGAAGGTCGGTCTCCATGGGAACCTGGCTGCTGCCGTGAGCTGAGTGTTTCAGGAGGACGGCAAAGGGCTTCTCCAGACTGAGCACCTTGCCGTACAGGATGTGATGTCCCACGATCAGCACGGGGACGCCCTGGCATGGAGGACAGAGGAGGAGAGGAGACAGGTGGGTGATGGAGTCAGGTGGCTCAGCGGTTAGGGCGTTGGGCTAGTGGTCAGAAGGTTCGATTCCCGACCTTCCATTACCTCCTTGGTGTAGAGCAGGTCTCCCATGTCGTTCCCTGCCAGGCCAGTGTCCCCCCTGGATATGACCTCTCCCTGGAGCTCCACCAGGAGCCACTCTGCCGGCCCGCTGCCGCTCTCACTGCACCAACACACACAGGGCACTTTAGTGCTATTAGGAATACTCCTAATAGCGTAATGGCGGTTGAAAGGTGGTTAAACTGTATGTCAGTAAGCAGTGAAACCATATATCAACTGGCCAACATCCCTGCAGACAGTCTTACCTTGAGATAACTATCTGGACCATCCTGCTGCTGTCAGATGAAAATACAGTCCCGGCGTCACTTATAAATATGATAGACTAAACACGACGCTTGGCTTGAATTTGCCTATTTTTCCATTTCTGTTCTTAAATGTAAAAATGTTCAAATCATGACTGTGTGCTTGTTCCGCAGGGAGTTTGAACTGATCCTCTTCATCATTTCTCCCGCCAGCGTTTCGTCTAACCACCAACTTCCGTCTTCCAGCTGCCGTTCGTATATCACATCCGGTTCAAAGAATCCTCTGTAGCATTTCCGGTTTTTTGAATTTGCTTTCAGAATAAAAGATGAAGTTGAACGTAAGAAGCGATCCACTACATTTTCTGATTTTAGATAGCATTTGATAATTGTGCAAAATTCAATTAATATGATTTATTTCGTCGTGTTGAGTCGTCGTGGTTTATTTGAATATTCAGTAAAGTAATATCAATCGTAACTAAGTTAAAGAGTGTTTATTAATATGCTGAGTTAGCTATGATTAAAATGGCAGTCTTGCATGTTTGTTCTTGCATATTGTCAAATAACTAATTGAGCATATCTCAAATTCACACAACATTAAAAGCAATGTATTAACAGTATTGTTATAACAGTTATACATTAACTTGGCACACACAGTCAGGCGGAAACTATGAAATATCACCAAACTCCTTTAAATAATTACACTTTCTCATTTCAAGAAGTCGGAAAACAAAGAAAAAATAATTTGCTTGGAAGAAAGTTTGTTATCCACTTAAAAAAAAGTAAAATATGTGGTGACTTTTAGTTTGGAATTCTTGGAGAGATCAACCGGAAGTCAGGTTCCTGTGCTGTCCAACGTGGTTCCAGAAGAAACTCTCAACATGTGGACTTCTTGGCTGTAAAGTAAGAGGAAAGCAAAGATCAGACCATACGAGTGTTACTAAGGTTGGCGAGTGTATTGCAAAAGACGAGGCTTACCTGTCAGTTTCTGTTAATATTCCAGCCTGCTGCTGTCACTTTCAAACTTGTAATAATGTTCAGTAGCTGAGTAAGGCAAGCTAATAAGATAGCAGCGATGCTGCAGATCACTCATTATCCTGTTTTAATCCTGGTTTAAATTGTATATTCTAAACGAACTACATAGTAGAAATGGTATCTAGCCTCTCTTACTGGCAGTCTAACTTTAATGTTGCCACGCTAAACTAGCCGCACCTTCACTATAATGTATATGAACGGTCTGATTTGAACCAGCTCTTAAATGTTCCCCAGATCAGACCAGACCATGGGGGAGTTTACAGTACACCGGGTCCGCTTCTTCGACTACATGCCCAGCGCCATCCGAGCCTTAGCCTTCAATTCCCGCACAGAGAAGATCGCCTTGGTCCGGGCGGATTCAAGTGTAGAGTTCTTCAACTTCAAAGACAACTACTTCCAAGAGAATGTAAGAACTGGAGAACACCTGCGTATGAATACTAGAGTATTCAAGTGAACCGTAGACATTTAGGTTGAAATTAAACAGCCCTGTCTAACGTAGGCTAAACCCAGAGGAGAAAGGGAACCATGTCTTGTACCTCCACAGTGTAGACCAGGGCTGTCCAATCCTGGTCCTTGAGGGCCGCTGTACTGAAGGGTTTAGATATTTCCCTGCTCCAGCACACCTGATTCATAAGAATGGGACCTTAACAAGCTCTATGGAGGCTTCTGGACAGTGGCCTCCAGGACCAGGATTGGACACCCCTGGCGTAGACCTTGACGTGAATCGGTGTTTCCTCAGGTGATCCCAGGAAAGGACTCTCAGTCCGTCGAGGCCCTGTGCTGGCTGGGAGACCGTCTGTTCAGCGCCGGGTTAAACGGAGAGATCACCGAGTATGATCTGGAGGCGCTGCGGCCCAAGTACAGCCTGGACGCCTACGGAGGCCCTGTCTGGAGCCTCACCTGCCACCCCCAGGGGACACACCTGGCGGTCAGTCCCACGACACTCACTTGGGGTGGGGGCCGGAAAGCCACACTGACGCCTGTAAAGTGACCCGTGTGTGTGTGTGCCTGTCCCTGTCAGGTGGGGTGCGAGGATGGAACCGTGAAGCTGTTTGAGGTGTTGGAAGACGGCATTCAGTTTGAACGCCACCTGGAGAGGCAGAAAGGTAAAGCAGAATGGAAAGCTGTTTGTTACCATGGTTACCTTGATTGATCTGTGACCCTGGGTAAACTGCTCCAGGGGCCAATCCAGTCCACCCTGCCATTTATGTTTTAGTCATCTAGCAGATGCTCTTATCCAGAGAGACCTACAGCAAATACAGGGACATTTCCTCCTGAGACAAGTAGTGTGAAGTGCCTTTCCCAAGGACACAAAGTCATGTTGGCACAGCCAGGGTTCTAACCGGGTACCTTCTGATTAATATCCTGACTCCCTAACCGCTCAGCCACATGATTTCATTGATATCTGCCAGTGTATCTGTGTGTTTATTTGTGCATGTGTGTGTTCCAGGTCGTATCATCTCTCTAGCCTGGCATCCATCTGGCTCCCAGATTGCAGCTGGAATGATGGACATGATAAAGGTGTTTGATGTCAAGTCAGGTAAGATGAAGGGGGCTCTGGTTCTGTTCATAAACCGGCTGTCGGATTGAATGAAGTTTCTAGGACCAGCGCAGGGTCAGAGGTCATCACAGGTGGATGCTGGGTGGTCCGAACGGTGTCCTCCTCTTCCCCCCAGGTCAAAGTGTGCACCGCCTCCTGGTGGACAGAGGTGTGGGCTCCTCCAAAGCCAAGGAGTGTGTGGTGTGGAGCGTGGTGTTCCTGTCCGACCACACCCTGGTCAGCGGGGACTCCTCAGGGAAGGTCCAGGTGTGGGACGGGCAGATGGGGACGCTCGTCAAAACACACCTCATCACCAAGTGGGATGTGCTGGCTCTCTCCGTATCTCCTGTGAGTCCCAATCACAATTTATGTATTCACCATGTACATTTACACAGACACTGAATTTACTGTGGATGGTGCAAACAATAAACCTGTATGTATGGATCTTATACTAACATAAAAAATAAAAAAAATTAAGTATGAAATTAATTAAATAAAATGTCACAAAATACCGTTTTCATCCCTACTAAACTCCGCCTTCCTCGGCGACCGCCTTGATTGACAGGACGAGTGCAGCCTGGTTGCCGGGACGTCGGAGGGCACGGTGGTCCAGTTCCAGTTCCTGGCTCCCTGCATAAAGGAGAAGCACAGGGAGTGGATCAGAACCAGGACCTTCAAGAACCACACCCACGACGTGCGGACCCTGGTGGAGATCGGCACGGCCGTGATCTCTGGAGGTCAGGAGCTCTTTGACCTCGTATCTAACAGGAAAAAGTTGAAGGCTAGAACTGAATCCATACGTTTGAAAAGAAGGATCCATATTCATATTTACATTACATTTGTAGTGGTGTATTTCTGAATAGATGTTTTAAAAAAATGAACCCTAACATGGAACTGTGGGTTGAACTTTCAGGTATGGACACACAGCTGGTAGTGCGCCCTCTGCTGGGCAAAGTAGAGAAGAACACCCAGGAGTCTGCCCTGCGCATGATCAACTTTCCTCATGTAAGTAGAGGGAACCTAACACTGCTGTCTTGTGTGGATGATGCTGTCCCGTGTGGATGATGCTGTGTGGATGATGCTGTGTGGATGATGCTGTGTTGATGAAGCTGTCCTGTGTGGATGATGCTGTCCTCTGTGTATGGATGATGCTGTGTGGATGATGCTGTCCTGTGTTGATGACACTGTGTGGATGATGCTGTGTGGATGATGCTGTTCTGTGTGGATGACGCTGTTCTCTGTGTGTGGAGGATGCTGTTCTGTGTGGATGATGCTGTTCTGTGTATGGATGATGCTGTTCTGTGTGGATGACGCTGTTCTGTGTGTGGATGATGCTGTGTGGATGATGCTGTTCTGTGTGAAGGATGCTGTTCTGTGTGGATGATGATGTCCTGTGTGGATGATGATGTCCTATGTGGATGATGCTGTTCTGTGTGGATGATGCTGTTCTGTGTGGATGATGCTGTGTGGATGATGCTGTCCTCTGTGTATGGATGATGCTGTCCTGTGTGGATGATGCTGTTCTGTGTGGATGATGCTGTTCTGTGTGGATGATGCTGTCCTGTGTGGATGATGCTGTTCTGTGTGTGGATGATGCTGTGCGGATGATGCTGTTCTGTGTGTGGATGATGCTGTCCTGTGGGGATGATGCTGTCCTCTGTGTATGGATGATGCTGTCCTGTGTGGATGATGCTGTTCTGTGTGGATGATGCTGTTCTGTGTGGATGACGCTGTGTGGATGATGCTGTCCTGTGTGGATGATGCTGTCCTGTGTGGATGACGCTGTGTGGATGATGCTCACGCTGCTCCCTGCCTCTCCCAGAGGAGCCTGGTGTCGTGTGCCAGGAAGGCGGGGCTGCTGCTCTTCCAGTTCCCAGGACACCTGGAGGTCTGGAGGCTGGGGGAGGGCGAAGGTCACGGTGAGCAAACTGCTGCCTCAGCACTCCTCTAACAAAGCCAGCCACAACAACACTGACACTGTGTGTGTGTGTGTCTGTCTGTCTCTGTGTGTGTATGTGTCTGTCTGTCTGTCTGTCTGTCTGTCTGTCTGTGTGTGTGTGTAGCAAAGCCAGGAGAGCGCTTAGCGGTGAAGAAGCGACCAGAGAAACTGCTGCACTTGAAAAGAAAGGTAGGTTTGTTACCAGCCGTGTCTGAGAACCCCTTCATGTGAATACATGCTGTTATTTATCACAAGGTGAACGCATCAAGTTAACCAAAGAATACAGAATACCTCTCTGACTGTGTTCCCCTACATCAGGGGTCACCAATCCTGGTCCTCGAGGTCCGCTGTCCTGACAGTTTTCGATGTTTCCCTGCTCCAGCACACCTGATTCAAATAAAGGGTCATTATGAGTCTTCCACAGTTCTTGATAACGACCCATTCATTAGAATCAGGTGTGCTGGAGCAGGGAAACATTGAAAACTGTCAGGACAGCAGACCTCGAGGACCAGGATTGGTGCTCCCTGCCCTACATGGTTTTTGGTGGGCTGGACTGTTGAGTTTGAGCTGTGACCTTTGACCTTTGACCCCCCCTCCCACTCCCCAGGGAGAGTATCATGTGTGCTGCAGCACGCTGTCCCCCTGCGGGGGCTGGCTGGCCTACGCCACCGTGACCAGCGTGCGCGTCTACAGACTACAGTACGACAACAACACCATGAGCGTGACCAAGGTGGGTCACCGTGGCGACCCCCCTCCCCCTCCGCTGCCTCTCTGTCTGCAGGACAGGAGAGCCACTCTGTAACTCTGCACCCCCTCCCTGGTCTCCTAGGTGACCAAGCTGCCCCAGGCCCTGCGCTCTGCCACCCAGCTGTGCTTCTCCTCCGACTCCTCCCGGCTGTTCGCAGCGGGCGCCCGCTCCGAGGTGGTGGTGGTGTCTGTGGGCCGGGAGGCGTGCCAGCACCTGCACACCCTGAAGCCCCCCTCAGGTGAGTGGATGGGGCCCCCAGAGGACCGCTAAGGGGCGCACAGACTGGGGTTTCATGGCACCGTTGTTTCCTCTCAGACTCCAGACAGGCGGCCCGGCTCCTGTGCACCAGTGAGGACGGTCGATGGCTGGCCTCTGCCAGCAGTAACTGTGAGGTCCATGTCTACAACCTCCGCAAGCTAAAGGTACCTGACCTGTGACTTGACCTCTT
Source organism: Neosalanx taihuensis (assembly GCA_030340665.1). Taxonomy (NCBI): domain Eukaryota; kingdom Metazoa; phylum Chordata; class Actinopteri; order Osmeriformes; family Salangidae; genus Neosalanx; species Neosalanx taihuensis. The sequence goes on from CM059290.1 coordinate 4,106,129, forward strand.
CACCTCCAGACGTCCATAAATGTTCCTGTCTCCAACGATCAGTTGTCATGAAGTCCATCTGCCGCTAAATGTTTATTTCTATATGTATTCTCACCCTTCAGTGAAAGGCTGTACCCACTGAGCTCAGTGTTGTTAGTAACGAGCCTGCTCTGATCTTTGACCTCTGACCCCTCTAGTACCACAGCACGGTGCCTGTATACAGCTCCTGCCCCAGCGCCATCGCCATTCACCCTGTTACAAACAACCTGTTCATCACGCATGCTGACCAGCAGGTAATAGCTAACACCGCTAGCTCTGACCTAGACCCTGACCCCACTATGCTAACACCTGTATGTGTGTGTGTGTGTGTGTGTGTGTGGAGATGTTTGAGTACTCCATCCTTCATAAGGAGTACACGGTGTGGAGTCGACGACTGCAGAGGCAGGGTCTGCATCACATCTGGTTCAACCGCGACACGCCCGTCACGCACGTGACCTTCAACCCCCGAAACCCCGCCCACGTCATCCTGCAGGACATGTACATGTTCTGCCTTATCGACCAGAGCCTGGTGAGCACGAACCCCCGGAACTAAGAAGCAAACTGAACTATAGTGTTTATTATTTCCAAATGTTTTCATTGCAAATCCATGTGAAGTGGTCTGTAATGTACCCACCCCCCAGCCCCTCCCTGACGAGAAGGACCGATTGCTCAACCAGCTGGTCCTCAAGAGCCTCCCAGAGGAGCAGAGGCTGAAACAGAGCCACGCCTTCAAAATATCCAAGACCTTCCAGGTGAGACCTAACTGTCTGTCTGTCTCTCTCTGATCCTGTCTGTCTGTCACTGATCCTGTCTGTCTCTTTGATCCTGTCTGTCTGTCACTGATCCTGTCTGTCTTTTTGATCCTGTCTGTCTCTTTGCTCCTGTCTGTCTCTCTGATCCTCTCTGTCTCTCTGATCCTGTCTGTCTTTCTATGATCCTGTCTGTCTCTCTGATCCTGTCTGTCTCTCTGATCCTCTCTGTCTCTCTGATCCTGTCTGTCTTTCTATGATCCTGTCTGTTTCTTTGATCCTGTCTGTCTCTCTGATCCTCTCTGTCTCTCTGATCCTGTCTGTCTCTTTGATCCTGTCTGTCTCTCTGATCCTCTCTGTCTCTCTGATCCTGTCTGTCTCTCTGATCCTCTCTGTCTCTCTGATCCTGTCTGTCTTTCTATGATCCTGTCTGTTTCTTTGATCCTGTCTGTCTCTCTGATCCTCTCTGTCTCTCTGATCCTGTCTGTCTCTCTGATCCTCTCTGTCTCTCTGATCCTGTCTGTCTTTCTATGATCCTGTCTGTCTCTATGATCCTGTCTGTCTCCATCTGACCCTGTCTGTCTTTCCCCTGCAGCACATGCTGAGTCTGAGCCTGCTGGAGGACCAGTCTATGGTGGTGGTAGAGCGCCCTATGTCGGACATCACCATGCTGCTGCCACCTCCAGTCAGACAGAAGAAGTTTGCCACATAGGCACACAGAAGACAAGCAGCTGTTATGGATTTTCTTTTGTATTTTGTCCGTCAACCAAATCTCCCATTGTCATGTAAATACTGTTTTGCAGTATTAAAATAATTATTTACTCTTTTCTAGTGTGTTTTAATGTACAGTTATAACTACTACTATAACTGTTAGTACGTATTACCATGAGTAGGCATCTTTGGGACTTGTTTTACAGCTGTTGCCATGGCTACAGCCATTCAAGTTTTCAGGTTTCAGGAAGTAAACAAAGTCGAAAGTAAATCTGTTTTTATTAAGAATACAAGGTAAACAAGGTAGAGTCACAGCATCAGTTGGTAATGATGTCGATGGCCGTATGGAAATAGAGTTCACACATCTAGCTTATGATACTTGATAGATTTGAGGTTCAGAGCTTACGATCCTTATGATCAGCTTTGTGATCGAGCACCATGTTGGTAACGCCCAGCGCATTGAATGCACATGGGGCTGGTTCAAGAGCACCACTGTTTCCCAAGTGTTACTGAATTAAGACAACACACTCACCATAAACAGCCTCATACATGACCACACAGCCAGGATATACTCTAAAATAGGACCGCTTTCTTTAGGAGAATAAGCCAGGTCGTTATAAAGTCCCAATAATGCATACGTTCTACTTGCTGCTAATTGGTTTGCCTGAAGGGAAGATTTCAGAAAACTATTCTGGACATGGTGGTTTTAGGGTTTAAAACACCACATGGTCCTAATTTCCTGTTGACCAGCAATCAGTGGGCCTCAGTATGATTCAGGAAGTGTGTGTGGGGGGAGAAAAATGTAGAAAGTGTGTTTAGTTACTATTAAGTGTTCATGAGATGTTTCGGGTGTGTGTGTGTTGGAACACATGTTACTTATTTCCTGGTTTAAAACGGTCCCATTGGTGTCTGGACTCGTGTCCCACAGCGCCCTGATTTCCTGTCCTGACAGTATAATCCAGAAGAGAGGAAGTGTTATGTTTGGTATGTTATTCCATAGACCAGAGTCAGTAAGCAGTCAGTCATCTGATTGGTTCAGGAGAGGGAGGACACAGGAAGCTGTAAAACAGGAAGCTGAAACACGAGAGACAGAGAGAAGTTAGTCCATCCTGTTCTCTCTGGCCTGTACGCTTCAACACAGAAAGCCACTGTAAGTGTCATGGCTGCCTCTCACCTCATCCCAGATGCTTGTGATGGTGTTTCTCATAGCCTACTGCGTTGTTGGAGTTACTTCCTGTGGGGGCGGGATAACAGGTCAGGTGGGATAATGGGGAAAACAGCAGGTTGGATTATACTGCTGGACTAACTGACAGATCGATGTCATCACGTTACTCCATCATAGATACTGTTGTAATGAACCTCCTTAGGGTGGACGTGGTTGTAGGTTTAAAATGAAGAGCTGTTTACCTCACTTACCCAAGTAATCCTTGTAGTCCTTGAAGTGTTTGTGCCTCAGGCCACGGCCATCTTGGAGAGTGAGAAGGTGGGAGGGAGAAATAGAGAAAGTAACCTTTTATAAATATTATTTTACGAAAACTCAGTTAATAAGAAAGAGTTCATTGAATGTTTATTGATCGATTGACAGTGTTATTGTCTGAGGAAAATATTCATTTCTAGGTGGGGAAGGTTAACAGGTACATCAACCTGGGCCCAGTGAGAACCCAGTTAGAACCCAGTTAGAACCCAGATAGAACCTAGATAGAACCCAGATAGAACCCAGATAGAACCCAGTTAGAACCCAGATAGAACCCAGAAAGACCCCAGATAGAACCCAGTTAGAACCCAGAAAGACCCCAGAAAGACCCCAGATAGAACCCAGTTAGAACCCAAATAGAACCCAGATAGAACCCAGTTAGAACCCAGATAGGAACACAGTTAGAACCCAGTTAGAACCCAGTTAGAACCCAGACAGAACCCAGTTGGCTCTGGAGCTCCCCCTCACCAGAGTTGCCTCTCTGCTTGATGCACTGGCCCCGGTTGGGGATGCCTGCAGCAGGGTTGCCTGGGTTGATGATGTGACACTCGTACCCGGTGGGGCAGTGCAGGGGCTCGTCCCCATCCTCAGTGGTGCTACAAGCCTCCGCTGGCAGAACAGGCAGAGGAGGAGGAGGAAGGTGAGTGTGTGTGTGTGTGTGTGTGTGTATAGAAAATATATAAAATAGAAATTATCCCTTATTAGTCCTCATTATTGACTCAAAGTCATTGACAAGGGCACGTGTGTATGTATGTAAGAGTATGTGTGTTTGTGTGTGATTGTGTGCGTGTGTGCATGTTTGTGAGTGTACATAACTGTTTGCGAGTATGTGTGAGTGTGTGCCTGAGTGTATGTAAGAGTGTGTGAGTGTGTGTGTGTGAGTGTGTGTGTGAGTGTGTGCGTGGGTGTATGTAAGAGTG
>CM059290.1:4112500-4120000 GCA_030340665.1 Neosalanx taihuensis
TGTTTGGCGTTGGCGTGAACGCTGCAGTATGCCTGTGCGTTTGTAATAAACACACAATTATGTGGTCTGTCGGCTGTACGGTCGGTGGGAGGGTCGGCTGTGTGTGCGTCTTTGCTGCAGGGGGGTGTGTGTTTGTGTTGGGAGGGAGGGAGAGGGGGGAAGTCACATCACAGATAACATTGTGACATGAGCTCTTTGACCTCTTTCACCCAAATCACACCCCAGTATGTCTGTCTGCCTGCCTGCCTGCCTGCCTGCCTGCCTGCCTGTCTGTCTGTCTGTCTGTCTGTCTGCCTAGCTGTCTGTCTGCCTGTCTGTCTGTCTTTCTGCCTGTCAGGCTGTCTGTCTGTGTGTCTGTCTGTCTTTCTGCCTGTCTGCCTGCCTGCCTGCCTGCCTGCCTGCCTGCCTGTCTGTCTGTCTGTCTGTCTGTCTGTCTGTCTGCCTGTCTGCCTGTCTTTCTGCCTTGATTTGTTGCTATCACTGAGATCACTCATTCACTGAGACACAGGCCCTTACTTCCTCCACCCAGAGGAAGTGCTTGTCCCCAGGGAAGTCACATGTACAGGAAGTAACCATGGTGCCAGACAGATCCCACTGATATTCACTGACTTGTTCCCAGCTGGTTACCATGACAGCACTTCACCTTCCAGCTTCCCCCTGGCTCCCAGACTGTCCTCCCTCCCCTGACCCACCGTTTAGATGCTGGAACATGGTCAACATCACGGTCCATGGGCACCAGGACTATTTCCTGTCAGCTTGTGGTGAAATCATTGTGAAAGTGTGTGTTCTGTGCTGTGTGCTTGTCTCCCTTTGTGTGTGTGCGTGTGTGTGTGTGTGAAGCTTATTTCCAGTAGGGAGCTAGCTAATCCTCTGTATGCTTGAGCCCTTTGACTCACATCACCTGACCAGAACTGTGGCGTTAGGAATGTCTCTCAGAGGCTCACCACAGACCACCAGACCACCACCGTCTGCAGCCTGTCCCCCTCCTCCTCCCACCTGGCTCACTCTCAAGCAACATCCCCAGCTGCAAATCAAACTCACCTCATGATTAACATGTCAAACAGGACTTAGACTTCACTACATTCAGCTTTAAACTCTGAGGGGGAAGGAAAAGATTGGAGAGAAAGATCTTTGGAGGAACTAAAGTCTTCAGTGTGAGTCTGGAGGAGTGAGAGATCATCATGTCCTCCGGGGATTGTGAAGGTCGATACAGCAGGTAGACCCCACCTGTAATCACCTGTAATCTGGCCTCAAGAGGCAGGCGCTGACAGGTCCCTTCTGGATAAGATCATCACGGACAGTATTGAACGTATATTTAACATACTCTGAGCTGATTTTCTCTGCTGCTTTACGATTGGTGGACTGCCTGGCATGGCCAGGTGGAAAGCAGCTGTGACTTCCTGGTTCTGAAGCACATGTTCTATCTCACGCTACACGGAGCTCCGTCCTCTACCGGGCCCCACGCGGCTCCTGACTGGATCATGTCTGGCCCCGCCCCCAGCATTACCACCTTAACCAGGGCTTTTGGACCACGACCCAAAGATCCGGAACAGCGGCCCAGCTATGCCAGCTATGCAGATAAGCTCACCTCACATCCTGTACGCAACTTCAGGCTGAGACTTTGGGGTGGGGGGGGGGTTGGGGTTGGGGGGTGGGAGGGGGTGACTGGGGATTGTACGGAGGATAGGGGTGGGGTGGGGGGGTGACTGGGGATTGTGCGGAGGCTAGGGGCGGGGTCGGGGCCCCAGTTGGGGGCTGGGCCGGGGGCCAGCTGAAGGGATTGGTTTACAGAGGAACAGAGAGAGAGAGAACGAGAGGAGCTGGATATCTGCAGGTGCTGTATGGTCTAGGTTATGTTATGACTGAAGGAGGGATGAGGGAGGGAGGGAGGGAGGGAGGGAGGGAGGGAGGGAGGGAGGGAGGGAGGGAGGGAGGGAGGGAGGGAGGGAGGGAGGGAGGGAGGGAGGGAGGGAGGGAGGGAGGGAGGGAGAGAGGAAGAAGATGAGGGCATGGGGAGGAAGGGGTGAGGGGGGGAGAAATATGGAATGATGGGGGGAGGGAAGGAACGTGGATGTCCTGTATTCTTCTGGAAGAGACACGAAAGAATGTGAGAGAGATAGAGAGAGAGAAAGAAAGGGTGAGAGAATGAGAGAGAGAGAGTGAGAGAGAGAGAGAGAGAGAAAGAAAGGGTGAGAGAATGAGAGACAGAGAGAGAGAGAGAGAGAGAGAGAGAGAAAGAAAAAAAGAAAGAAAAAAAGAGAGAATCGCAACATGTGTACGGTCGGCTCAGCATGTTCCAATTACAATGCCTTTGAAGCGCCGTCCAGGAAGTTTGTCAGTTTGACCATCCTAGTGGAGAAAGGACGAGTAGGGAAGGAGAGAGGGAAGGAAGGAAGGAAGGAGGGAAGGAGGGAAGGAGGGGAGGGAGGAGTGAGGATTGGAGGGCTGGGATGGTAACGATTGAGTATATCTGGGTCTAAACTAAAGAGTAGAAAGAGAGGGAGAGAGGGGGGAGGAAGAGAGGGTGAAAAGGCCCCACCAGAGGAGAGGCCCCCAGGGCTGGCCCCTCATCCGCCAGCCTCAATCAGACCTCCAGCAAAATGAGCTGCACGCACACACACGTCCCCACCAACGCATTGTCCTGAAGGCGAGCGATGGCTCATACATCCAGTCTGTCCTGTATGCGACCACTGATTCATTCATGCAGCCATTGAACTTGTACTTAGTAGAAATGACTGAGTAATGAACTGGGACTGGTGGTAATAAGGTTTCCGTGTGGGGGGAGGAGGAGGAGGAGGGGGGGGGGGGGGTGTAAGGGGTCAGTGTATTTTATGCTCCCAAAACAAGATCAACATCAACACCCAGTTACCCCCTAAAGCCCCGCCTCCCCGGCGCCGAGTTTTCACCGTGCTGACGCATGACTGCACAGTCCTTTCTCTGTCAGGACCGTGCGGTCACCATGGCTCGACGCATGTCGCTGCCTGGCTCTCAGTGTGACTTCCAGTGTGACTCCCAGTCGTTCATTCATTCATCTTCCTGCTTTCCAGGGGGACAGAGTCCCCCCTCGGTCTCACCCTCCCACCTCTCACCTCTGCTACAGAACTGCTCTCTGTGTGAGAAACTAGCACCAGCCACCAAAGCCACAGGAACAGAGAACAGCTTGTGTTCTCTCTCTCTCACACACACACACACACACACACACACACACACACACACACACACTCACTCACTCACGCTAAAATAGTTTCCTCTCACCTTCTGATTGAGCCCTCTTTTCCTGATCCGGGCACTTCCTGTCCGACTTCCTGTGGATCCGGCCCAGAGCAGCATGCAGAGCAGCAGCAGCAGCAGGGATCCTCGCAGCTGACAGAGCAGCATGTTTCTCTCCTCTCTTCCTCCTCTCTCTCCTCCTCTTCCTCTGGTGGTTCTCAATAAATCCCGCTGCTCCTCCGGCTCTGTACTCTGTGCACACTGCTAATAACTCAAGAGGTCTTTCAAAGTTTCCCAGAAACTCTTGTCTTCTCTCTCTCTCTCTCGCTCTCTCTCTCTCTTTCCCCTCTCTCTCTTTCTCTCTCTCTTTCTCTCTCTCTCTCTCTTTCTCTCTCTCTCTCTCTCTCTCTCTCTCTCTCGCTCTCTCTTCTCTCTCGCTCTCTCTCCCTGGGCACGTGCAGAGAGGTAGCCAGACACCGATTACACAAGCACTCCTTGCCGCCTGCAGTTCTGCCTGAGGAAAAACTTCAGCAGCAGGCAAGAAGGCTTGAACCCAGGCAGGGTGCAGGAGGAGAAGGAGGAGGAGGAGGAAGGGGGGGAAGCAGAGGAAGGCGGTTAAGTCCGGAGGGTTGAGAAAGAGCCGAGCGGTGAGACAGCTGTCTGCCTCCGAACCAGAGTTCAGTCTGTTCACTGAAACGGCGAGCACATGGCTCCTTCTGGGAGAGGGACGCGGAGGGAGGGAGGGAGGGAGGGAGGGAGCGAGGGAGGGAGGGAGGGAGGGAGGGAGGGAGGGAGGGAGGGAGGGAGGGAGGGAGGGAGGGAGGGAGGGAGGGAGGGAGGGAGGGAGGGGGGGGGGAGGGAGGGAGGGAGCTAGGGAACAAGGGAGCGGAAAGGAGGGAGGGGAGGAGAGAAAAGAAGACAGAAATTTGGAAGATGAGATATTTGAAAGGGACGTCCCTGTTGCCCTCGATGCACCGTACAACACATCTGGTAAGTTTTATTGGAGGGGAAGAAAGAGAGAGAGAGAGTGGGGGAAGTGAGAGGAGAGATGGAGAAGGAGAGATGGGAAGAGGGGACTGGAGAGAGAAAAGGTGGAGAGAGGAATGACAACTGCGAGAGACAGCATGTGTAAATGCAACAACAACAAAAAGCTTTGAATGCCTTGCCAACTATCTTAAGTCATAGCCTATGAGCCTGTAAATCTGTGTAACTTTCACTCACATTAAAAGTCACATGAATGGAATTGAAGTACACGCCAAGAGAATTTGACAGGAAATATGAGAACTCAACATTCTTGAGCGTGTGTGTGTGTGTGTGCGTTATATGGACAAGTGTGTTTGAAGGGGCCTTGTTCACTGTGGCACAGAGGCAGCAAGAATGAAAGCATGTGGCATGTTACAGTCCCACCGACATGGTCCCTCGCAAAGTAGGACATGACCCCCCTCCCTCTCACCCCTTCCCACCCCCCCCCTTCCCCCTGTCCCCCACATTCAACACTCACCTCTCCACTCACTCCCCCCATCCCTCCCGTTGACCCCCCACCTCTGCCCCCCTCGCCATCACCCCCACCCCCAGCGCCTCCCCCTAAACCCGTCGCCCTGACCTGAAAGGGCTGAAGAATGCCAAGCCAGCAAATCTTTGTCATTATTAGTTTTACAGGAGCAGAGCTCTCATCACTGGGGGGGGGGGGGGGGCAGGGGGGGGGGGGCGGAGGGGGCGGGGGGGCCTCTACAATCACACAAAAGAGACAGAGTGAGGGAGAACAAGGCAGAGAGACAAGCAGAGAGAGATACAGAGTAGGGGGTGCAGGGGGGGGTCTCAGAAAGATGCCTGTCCTCTCTCCGGAGAGAACAGCAGAGGCAGAGGGCAGGAATGTGCCTCTCTATGGCATATGACCATAGCCAGGATCAGAAGCCAGAGTTCGAGGCTAGGGTTAAAGGCCAGGGTTAGAGGCTGGGGTTAAAGGCCAAGGTTAGAGGCCAGGGTTAGAGGCTAGGGTTAGATACCAGGGCCTGGTCTCTTTCTGATGGACTGTGTCTCACACTCAGACCTCTCGCCCCTCTGGTTATCGCCCTCCTCAGCCCCCGTCTGCTTGGATCCTCTGGCTCACAGCTCAGATGGGCCCCCAGCGTCCTGACACCAGGGTCCTCTCCCCTGCGTCACGCCCCCCCGGCTGGCCCTCACCACCAGGACCAGCCAGAGCCGTGCTAGAGCAGGGAAACGTCTAAAATTGTCAGGACAGCGGCCCTCGAGGACCAGGATTGGTGACCCCTGCCCTAGGCTGTCTGCCTGCAGGGTGGGTAACGAACGGTTCATCCTCATTAAACTGCACGTCGCTTGACTTCCCTCCAATCAAAACTTGAAGACAGTTTTGTTTGGTTTAGATTCTGACATTTAGATTTGTATCTACTCTACTCTTGACAGTTTAGCATGCGGAATGTGTCCAGGAGGACAACCCAGACTCTCTCCCATGTCCACCATATTGTATGTCTGTTGGTCTCTGTAGTGTGTGAGAGAGAGAGGCAGAGAGCTAGAGAGAGGCAGTGAGGTGAGAGATGGGGAGACAGGGAGAGAGGCAGAGAGGGAAGAGGGAGAGAAATAGAGGCAGAGAGGGAAGAGGGAGAGGGAGAGGGAGAGAGGGAAGAGGGAGAGATGGAAGAGAGGGAAGAGAGAGAAAGAGAGGGAGGAGGGAGAGACAGGGAGTAAGACTTTCGATGGTCTTTATTGAGGCGTTCTAACATTACTGTAGAACCACTCCTCTTTATCGTTCATCCATGTTTTATGTAAACAAAAAGGAGACAGAGAGAAGTGGGAGAGGAAAAGAGAGAGATAGAGGAGACAGAGGAGAGGGAGAGATAGGAGAAGGAGATGGAGGGGAAAAAGCAAGGGCGTTGGTGAACGAGAAGTGAAAAAGTATGTATGCGAGCCAGTCAGTGTGATGTAAGACTGTTTGTGTTAGTGTGGCTTTTACTTTATCATCCAGTAGACCATAAAATAGCTAGAGAGAAGAGAAAGAGAGACGAGAGAGAGCGAAGGAGAGGGAGCGAGAAGAGAAAGGAAGGAAAGAGAGAGAAGGAGAGGGAGAGAGGAGAAAGAGAGGATTGAGAGGAAAGAGAGAAAGAGTGAGAGAGAAAGAGAGAGAGAGAGAGGGAGGGAGAGAGGGAGAAAGAGAGAGAGAGAGAGAGAGGGAGGGAGAGAGAGAGAGAGAGGGAGGGAGAGAGGGAGAAAGAGAGGATTGAGAGGAAAGAGAGGAGAAAGAGAGAAAGAGAGAGGGAGAAAGAGAGAGAGAGAGGGAGGGAGAGAGGGAGAGAGAGGGAGGGAGAGAGAGAGAAAGAGAGAGAGAGAGAAGGAATGTGCCACCATATAAGCTCATACATAAGACTCATAACATTAAATAAGTCCAGAAGAGTTGTTTACCAGACTGCTAACAGTAAACTGTCTAGCGTTTCCTTCCCTGGTTCCTTCCATGTTCTCTGCTCCCTTATGTCCTCCATCCTACCCAGTTTGTATCCAGGACCTGCTGTTCCTGCTTGGGCATGTGATGACTGCTGCATGGAAACTGTCTGTGTGTGTGTGTGGGCTGTACATGAGGGTACATGAAGATGTTTGTCAGAAGGTATGTACACCATGAACAGTAAACATGTCATTGGAGTGTATGTGTTTTGTGGGCTTGTGTGTGTAGGTGTGCTAGTGTATTCATTTGTGCACTTTGATGTTCATGAGTGTCTGTGTGTGTCTGTATGTGTGTGTGTGTGTGTGTGTGTGTGTGTGTGTTTGTGCTGTTATTGTGAAGTTTGAGAAGTTCAGAGGCCCTATAAGTGGTGGTTCCAGAACTAAGGAAGAAGATTAAAGTGACAGGGGGAGGAGAAGGGAGCGAGGAGGAGGGAGGAGGAAGGTGGGAGGATAGAGGAGGGAGGAGGAAGGAGGGAGGAGGGAGCGAGGAGGAGGAGGGAGGAGCGAGGAGGGTGGAGGGAGGAGAAGGGAGAAGGAGGAGGAAGAAGGAGGGAGGAGAAGGGAGGAGAGGGCAGGTGCATGTTGCAGACAGGGAGTGGCTCCAAATCCTAAACATCTGCTCGTCTCCTGATCTCAATCAGTCGTGCTCTTTTCCTCTGCCCTCCTTTCTTCTCTCTCCCCACTGTCTTCCAAGAATCTCTCCCTCTGCCCACTGCTCCCTCCCTCCCTCCCTCCCAGCAGTGCCTGCGTGCAAAGCTATTAACTGTTTACACTTGGACTCAGTGAGTCAGACCAAATCAAAGTCTTGTAACTAATGATAAAGTTTAGTTGCACTTG
>CM059290.1:4122500-4145000 GCA_030340665.1 Neosalanx taihuensis
ACAAGGACAGCGAGACAGAAAGCTGAACCAAATGGTACTTCTTCACAGTTGTTTTGAGTTTGAAAGTGGCTAACGTCAGTATTTACGCTCTGTCTCTGGAGAGAGTCAACATTTTGGATGGTTTGAACATGTTTATGTAAACTGAATTCACTGTTCTGAAACGCACTGCCTCAAACTGAGAAACCGCTCCTCAGAACTGATGCATGCCAAATGCACGGTGCTAAATTAAGTACAGCCATCAAACCATTCATATTGATATCACCCTACTTGCCTCAGGGGGGAATGTCCCTGCACTTGCTGTAAGTCCCTCTGGATAAGAGCGTCTGCTAAATTTTAAGGGAACATTTTGCGTACAGACCAACAGGTCACCATACCTTCCCTGACCACTAGAGAGCAGTGTTGTCCCAGCTAACCTAAGAGGTTGTGCTGGAGACAAACGCTGCATCACTTATTAGATAAGTTCCTGTCAAGAATAGACATTTAATATTCTTGACATTACATAATACTAACGTCTATGTTCTCAGAAACATTTAAACTATTTGTATTTACGAGGGAGTATCGTCCTTCCAAGTAAAACTGTTTTGTTGATGGCAGAGTAAATCCTAACTGTAGATCTGTTTACATTTACACTACAAACAGACCTGCAAGCCTGAAGCATGATGACTATGGTTGTGTGTGCGATGGTGAAACCGTTTTTTTGGTAGTTCTAGTTAGGTCAGAGGTCAACTTTCCTCAGCTCTAGGTCTTATTGGACAGTTAGAGGGTTGGAGAGCTGCTGTGTCTGACAGACTGATGCTGATTGGTCTCAGCCCTCCTTCACTGGTCTATACAGAAGGAACGGGCCTCACTCTCCTCCTCTTCCCCCTTTGTTCTCAGTCTTTCCCCCTGTTTCTCTCTCCTTTGTCCCTCTCTGACTCTCTCCCCCTCTCTCTCTATCCCCCTGTCTCTCCCTTTGTCTCTCTGTCTCTCTCCTTTGTCTCTCCCTCTTTCTCTCCCTCCCTCTCCTTGTCTCTCTCCCCCTCTCCCCCTGTCTCTCCCTTTGTCTCTCTCCTTTGTCTCTCTACGTCTCTCTCTTTCCCTCCCTCCCCCTGTCTCTCTTCCTCTCTCTCTCTCCTTGTCTCTCTCCCCCTCTCCCCCTGTCTCTCCCTTTGTCTCTCCGTCTCTCTCTTTCCCTCCCTCCCCTGTCTCCCTCCCCCTCCCACTCTCCCCCTGGATCTCCGTTTTTCTCTCCCTCTCCCACTGTCTCTCTCCCCCTCTCTATCTCTCTCCCCCTCCGTCTCTCTCCCAGTCTAGCCATTCTTTTCTCTATCTTCCCATGAGCCTCTCAGGCTCCTCCTTCCAGCCCTCTGTCTGACTCCATCGGCGAATCCCGTCCCTTTCTGGTTGACTGAGCCCTCCCCCAGCGTGTCATCTGGTGCAGCAGCATCAGGAAGAGGGCGGAGACGATAAGAGCCACGCCCGCCATCAGGAAGGCCGTCCCATAGTCACCCATCTTATCAATGAAGAAGCCTGGGGAACCAATCAGACATTGTTGATCAGCTGACCTCCAGATACACATGACAGATACGCATGAAGTTCATCCTGGGAATTGAAAGTACAGCACAGTTTTCATTCAGTTGTTTTTACATTGACTTCAGTCAGAATTAGAGAGAAAGAGAGAGAGGAGGAGGAGGATAGGTCAAAGGGCATGAGGAAGGGAGGGGAGTCTGTCTGGATTAAATACCAGCAGTTTGTGTGATTTTGCTAGTGCCCACCAGTTAGTGTGATGTTTCTCAGGCTAGGTTAGCCTGGTGGTGGGTTAGCCTGGTGGTGGGTTAGCCTACTGGTGGGTTAGCCTGGTGGCGGGTTAGCCTGGTGGCAGGTTAGCCTGGTGGCGGGTTAGCCTGGTGGCGGGTTAGCCTGGTGGCGGGTTAGCCTGGTGGCGGGTTAGCCTACTGGTGGGTTAGCCTGGTGGCGGGTTAGCCTGGTGGCGGGTTAGCCTGGTGGCAGGTTAGCCTACTGGTGGGTTAGCCTGGTGGCGGGTTAGCCTGGTGGCGGGTTAGCCTGGTGGCGGGTTAGCCTGGTGGCGGGTTAGCCTGGTGGCAGGTTAGCCTGGTGTTCCACAGAGTGAAACTATCCTTAGATCCAGACATCATCCTCTCTCCAAATCTGAGCCTTTTATAGGAACCTCTTCCCCCTGGACACTGTAGATCAAATCAATGGCAGGACTAAGAGTCTCTAACAGCAATTAAGAAGTGTCAGTTTGGTGTGTGGGGAGCTGTCCAGAGCTTGGGCACTGGGAGGTGATTTAGAGGCTGACTGGCTGGCTGGCTGGTACTGGCCAGGGTTAGGGTATAGATTCAGGTCCTTGCATCCTGGATTTACAGCTATTACTTTAGAGAGAGAGAGAGAGAGAGAGAGAGAGAGAGAGAGAGAGAGACAGAGCAGAGTGGTGTGTAACCAGTGGCCCAAATAGGGATAAAATGCGATGTGTGGGGGGCATACACAGTGTTCTGGATAGAGTTCAACCTGTCTGGTTATAAGTCACCACAAGAAAATAACAGCAAACTGTATTGTATTCTGTGGAGGGGAGGGAGGGAGGCCAGAGGCAGAGGAGGAGGAGAACCAGAGCAGGAGAGGAGGAAGAGGAGGAGAGAGGAGGAGGCCTTTAGAGGGGAGAAGCCCATTCCAGTGAGGAACATTCTTCACAAGACTAATAGCCCATGAAATTAACACAACTGTAAAGCACCATGATGTGTGTTTGCACACAACCCACACCTCTCTCTCCTTCCCTTTTCCCTTAACTACTCTCGCCCCCCCCCTCTCTCTCCCTCCCCTCTCTCCCTATCTCTGCCGCTCTCCCGCCCCCCCCTCTCTCTATCTCCGTCTCTCTGTTCCTCTCTCCCTCCCTGTCTCTCGGAGAGAGGACATGCTGCGCGCGTACGTAGAAGTGTAAATGGCCTGTCATCCATGGCGTCCTGCTGGAGGGTGACCTTGGTGGGTGTCTAATCACACGGTCACAGGGACAGGTACAGCACAGGGGTTTGTATTCACCTCCACTTTCTGTCTGTCTGTCTGTGTGTGCGCGTGCGTGCGTGTGTCGCCTGCGGACAGTAACGCCCGTGCGTCCTCACCGGCGATGGGCGGGCCCAGAAGTCCTCCGCTGCTCCTGAGGAGCATGAAGAAGCCCAGGGCGCTGCCCAGCCTGTGCACGCCCACCACCTCCGCCAGCACCGTGATGTGGATGGACACGGTGGCTCCGAACGCCAGGCCGAACGCCGCGCTGAACGCCGCCAGCTCGGCGAAGGATCCGGCCAGCGGGCAGAGAAGCAGCACGCCCCCCAGAGTCAGCACGGACGCCGTCAGCTGGTGGATGGTCTGCGTCAGGCGCAGGTTGGCCACCCAGCCGAAGACGACGCGCCCCGTCAGGTCGGAGGCCGCTGAGATGGACATGAGGGCGGCGGCCTGGTACTCCTCCACCCCGCGGCTGCGGGCGTACGGCACCAGGAAGAGAGCCGGGGCGAAGAACCCGAGAGCGGCGAACACTCCGAACATGGAGTACACCATGAAGGTGGGGCTGGAGATCAGGGTGTAATCCACGTAGCGCAGCACCTTGCTCCGCAGGGCAGCCCTGCTGGAGACGACCTCGCCTGGGGCTACGGCTCCTACAGCCCCCTGCGTGTCACTCTTCAGGGCTTGAACCTCCAGCACCAGTCCCTCCTCCTCTTGGGGGGCCCGTCTCCTGTGCGGGGGGTCCAGGGGTCTCAGCAGCATTCCACACACACACAGGTTGAGCTGCAGCCCCCCCAGCACCAGCAGGGCCCCCCTCCAGGTGTAGTGATCCACCAGGACCTGGAGGAAGGGGGTGAGGAGGAAGGTGAGGATGCACTCCCCCGTGCTGGCTAGGGCGTTGGCCAGGGGGCGGCGCCGCTCAAAGTACAAGCCCACCATGGTCACCGTGGGGGTCCAGGTGAGGGCGTAGCCACAGCCTGCGGAAGGTGGGGGTTTGGGTGGGTGAAATCATCATAGGTCTGTCTATGTGAGGTGCATCTGATTGGCTAACCAAGGTGCTCCTTGACGGCAAAAACTCACCAGTCAGGAAGCCCACTGTGACGTAGAGATCCGTCAGGTTACGGGCGTAAGCCCCGCCCACCATGCCGATACCGCTCAGCAGTCCACCAATCATGACCACTGAACGATGGCTGTAGCGGGCGCTCAGGACCGAGCCGACAGGTGCTGGACACACAGAACACACACACACACGCTAAATCATCATCTAACCTCCAACAGAGAAACCCTCCACTCCAAGGTGTATCCCATCCATTATGTTTTCATGTTATTGATCGAGACAGCAAGCATGCCTTCTGCTGATCGACCATGAGCTCCATATGTGCTGGGAATGCAGGAGGAGCCTGTCCGCTGTGCTAGGCGCTGGTCCCCTGGGTTTAACATCCAGCCCTCCTGACAAGGCCTCAGAGCAACTGTTTATGGGGCTTGCAGGTGGGGCTGCCCACTGATTCTGACTTCCCTAAGAGGACGGACGGCATGGAAGGAAAAATCAGGGTTCTCAAGCCAGGAGACTCATGCATTTCAGCCATTTCTGTGAAGTAAAGGATAGCTTGTTGCGCTACATACAATTAAGTTATGCTGAGCGAAGCATAATCGAAAAGCATCACCAGTATGGGAATCTCACGCCAGACCTTTGATAACATTGCGAAAATGCTAACACAGAGGTGGGGGACACTGGTCCTCGAGAGTTACTGTCCTGAAGGTTTTAGATGTTTCCCTGCTCCAGTGCACCTGATTCTAATGACTGGGCCATTAGAGCTTCATAATGACCCTTCATTAGAATCAGCTGTGCTGGAGCAGGGAAAAACATCTAAAACCTTCAGGACTGCGGCTCTTGAGGACCAGGGTTGCCTACCCCTGTGCAAACCCATTTCTTCGGTGGACACACCTACTTGTGTGTGTGTGTCTGTGTTTCCTGCAACTGATGTCACACAAATAAATTGACGCTTCTTAGTTCTCTCCGTGTGAGTCACTGGTGGGTTTACACAAGATTCGAATGATTCACGTAAAGTCACCCACGCACGAAACACATGAACTGTATACTGACATTCTCAGAGTCAAAGGAATCTATGCAGGAATGCTAGCACATGACTAGGCAATTACATTAAGTATCTAATGTAATTAATGTAATAATGTAATAATAAGTATCTTTTATCTAATGCGACTTACAGCAAGTAGGGTGAAGTGCATTTCCCAAGGACACAACGTCACATAGCCACAGCCGGGAATCAAACTCGCAACCTTCCGAACATGAACCCAACCCCTTAACCAGCTGAGCTACCTGACTCCAATCTGTGTCCAATCACCAGCTAATGAGTTCATCTATTCCAGTACCTCATCCCATAATTCCTGTGGGTCCTCACCTACACAGTGGATGGCAGCTACGGCGATGGAAGTGATCCAGGAAGTGCCTGTTGCCGTGGTTTCGTAGTAGCGGTGAATCTCGACGAAGAGGATCCCAAAGGACTTGATGACCCCAAAGGTCAAGCCGAAGACCAGGAAGCAAGCCAGCAGGATGACCCAGCTGTAGCCACCATCCGGGGCCACTGCCACAGCTGGAGGTGACCTCTGACCTCCCATAGGAAGTGCTGGGACACAGGCTCTGCTCCCGTCTCGTACGTTACGTTCTGCAGGACGGTGTTGGGGATGTTGGCAAGCCTACAGGAAGGGATGAGGTCATCAACGGTTCCTGGTGTTTCAAACACATGTACGGTGTCCTGTTGAGGTCAAACTAAAAGGATCTTACCGAGCTTGAACTCAAACCTCAACTCAGCCTTATATATTTGTCCCTACTGCTCAACTGAATCATGTGGGTAACCTCATAAAAAAATTGTGTAAATTGACGTAAGTTTAAACCTCACTGGAAAATGTTAGTCTGGTTCTGTCAAATGTAGGAAATGGAAGTGAGTTTGGATTTTAATAAATGGCCGAAGCTAGTTCTGGCATGACACTTGGGCTGCACATGTCATCACTCATTCACAAGCCCAGTGTTGGGCAAGCTACTTGGAAAGTGTAGTGAGCTAAGCTACCAGTTACTCTGCATGAAATGTAGCTTCACTACACCGAAGCTACCCCCCTGAGAAATGTAGCAAGCTAAGTTACAGCAACATGGCAAAAGTAGTTTAACTACATCGAAGCTATTTTTTTATGGAACAACTTTTTATTGGAATAACTTCATCCCAAGACAAAGCTATCTCAGTGATCGATAAAACTGTCAATCAGACAAATAAGCAGGCTAAAATGTTACATTCAATTGTTTATTAAACAATTATTAAACTGTGCTCTCACTGCTCCAAAACCAGAACACAAAAATCTGCTCTAAACTGCTCTATTATGTTTATTTTGAACTATGCCATTAAAGACAATGTGCAACTAACTCAACGTCCTCCTCACCCTCTGCCATCTTTCCACCACTCACTCAAGTAAGCTAGCTTGTCTGTATTCCCCTGCATCAGAGACGTAGCCAGCCCAAGGATTGGTCCGTGATGTCACCATCATACAGAAGCGCTTCTGTCAGCTCCACCTACATGGCCTTGTATGGCGGTAGAGTCCTTTTATTTCAGACCGCAGCAGAAAGCTCCGCTGCGCTGAGCTTCAGAGATTTTATAAAAATGTAGCTTATGCGGACGCTACCGCACTACTTGGTTAATAAAAGAGCTAAGCTACTTAAAAGCTATTTGATTCAGAAAACAGCGACGCTACCACCACGCTACTGAGAAATGTAGTTAAACTAGTAACGCCGCTACTTGTAGTGACGTTACTGCCCCAACACTGCACACACCTCAGTACATGTCATCACTCATTCCCTCATATGCACTAGCAGCACAGGCACTCAGGTAGTGCACGTAATCACTCATGAAGACACCTGACTCAGCTAGCGTAAGCCCATTGGGCCTTGTCCGGGAAGACGGCCTTTAAAGGCCGCGCGGATATTCAAACACCCACCCCGACTGTCTAATGATCAATATTGCTGCCGCCCACTCCCATCCCCTTTCTCCCCCTGTTGTCTGTCTATATGTATGTTTCTCCATGCCTCTTGTCATATACGTATGCACGTATGTGTCGCTTCGAGGCGGTAGGGAGCGCTTCCCTTTTAGACATTCCACTCCGCCAAAGTCAAACATATTTCCATGTCATGGTTATCAATAAATCATTAATTTATTATCAAATCAATCACATGAGTGTCTTGACTGAAATCTATCGTATTCCATAATGTCAATGAAGTCAGTTGACAAATTCAAGTTTAAGGCAAAATCTAAATATTTATTCCAGATCTGTAAAGTTCAGA
The DNA here is from genome assembly GCA_030340665.1 of Neosalanx taihuensis. Classification (NCBI taxonomy): domain Eukaryota; kingdom Metazoa; phylum Chordata; class Actinopteri; order Osmeriformes; family Salangidae; genus Neosalanx; species Neosalanx taihuensis. The sequence continues at coordinate 4,129,837 of CM059290.1, forward strand.
TGTGTGATACACTCAAGTTGAGCATCTCAGAAGACCTGATCATGAATACAGGAATGAAGGGCAGTTAAATAGGATCCCAATATGTGAGGTTTTACAGAGGTTTACCTGTTATGGTCTATTTGGGTCTGGATCAGGGCCCTGGGTCTGGGTCAAGGCCCTGGGTGTGTACACGGGTCCTGGCTCTGGGTCTTTGGTCCAGGTTCTGGGTCCCTCTGTATTGCAGTCTCATGTGTCCATTTCTGTGTTAGGTGCCCGATTGCACTGGCCTCAAACACGACACACTAGCTCTGCTAAACTACAATCCAAAGGTCAACAAATGGAGAGAGATTGAGTAGGGGGGAGAGAAAGAGAGAGGGAGATATGGCATTTAACCGGTGAGGAACTTGTTTCAACATTCAGATTTTAAAAAAGGCTGCTTGCTAGGTTTTTTCTATCTGAGCTTTCCAGACCCTTGGGCAATCATCACAAGCAGCACCAGAGGAGAGTGTGGGACCTGGAAAGACCTGCTGCGTCACACTGTCACACACGACTAACCATACGACAACCTCACCAGAACTCTGAGCAAACATTCATCTGCATTCATGGGTACAGGAGCTGGAATGAAGCCAGATGGATAAAAAAAGCTGATGGTCTGACCTGTTCTCTGCCTAGTAACACAATCATAAACTGGAGAAAATAAGTGTATATTTGGAGCATTATTAGCCAATCAGGCTTGACTATGGATTGTAACTATCTATAAAGATAATAATGACGGTGTTCTCATTATTCCAAGAAAAGAAGAACAGAAAGCTCTAAGAAAGTTACAGGACAAAGATGTTGGCAAATAGTCATTAGTCTTTATGGCGTGAAGGCAGTGGTATGGATTTTTCCTGAAGCATAGTAAAGATAAGAATATGGCTTATAAAGAAACAATTGACTTTTGATGTAATGGGTTTTGACATCTACAGTCATGATAAGAATGAGTCTAAAGTGATGTTCATGTTCATTAAGCTCAAACTCTAATTTGGCGCTCAAATGAGTGCAAAATGATCATGATGTGATTAAGTGGTGACACATATACTCAAGGTCCACTGTTAGGTTTGAGGCTCACCCTGACCACGCCCCTTTGTGGGTACATGAGGCACTACGCCCTAATAGTTCTGTGATTAGGAAAGATTGCTTTAACGCATATACAAATTCCAGCACTGGTTGTCTCAGTGGCTGCAATAGACAGAATGTGAGTCCTTAGCAAGACAAGGGAACATGTCAACACATTTTGAACCACTTCTTTCACAACATACTTTATGTCAAATCTGTAATCATACATAAGTAAGATAATCCTTTACTTGTTCTGCAGTGGGAAAATTGCAGTGGGGAAATTCCATACATGCTACAACAGTAATATAATAATATGGGTATACTCAGAATATACATATTATATTCTGTCTATACTGTTCATAATATGTATATTCTGAGTATACCCATATTATTATATTCTGTTGTTAATAACTGTTTTGCACTTCTGGTTGGATGCTAACTGTATTTCGTTGCCCTGTACCTGTGTAATGACAATAAAGTTGAATCTAATCTAATCTAATCTAACAGTAAAAATATGACTGAAATAATGGGGTGAATCATGCGAAACACAGTCGGTTAGGGAGTCGGGTTAGTAATCAGAAGGTACCCTGTTCGAACCCCTGGCTGTGTCAACATGACGTTGTGTCCTTGGGCAAGGCACTTCACCCTACTAGCCTCAGGGGCGAATGTCCCTGTACTTGCTGTAAGTCGCTCTGGATAAGAGCGGCTGCTAAATGAGTAAATATAAAATGTGACACGTGAAATTCGAAACTAAAATACTCAAAGAAGACTTTAAAAGCGGTTTAGAACTATATTTACACGAGGACAACTTTTAATGGTAATATCAGATTCTTCCTCTGTTTACCTCCCTGTTGAGGCCATCTGGTCTGAGGTTTCCCCTGTCAGCAGGTGCTAGGAGGTGTCATGTGACATCAGAGTCCCTTTGGTACAAATGAACGACCATCCCAGATGAATGTTTGAGTGACCAGTGACAAAGGACCTCGATTAGTCTCTGGCAAAACATCCCTGCATCTGCCCGCTCAAGTGAATGATTGGGTTGGCAGCAACTGGGACAATGGGTGCAGCGTTAACAAGGTCATTAATTAACACTTAGCTGCATTGATCCGAGACAGGCCCCCGATGGGTCCCTGGCCCTCTATAAATGCCTTTTAAGATTTGCCAGTGTGAGACAGGCGTTAGGACCTGGCCAAGCCTGCAGGCTGAAAGACCAGAACCACAGTGGACAACTGACTACTGTGAAACCATGGTGTCATAATATTAAACGCACTGTCAAAATCATGTTGCCTTCCCTGGCATCCATTTCTGTTCTGCTTGATTTGATTCTGCCTGCCTGCCTGCACACCAGCCTGTCTGACTGACTGTTTGCCTGTACACCTGTCTGCCTGCCTGCCTGCCTGCCTGCACACCTGCCTGCCTGTCTGACTGACTGTCTGCCTGTCCGCCTTCCTGTCTGCCTGTACACCTGTCTGACTGTCTGCCTGCCTGCCTGCCTGCCTGACTGCCTGCACGCCTGCCTGTTTGACTGACTGCCCACCTGACTGTCTTCCTGTCTGCCTGACTGCCTGCACACCTGCCTGTCTGACTGTCTACCTGCCTTCCGGTCTGACTGCCTGTACACCTGCCTGCCTACCTGGTTGACTGCCTGCCTGCCCGCCTGCCTGCTCGCCTGCCTGCCCACCTGCCCGCTTCCCCGCCTGCTCCAGATCTTTCTCTGATTACATCATACAATCCAATAGTCTCTGCAGTCACTAAGCCCTGTTTTCTCCTTTCCTATTGAGCTTTCACAGAAAGAAACTCCTTGTAACGGAGACAGTTACAATTCAATAATGCAACCCAACTGTGAAGAGATGAAAGATTCATTCTGGTGAGCTTGGTGCTGAATAATACATCTATGATGGGGAAGCCTTGAGCTCGACAGGGCAGAACAGTGAAGGTGAACGCTGGGCTTCAGGAAGGAGCACAGTTGGCTAAGGTAGGATAACACGACTCACTTCCTGTTGCACCCAGGGTTCTGGTACCATCCTCCTCTGAGCCAATCAGCGGTGTGTCCTTGCAAATGAGTCAAGGTCGCGAACAATGGGGCTCTAATCACAGAGGGGGCTAGTTCTCTCATCCTGATTGGCAGAGAGATTGGACTGTGGCCCAGTGCTGATTGGAGGAGTGGGCCAAATGTGTGCCTAGAGGAACCCAGTTAACGTGCTCACGCTCGCCGGGGGTCGTTATGAGAGAACACACAGTTTTGGAGCAGCGTGTAACTTCCTCTCCCTCATCATCCTCCAGGTAAGCTGCTTATAATGACGGTGTTTGCACAGTTGCTAGCCAATAAAAGCTGAACATCAATGTCTGATTTGCTGGCAAAAGGTTTGAACTCAAATCAAAAGCTTTCTTTTGTAAAGCTCTCTCTTGTAAGTTGCTTTGGATAAAAGCGTCTGCTAAATGAATACATGTCAATGTAAATAACACCAACTTCAAGGCTAAGATAGGGCTAAAATGATTAGTTTAAGATCCGTGTATGTTTATTGTGTGCAACATCTTGCCACAGTAAATTCCATGTATGTGAACATTTACAGGGCGGATAAAACCTATTCTGCTTCTGGAGGCTAACTATCTGACTGCAGCTTCGAGCGCCAGTATTATGAGAGGCTGTACAGACCGTAATTCACACTTGGTCTCACATACAATACCCTTACATACTAGATGTGAGGTTATGGTGTCGTATGTGAGAGGATGAGAATATGATGGTGTATATCAAAATCTGAATCCTTTTTTATTCGCTATGCAAGATATACAAACACAGAATTTACTATGGCAGGAGAGAGCAAACATATATGGAACATAATAATGGTAGATAAAAATTGAATACAAAGTGTAACGTAAAATACAAATAAGATAAAATTGACATAAAAGTGGGCACTAGCTGTACAGATGGGGGGAATATAACTATAGTAAGAGTATATGTGAGAGTATAATGGTGTATATGTCAGTGTATGATGGTATATGTATATGTAAGGTTATGGTGTTGTATGTGAGACCAAGTATGAGTTATGGCCCATACAGCCTCTCATACTAGTATTGTGTAAAGTCCCAGTCAGGAGAGCTCTGTCTTTGTTACAGCTGCCCAGTTCTGGCCTGATCAATCACTGTACAGGCCTGGGGCACCAGGCTGCCTGCTTTAAAATCTGAGCATAGCCCTCACACACACACACACACACGCACGTGCGCACACACACACACACACACACACGCACACAGGCACGCGCACACACAGGCATGCACACACACACACAGGCATGCACACACACACACACATACACACACACACACCCACGCACACACACACACACACACACACACACACACACACAGGCACGCACACACACACACACATACACAGGCATGCACACACACACACACACGCATCGCTGTGTTTTTTCGCTGAGTCTGAATTACCCAGCCATATGAGGTCCTCTGAGGGAGGTTGGGCAGGCCTGTCAGTAATTCTGTCGACACACGCATCTTTCTCCAGCCAGGGCACGCAGTGAGACGAGGCCTGGGTGCTAGTCTGACCTTTGGCAAGGGGAACTATTATTTCATGCAAGCCTTCTGCCTCACGTGGGTGTGTGTGTGTGTGTGTGTGTGTGTGTGTGTGTGTGTGTGTGTGTGTGTGTGTGTGTGGAAGGTGTAGCGAGGTGGCTGGACCAGAATTTTAATGTTGCCTCATGTGGCAACAATCCATTCCACTCAAATCCACACAGGCACCACTTCCTGTTTCACACAATATGCCTGATAGTCGGAACACTGAAGCCTTGTTTCTATAGAAACACACACACGCACACGCACACACACACACACACACACAGCTTTGATCTGAGGTCTTACCTGGCTGCTGTTCCTCCGGGTCAAGGTGTTCAGCCACAGGAAGTGGTTTCCAGGAGCACGCGGCTCGTTTTTGCGTTTCCTGGTGATGTTGGTTCGTTGGTGTGTTTACAGGTGATCACCTGTAGGTAGGGGCGGGCGAGGGGAACAGGAGCCAGGGTTCCCACGGTAACTAGTCCCGCATGGAGCATCTGTGCGATCTCTGAGGGATGCAAACTGCTCAGTCAGCAGTCACGCACACACACATGCACACGTGCACGTTTCCACTTTGGGGTAACAGGAAGGCTAACTGTACATCCTTAAATTGTTGCAGTATTTGAGGGAAACCAGTATTACGTTAAGCTCCATTAGAGGCTTCACCTGGATGGAACTACTGCCACAAGCATCCGGCAACATCAGATCCTCCATTTACATTACATTACATTACATTTATTCATTTAGCAGACGCTTTTATCCAAAGCGACTTACAAGAGAGAGCTTTTACAAAGAGCATCAGTCATTGAGCATAGCAACGTGATAGACCCCGAACACAGTCGTTTTTTTTAGATCGTGAATCATACAACATGAGAACAGAGAGAATATCTTCTCTGATAAAGGACAGAAGTGTCAACATACCAGCTGTCATGTCAACCAGACTCCTTATCTCCAGTCAGACAGAAACTTCAATTCAGTTCCATCTTCTTGTTGTTGGATCCCAGCTGAATCAAATCTGTAGCATCCATCCAGTCAGACAGAATCGGTCTTACTAAGGGGACAGGCCACTCCAAAATGGATCTAATCTTATTGGGTGTAACAATGTATTTGTTTAAATGCAGTGTTTCATAATCTCCATTCAATGAAATTAGTTCACTGTAGCTACAGGTAAAATATCCCCACAGACGTTTTGTTTTCTCTACTCAGTTCTTTCTCCGAAATGTCCCCCGACCAGTCTTTCCAGACAAGTGCAGACTTGCTCGTTTCCTTCCCACACACCCTCTTTCCCACAGGTCCTTCCCTCCATTTGCATTTCAACACAAAACAATCTTGTGCAAGTGAATCTGTAACCAGACAGTCATAATCAGCAAAGTGAATCATATTTTATTGTTTAATTCATCTTAGTGTCTGTCCCCCTGAGTCTTTGGCCCAAAACAACTGCGGACCAGCTACATGACATTTACATGTATTCATTTAGTAGACCAGATCTTATCAGAGCTTATCCAGATCGATCTACAGCAAGGACAGGGACATTCCCTCCTGAGGCTAGTAGGGTGAAGTTCCTTGCCTAAGGCCACAACATCATGTAACTACAGCCGGGAGTCGAACTCACAACCTTCCAAACATGAGCCCCACGGCTTAACCTGACTCCCCTACAATAAATTCTGGATACAAAAGTAAAACACACACACACACACAAAAAGTTCTAAATCAGTAACATAATATATTCAACTACAAATTCAAACAAACATTTATCACTGATCAAGACAGATCTAATCAAATAAATCAAAATACAATTGCTTCATAAATACAAATGGTGATATGGCAGTCTAGGTAAGTTGTAAAGTATAAGCCTTGGCAGAGCGTGTGTGATAGTTCTGTTGGTCTGATATGATAAGAATAAAATAATACATCCCAGATCCACCTCACAACTATTGAAATAGATTAAATTCATAGCAGCAATGTTTAATTTCCTGTTTAAGCGATGTTTGTTTGATCAATCTGGCACTGATAGGAACGTCGTCTAGGTCTCGCATTCCTGACAGATGTAGAGAGGCAAACACAGGTGGGAGGTGGAGTCACATTCCTACATCCCATAATGTTTTTGGTAGTTATTGGAGTTGTATTGATGGCAGTTGAATGATGAGGCAGTATTGAAATGTTATGGTCTTAAAGCATAATTACAATTTTCAACTAGCATTCATTTTATTTACTGTATGTATTTACAATCTGCGATCAAACTCTCCACCTCTGAGCTGCATCTGTAGATATCACAAAAGTGCAATGTCATGTGTTTTCAACAAGGCTTGGAGCCAACAGAATGTCACCAACATAACAGAAATCAATTATTCGGAAGTTAACTGGTCCAGTCTAGGTACAAGGCCTGCATCAACTTCTGTTGCCAGGATGAAGGGCACGTTGGTCCGGGCGTCTTAAACTCCTCCCACAGCGTCATCAGATGATCGGAGCCGCTGGTCATGGTAGCGATGAGTCTGTTGTATCTACAGTGACTGTATGACAACACCTTATCGCTGAATAGAGCGCTGACAGGTGGGTTGGTGGGTAGGACCCTGAGGTACTCCAGACACATGCCCACGTACACATCCTCGATGTGGACCGCTCGAACGTGGTGCGATGCCTCCAGGATGCGTCCAGGAAGGTCCAGGGAGAAGATGTAGCAGAAGCCCATGACGTAAGTGGGGTAGAAGAAGGAATTGTACGCATCTGTGGGGAGGAACCACTTGGAGGATGGGTCTCTGTGGACGGGGCTCAAGTTGGCAATCTGACCTGTGATGTAATCCCTGGTGGGGGTGCTCGGGGCGGCCAGCAGGCTGACCAGGTTGTGCACGTTGACAAACATGTCCGAGTCCACCTTCATGGCGTAGGAGGCATTAGGGCAGTGGGAGCTCAGCCACTCCAGCATCATCATGGTCTTGATGGTCAGGTTGAAGTAGCTGTCCAGGAAGTCTCCCTGCAGCAGGTCCTGGTGCTCCAGGCTCTCTGTCTTCAGCTGCTCCTGCTGCCTCTCCACCTCCGCCCCACCTGGCAGGCCCAGCAGGAAGAACACGCGCACCGTCCGGCCCAGGATCACCCCCTCCTTCCCCCAGGTCCTGCGGATCACCTGCCTGGACTCCAGGTTCCCAGGAGCCACCGGCACCATCAGAACCAGGAAGGGAGCTTGGTTCCCCAGACAGCTCTCAGGTTCATCCAGGAGGAAGTGATAGAGGCGAGGGTAGGCCACGTAGTAAGACCTCTTGGGCTGGGGCTGGGGCTGGGATCCATAGAGGTTCATTTTCCCCAGGATGAAGACCATGCAGGCAGCTATGGACAGCAGCACGCACAGCCACACAAATCGGAGAACCCGGTGCGTGCAGCAGGCTGTGGAACCACCTAACTGGAGAGAGAACCCCTGTTTGATCAGTGGATCTACCGATAAGACATGCATCTATTCTTGATATACTTTATGGTGACTGTCCCCTTGCTAGAGACACACAGGGCAGCTGGCTTATCTTAGCCCTGTGGGGCAACAGGGACAGTAAAGTCAGCCAGGTCGTTCTCTAAAACAAGTTGAGACCAAGACGCAGGGTTTATAGAGTACATTCCTGTTCATACATTTGGGTACGTGAAGGTGTTTTTATGACCAAACCACAGAAAAAACAAATTTGTTTTTTTTTGGGGGAGCAGTGCCATTTTCAACATGTTGTGGCTTGACCTTGCTAAACTGGTTTGGAATAATTGTGGTCCTTCTCATTGGAGCAAGCTTCTAAGAGAAGGACCATTTGGGCCAACGTCCTAAATCTCTGCATCAAGAATGAATAAATCCTTATCCATTATGTTGACTAAATGCTCAAGTCATGATCATATCAATAATAATGATATAAAGCACAACAATGATACAAGTCAAACATTAAATTCTGTGCTCATTTAAATGTTCAAAATCTGCTAACTAACCAACTAGCCTCTTATCGTTCCACATCATCATTAACAGTAGGAACAGTTCAAGTGAACTCACCTTTGCTGCGGTTGCCATCCTCCTAGGGAGCCAGAGTACATGTAAAGATGTGCATGTTCTTCCTCAGTCCACCTTGGCACTCAAACTTCCTGGATGAACAGGATATTATTTGGTAGACTGAACCATACAGTCACTGTGTATGCGCATCCGTGTAAATATCTTTCATAGCTTCTGTAGATGACTTTGTAAAAACAAATCTCCTCAGCACTCTGTCTCGACCGCTTTCCTGAATCTGTGGCTAATCTGACAACCACGGACACTCCCAGCCTCACACACAAACACACACAGCCACACCTCTTTGTCTATCTCACTCAAGCATCTGTTTTGCCGTCTCTGGTTTCATTGAGAGTTTTTGTTGTCCGAAACGGGACATGCTCTAGATCAGGGGTAGGCAACCCTGGTCTTAGGGAGCCAATGTCCTTAAGGTTTCCCTGCTCTAGCACACCTGATGAAGACTCACTTCCACAGAGCTAGATAACGACCCTTCATTAGAAGGTGTGCTGGAGCAGGGAAACAGCTCAAATCTTTAGGAGAGTGGCTCTCTAGGACCAGAGTTTCAGGAGATTCCTGAGTTCAAAGGTTCTTTTAGAGGTGCAATTATGAGGAGTCTATTTGCAAAGATAAGCAAATGCCTGAGCTGTTTACCTAGGAGGTGGACTGTTAAGGTAAATGTTTTTACCTGTGACTAGCTAAAAACAAGTGGTAAACCCAGGTACCTATACATGGGGTAAAAACATGCGGATATGCGGCCATCTAAAATCAATGATGAATGAAACTGTTGCATTTCTAATGATAACCCCTTTCAAATGACAGGATTGGCCAACATGAATTAACAGTAAATTGGTTGTCACATGCTGTTCATATTTACAGCATGGTGATTAAATCTAGCATGGTTTTTACTCCACATCAAATACAACCACTTGTGAAGGACGTGTTCTCATGTACTTCCTCCTTGGCTTTTCCAGCCCATTACTAAGCCTACATGATAACATCCAAACATAATGTGTGTAGAGGAAGTGGTTGCTTGCATACCTCCAGTGTTTCCTTCTTATTGTTGTTCCTCATGTCCTTACAATTAAAAAAAGATCAATAGAATGTCTTGATTCCTTCATAGTTGTCCCTTGAGTCTGGATTACTGAGATGTTCGTCCTTAAAGATTGTAAAGTTTTTTTTTTTAGTTTTTTGCCAAGAGGATCCTTTTTCAGGAGCAGCACCAAACTATGACCTAGTCTTAAATGAAACTCTTTCTTCCTGCCCTCTCTTCTCTTCTCTTCTCTTCTCTTCTCTTCTCTTCTCTTCTCTTCTCTTCTCTTCTCTTCTCTTCTCTTCTCTTCTCTTCTCTCTCTCTCTCTCTCTCTCTCTCTCTCTCTCTCTCTCTCTCTCTCTCTCTCTCTCTCCCTCTCTCTCTCTCTCTCATTTCCTTCAGGTGATCATTCCTTATTGACATACAGTACGATGAGTCATTGGAGCCATCTATGCCGTTCAGACAAACCACACATAGAAAGCAAATCAGTGCCCAACTTTAAAACCCAGATCCACTGCTCAATAGACTGCTCACCTTTCAAATGTGCCTGACGTCTTGCCATGAAGGGCTAAATCATGAAGAAGAGCTGATTGTACTTTTTGGGGGGTCATAATTTGCTAAGCTAACACCTCCACGGTGGCAAAACGAACATGACGTCTACCTAAATCTTTACCTCAACCTTAAACAAACACACACACACACAAACACACACAAACACACACCTTGCTTTGATAGTGAATGTGGACTTTGGACTGACTGACTGTATACGTGTCATGGCTGCAGGTGTGGCCTCTGGTTATTTTCCTAGTTTGAACCTGCCCCGGGTTTCCCTGCAGGGTCATTGTCTTCACTGTTATGTCCACCTGTGTCATGTTTGGTTCTGTGTGTTTAGGTTCCTGTTTTGTGTTTAGTGTTTGTCTTGTTCTTACCAATGTTAATATATGTTTCCCCCACACACACACACACACACACACACACACACACACGCCGTGTAACCATGTGCGGTCACATTGGGGTTATTAGTAACATTTTAATTTGATTTGCCCAGAAATTATAACTAAATTCTGATGACAGCTATCAAATAATAGCTCTTGCGCCCCAGTTCAGCTGCTAACCAAATGGGTTCTTTTGTTTAAATGACAGGACAGAAAACTCACCTGAGATGGTTTAGTTGGTGAGTCAGACGTGTACAGACATGTAACACGGAGGTCATATATTTTGAGGACACACACTAAAGCAGGTGACTTTTTGTGCTCAGGTTCAGCTGTTGACCGGAGCGTTGACCATCGGTGGTAGTGGGAGGTTGGTGTGTTTGTGTGTGTGTGCGGGCAGGCAGGCAGGAAGCTGGGCTGGGAGAGGCTATTCAACCTGCCCTGAGGCTGTGTGCTACAGGGAGTCGATCTGAGGAGGACCTTCAGCAGTTGAGGGTTATACATTTACATTTATTAATTTAGCAGACGCTTTCATCCAAAGCGACTTACAGTAAGTACAGGGTAATTTTCCCTGAGGCAAGTAGGGTGAAGTGCCTTGCCCAAGGACACAACATCATATAGCCACAGCCGGGGATCGATCTCACAACCTTCCGATCATGAGGCCAACGCCTTAACCATTGAACCATCTGACTCCTAGGGCACTGTAGTAAGAATCTAAGATTTGGCATTAGCGAGGGTAACTTCAGGTTCAACCCTGGGGTTTCTGTATTGGGTTGAACTTGACGTTAACTCATTAACGCCAAATCTTGATTGGTAGTACAGCCCCCCCTGGGAAGACGCCAGCAAATAACCATCCCCTCCAGTCCAACTACCATCCACGTTAGTGAGTCATGTGGTTCCGTATGTTTTGACTGAAATATTTACCTTGCACTCACTCGCCAATTAGAAGACAGGCCCTGCGGCCGGAGAGGAGATGACAGGCGTCCAGCTGCTGAGCCGTGTGAGCGGACTCAAGCCCAGGACGAGGCCCCCTGCTGGTCTGACGGCAACACTGACCCACAAGAGCTGACTGCACACCAGTTCAGATGGCCCAGCTGGGCGGGGAAAAAGGCCCAGCTTCCACTCATAAAGTCAAAGGTCAACCCCTGGTCATAAACTGATAGGCGTCTAAATGGATGTAAAACTCGAGAATCTAGCAGCCTAAATACACAAGCTGGCACGCAGCCAAATGATCTTTGCTGTTCATCTCAAGTTTCTGGCTCTTATCCAGCAACCTTATCTTCAGTGGCTAATATTTTTTTCATGAAACGTTTCTTTGGGATAAAAGGTTCTGACAGGTCTCCTGCCCATCAAAGCCCATTACAGCAAATGGACACTGGGTGATAAATAGCAGTTTTTTTTAACAAGATGCGGATGGAGGGATGGCTGAAGCATCACGAAAGCTCCAGGGGGAGATGGAGGTGGAGAGATGGGGTGACTGAACAAGACGCAAATAGACTGAAGAGGAGGGAGAGAGCGACGGAGAGAGGAAGAGAAACCATGATGGAAAGCGAGGGGGGGGGGTAGAGAGAGAGAGAGAGAGAGAGAGAGAGAGAGAGAGAGAGAGAGAGAGAGAGAGAGAGAGAGAGGGGAAGAGAAAGAGATGACATGAGATGCTTTTAAAAGGAAGTCCTAATTGGTCTATTCCTCAGCAGCTGTGATTGGTCCATGAGATCCACTATTATCAGGAGTCAGCACTGGGCACTGAGCCCATCTCACCCCTCATGAAGACAGACACGTGCCCCCACACCAGGGAGGAGGAACACTCACACGTGAAGGATGATCATTACCGTAGAACATTACTCAGCGTCCAGATGGGGGAGTGAGCCTCTTAAAGTCATCCTTCATTACAATCGTCGGAAGAAACCATCGATGACAACCCTGGAACAGGTTTTCAGTCAACTCCATCACGGCGATCACCGTGCCTGACGTCGTTCAGTGATGTAGCGCAGTGGTCCCCAACCCTGGTCCTCAGGACCCACTGTCCAGCATGTTTTAGATGTTTCCCCCCCTTCCAACACACCTGATTCAAATGAATTGTCATTATCAGGCTTCTGCTGAGCTTCATAGTGACTCATTCATTTGAATCAGGTGTGTTGGAGGAGGGAAACATGGAAAACATGCAGGACTGTGGGCCCTGAGGACCAGGGTTGGGGACCACTGATCTAGCGGGACCGTATGCTGGGATGGACCTGACTCCCTCTGAAAGCCTGTGATCGCTCCTGGACTCGGACACCTGCACCTTGTTTTAGACTCCCTGCAGATAACTTTGCGACGGCTGTTTTTGGTTGGATTTTGTTCCTGTTCTACCCCCCCCCCTGCCTCCCCCCTCCAAGATAATCCCATCTTTAATCTAGATTATCAACACACCTGTCGAGGCGCTGCTTTCTGTTTTTAGTCTATTCCCAGGAACCAGACTGAGATCACTCCTCAGTCCAAAGATCAACTCTGACACCCTCCCTCTGACTCCTCCCCTCCCTCTGACTCCTCCCCTCCCTCTGACTCCTCCCCCTACCTATACCTCCCAGAGACCCTGTTGCAAGGTTAAAGGTCACCCAGCCAGTGCCACACTGGTCAGAAGTGTACACAGACATGCAGACAGTGTGAGAGTATTCTATGTTGAGGAAGTTCTCACCAGGACAAAGGTCAGGATAGGACTTTTTTTGTCTCTGAGTTATGAGATTAAAACCACAATTCCCAAACACACACAAAAAACAGTACATCCTAGAGATTACTAGTATTTGTTTATTTGGAGCCTTACAAAGTGTTTTTTTTTTATGGAAATGGCTCTTCTATTTCCTTTTATATCTCTTTCTTCTTATCTTCTTCCTTATGTAAATTCCGTCCCATTATTCAGAAAGCTCTAGTATGGAAGACCTTTTTTCATGTTTTACTGTCTGTGTCTGCCTGCTTGTCTGTCTGTCTGCCTGTCTGTCTGTCTACCCTGAGAGGTCAGACCAGGGAGGTAGCAAAGATGAATTCAGTTCATCCGTCCCTCTACTGAGCATTTGAACCAATCAGCAGTCTCCCAGCAGTATCTCTTCAGTCTCGGTACAGTATGGCTTAAGCTTCTCAACAAACAAACAAACGAACAAACAAAAAAGTTCTTACCCCCTTTATCTGGGTTCTAAAGAGGGTGGGAGACTGGATAGAGCCCTATAGGATGGTGACGGGGCCAAGCTGGGAGGGGGGCGGGGGGGGGTCACAGACAGATGGAAAAAACAGCTTTGGGTTGGTATATTATTGCATGTTCATGGAGGTGAGGGTGGGGTTGATTATGGCTGGTGGGCGGTCCTGTCCTCTGTGCAGGGAGCTTGGTGGCTCTCTGGGGTCGCTGCTCCCCCTGCACACACCCCCTGACCCACACTTAGCATGCACCTTCACACCTTCTCAAGTTCAGGGTTTCCCCTCGTCTATGCCAGCACAGGGCTGTCGCAGTTCAGTCGGTCCACAGGGAGGAGAGTGGGAGAGGAGGAGGAGAGGAGGTGGAGAGGAGGAGGAGAGTGGGAGAGGAAGAGGAGTGGAGGAGAGAAGGAGGAGAGGAGGAGAGGAGGAGGAGGAGAGGAGGAGGAGGAAGAGGAGCGGAGAAGAGGAGGAGGAGAATGGGAGAGGAAGAGGAGTGGAGGAGAGAAGGAGGAGAGGAGGAGGAGAGGAGGAGGAGAGGAAGAGGAGCGGAGGAGAGAAGGAGGAGAGGAGAAGGAGAGGAGGAGGAGAGTGGGAGAGCAGGAGGAGAGTGGGAGAGGAAGATGAACGGAGGAGAGGAGGAGCGGAGGAGGAGAAGAGGAGGAGCAGAGGAGAGGAGGACAGGAAGAGGAGAGGAGGAGAGGAGGAGAGGAGGAGAGGAGGAGAGGAGGAGGAGAGGAGGAGAGGAGGGGAGGAGGAGAGGAGGAGCAGAGGGACACTACTGAGGCAGCAGAGTCTTGCTGGGCCGTCTCTCTCTGTGTTGCTCTACACAGTGACGTCTCAGAGCACAGTTTCTAGAAGGCTCCGGCCGGCAGGCTGTGCCCGTTGTTGTTGCTCGGAGTCTCCTCCCCCTTCCCCGCCAGCGAATCCAGCGAGCGCGTGCTCTCCGTGTCCGGACACAACCGCTTCCCGGGGGGCGGGAAGCCCTCCGTCCCTTCCCCCGCCATGTCCTGGAGATCCCCAGAGGCCGCAGCGGCCGCCGCCGCCGCCTCGGCGCACTCCTCCTTGAAGAGGCGGTCGTGCTCCTGCTTCAGCTCCTGGTAGGAGCGGGAGAACATGTGGAAGATGGAGGTGGCGGGGAACGCCATGATGAGGATGCCGCTGAGGATGCTGGACAGCGCCACCATCTGGCCGGGGATGCTGCGCGGCACCATGTCCCCGTAACCCACCGTCGTCATGGAGATGATGGCCCACCAATAGGAGGCGGGGATGCTGCTGAAGTCCTGCACGCCGGTGAGCTCGCTCTCGGCCAGGTGGACCAGCGGCGAGAAGAGGGTGACCGCCACGCACAGGAAGAGGAGGAGCAGGCCGAACTCCCGGGTGCTCC
>CM059290.1:4150000-4172500 GCA_030340665.1 Neosalanx taihuensis
CTCCTCTCCCTCATCTCCTCTCCCTCCTCTCCTCACTCATCTCCTCTCCTCTCACTCATCTCCTCTCCTCTCCCTCCTCTCCTCTCACTCATCTCCTCTCCTCTCCCTCCTCTCACTCATCTCCTCTCCCTCATCTCCTCTCCCTCCTCTCCTCACTCATCTCCTCTCCTCTCACTCATCTCCTCTCCTCTCCCTCCTCTCCTCTCACTCATCTCCTCTCCTCTCCCTCCTCTCCTCTCACTCATCTCCTCTCCCTCCTCTCACTCATCTCCTCTCCCTCCTCTCCTCTCCTCACTCATCTCCTCTCCTCTCACTCATCTCAACTCCTCTCCTCTCCTCTCCCTCCTCTCCTCTCACTCATCTCCTCTCCCTCATCTCCTCTCCCTCCTCTCCTCACTCATCTCCTCTCCTCTCACTCATCTCCTCTCCTCTCACTCATCTCCTCTCCTCTCCTTTCCTCTCACTCATCTCCTCTCCCTCATCTCCTCTCCCTCCTCTCCTCACTCATCTCCTCTCCTCTCCCTCCTCTCCTCTCACTCATCTCCTCTCCTCTCCTTTCCTCTCACTCATCTCCTCTCCCTCATCTCCTCTCCCTCCTCTCCTCACTCATCTCCTCTCCTCTCACTCATCTCCTCTCCTCTCCCTCCTCTCCTCTCACTCATCTCCTCTCCTCTCCCTCCTCTCCTCTCACTCATCTCCTCTCCCTCCTCTCACTCATCTCCTCTCCCTCCTCTCCTCTCCTCACTCATCTCCTCTCCTCTCACTCATCTCAACTCCTCTCCTCTCCCTCCTCTCCTCTCACTCATCTCCTCTCCCTCATCTCCTCTCCTCCTCTCCTCACTCATCTCCTCTCCTCTCACTCATCTCCTCTCCTCTCCTCTCCCTCCTCTCCTCTCACTCATCTCCTCTCCTTTCCTCTCACTCATCTCCTCTCCCTCATCTCCTCTCCCTCCTCTCCTCACTCATCTCCTCTCCTCTCACTCATCTCCTCTCCTCTCCCTCCTCTCCTCTCACTCATCTCCTCTCCTCTCCCTCATCTCCTCTCCCTCCTCTCCTCACTCATCTCCTTTCCTCTCACTCATCTCCTCTCCTCTCCTCTCATCTCCTCTCCTTTCACTCATCTCTTCTCCCTCCTCTCCTCTCCACTCCTATTTCCTTCCTTATCTGCAGCTTGTTATCAGTCTATCACTCTTTCTTTCTCCCTCCCTCTTTTTTGTCACACTCACACACACACACACACACACACATTAAGATGTGATAAACACCCAGTAGAGGAGAGGAAACAGAAGCCAGCCAGGTCAGCTAATGTTTACTCCGCTTTCACATTCCTGCTTCCCCTGACAACCCCAGCCTTACCTCCAGCCCAGCCTCGCCTCCAGCCCAGCCTCGCCTCCAGCCCAGCCTCGCCTCCAGCCCAGCCTCACCTCCAGCCCAGCCTCGCCTCCAGCCTCACCTCCAGCCCAGCCTCGCCTCCAGACAAGCCTCGCCTCCAGCCCAGCCTTACCTACAGCCCAGCCTCACCTCCAGCCTCGCCTCCAGCCCAGCCTTACCTCCAGCCCAGCCTTACCTCCAGCCCAGCCTCGCCTCCAGACAAGCCTCGCCTCCAGCCCAGCCTCACCCCCAGCCCATCCTTACCTCCAGCCCAGCCTCGCCTCCAGCCCAGCCTTACCTCCAGCCCAGCCTCACTTCCAGCCAAGCCTCACCTCCAGCCCAGCCTTACCTCCAGCCTCACCTCCAGCCCAGCCTTAATCCAGCCCCATCTTTAGCATCAACCCTAACCTCTATCCCAGCCTCAATCCCAGCTCCAGCCTTTATCCCAGCCATAGCACTTATCCCAGCCCCAGTTTAACATTGTCCACTTGATAGAGTCTAAATTGATGAGGGGTGATAAAACATGGCAGTAAAAAGGCAGCTTTCATTCTGTGCCATTGTTACCAGTGAAACGAGCCTTGTGACTGATGGGACCTTGTACTGCAGAGAACAGTCATTTGAGGTCGACTTAACAGATCTTATCAGCTGCTATGGTATGTTCCAGTCACCCTTTAGAGTATTGATCTGAAAGACCTGGGGCTGTGATGAGGCTGTGATGGGGCTGTGATGGGGCTGATGGGGCTGTGATGGGGCTATGATGAGGCTGTGATGAGGCTATGTTGAGGCTGTGATGAGGCTATGATGAGGCTGTGATGAGGCTATGATGAGGCTGTGATGGGGCTATGATGAGGCTGTGATGGGACTGTGATGGGGCTGATGAGGCTGTGATGAGGCTGTCATGAGGCTGTCATGAGGCTATGATGAGGCTGTGATGGGGCTGATGGGGCTGTGATGAGGCTGTGATGAGGCTGTGATGGGGCTGTGATGGGGCTGCGATGAGGCTGTGATGAGGTTGTGTCAAGGCTGTGATGAGGCTGTAATGAGGCTGTGTCAAGGCTGTGATGAGGCTGTGATGGGGCTGTGATGAGGCTGTGATGAGGTTGTGTCGAGGCTGTGATGAGGCTGTAATGATGCTGTGTCAAGGCTGTGATGAGGCTGTGATGGGGCTGTGATGAGGCTTTGATGGGGCTGTGATGAGGCTGTAATGAGGCTGTGTCGAGGCTGTAATGAGGCTGTGTCGAGGCTGTTATGAGGCTGTGATAAAAGGCAGTGACACCTTGTTATGGAACAAAGATGGCAGTTTCCAGACACTGGTTCTTTATGGTGTTTACGGTGTACAGAATAACAGAACTATGTGTTGGGATGCAGGCAGTTAGGCATCAATAAAAAGGGAGACTGATTAAGGAGTCTGGAGCTCCTGCTAGTGTGACTGAACCCCCTTGTAAACATGGGTAGAGTATCAGAAGATCCCTTCGAAGTAGAGCCCATTCTAAAGAGCAAACCTGCCGTGGTCCAGGATTGGAAATGGGATGGTTGTCCTTGCTGGCAGAGAGCATCTGGACTGAGCACAGCCTGTTCAGACCCAATCCAAACACTCATTTAATCTGTCAAAACTCTGCTCTCAGCACAGCGCCTGTATGGGGATAAGCATATGTCTGTGTGTGTATCTGTGTGTGTGAGTGTGTATGTGTTTGTGAGAGTGTGTGTATGAGTGTGTTTGGTTTAAGTAATTTATTGAGGCAGTAGGTTTATACGGACACACTGCATCTCCTCTCTGGGAGTTTATGGATTTGCATTCCTGAACGCACCAAGGGGGCTTCTGCTTGCTGTCTCCAACACACACACACACACTTACCAGATACAAGGCACACTACACAGAACACACACAAACATACACACACAAGAGAGCAGAGATATGCAGTGTTTCAAAAGTATAGAAACTGTTTCTCTGTCTGTCTTTCTCTGTCTCTGTCTCTCTTTCTCGGTCTCTCTCTCTGTCTCTCTCTCTGTCTCTCTCTCTGTCTCTCTCTCTCTTGTGTCTATGTACTTCTCTCTCTCTGTCTGTCATTCTCTCTGTCTCTCTCACTCTTGTGTCTGTCATTCTCTCTCTGTCTCTCTATGTGTGTCTGTCTTTCTCTGTCTCTCTCACTCTTGTGTCTGTCATTCTTTCTCTCTGTCTCTCTCTCTCTGTGTCTCTCTGTCTCTCTCACTCTCTCCTTTCCTACCTCACCCCCTCCCCTCCTCCTCTTTCTCTGAGTGATATATGAGGTGTGGGCCTGTGGTCAAACCTGTTTGCATAGTGGAGACTCACAGACGAGGCGGCCAGTGTGAATTAAACATGACACCACAGGTCTGACCATGCTGGCTATCTGAACCTGCATTGTGCTGCACTGCAGCTCAGTGACAGGTACAGGCACAGGTACACACACACACACACACACACACACACACACACACACACACACACACACACACACACACACACACACACACACACACACCAACGCACACACGCGCACACTCTCACACACAGACACACACACACACACACACACACACATACATACATATACATGCACACACAAACACATACACACACACACACACACACACTATCATACACACACAAACACCCAAACACATACACATGCACTTGCACACACACACACACACACACACACACACACACACACACACACACACACACTCACATGCTGCTTACACACACAAACAAATTCATATGTGTAAAGACATGCAAATCAAGTATCCCAGCGCTGGACAATGCACACAGTCTAAACACCCCTACCTCCTCCAACACCGGGGTGTGTGTGTGTTGTGTGTGTTGTGTGTGAGTGTGTGAGTGTGTGTGTGTTTGCTCAGTTCATTATTCCCTGGTGTGTGCTGACATTAGGGGGGTTTTGCCAGACTGACTCCATCATTCTGCCAGTAATAGACACACCTCACAGCACACTCTCACCACCGCACACACACACACTCTCTTACCACTGCACACACACACACACACACACACACACACACACACACTCTTACCATTGCACACACACACACACTCTTACACACTCTTGAATACACAGTTTGCAGCACACACACTTTCAGTCTCAAAGACCTGTACCTCTGGACACAGAGCGGAAGACCGAGGAAACAAGAAAAGAAAACCAATCAGGTAACTAATAATGCCTGTCTGTCTGCCTGCCTGTCTGACTGACTGTATGCCTGTCTGACTGACTGTATGCCTGTATACCTATCTGACTGACTGTCTGCCTGTCTGACTGTGTCTGTCTGCCTGTCTCCATATTGTCCTGCAGTATTTTTTCAGTTATTATCACTGTATCTGTCTCTTACACACACACACAGACGCACTGACGCACACCTCATACCTAAATGATGAACTTGTCTACCTGACATTGGTAGCATCCAGTGAGATTGACGGGTCATTTCCAAACACAGACAGTACTGCTGAGCTGTGTCTGCCTACTACAGCATACTGATCATTATGATTGACCTTCCCTCTGTTTTTCCCAACACATCCATCCACTGAATGGAGTCCTCTGGCCTGCAGCAATGTGCTTAATCACCTAGTCATCGTGAATCAGTGCCCCCTTCTTCCACACGCACGTAAGCACACACACACACACACTGTAAAGGTGACAAATGAACAGCCAATGTCAGAAGCACAGACAGATTATACACCCTATCTTGCAAGAATTCATGTCTCTTATACACACACAAGCACACACTGTCTCTCTTACACACACACAAGCACACACTGTCTCTCTTAAACACACACAAGCACACGCTGTCTCTCTTACACACACACAAGCACATACTGTCTCTCTAATACACACACAAGCACACACTCTCACTTGCACACCTGCAAGCACACACACACACATACTGTCTCTCACACACACAGATGTGCTCGACCATCCTAGTCATGGCAGACAATTCACTCCCATTCAGAACTACACAATCCCTAACCCCTAAACCTAACCTGTAAATCCAACCGCAGCAGAATGAGACTCCTCGCTCCGCTTCACACACCTGCGCGCATGCACACACACACACACATCAACTTTATCTTTTGCCTTTATCTGTCCCTGGAGGGCCATTGTGTTTTCGCAGAAAGCCCCACTGTCTCTCTCTCACACACACACACACACACACACACACACACCAACACACCCAATCTCTCACACGACCACAACCTGTATTGTGGAGACCAGACTCACCCTCTCCTCCTCCTCCCGGAGGTCGGGCATGGTACTGATGCACAGGCTGATGACGGTGACGGCCACCATGACCACAGACAGACAGGCGAAGATCTTCCCTGGAAGGCCAGACTGGGGGTTCTCCACCATGTCCCTCAGAGCATTCATGAACTTGCGGTACTTGGTCTCCACCACCTGGGGGCGCTGCAGAGCGTTCCTCTGCCGTCGCTCCTCCTCCCTCCTCTCGTGCTCCTGCACCTCCTCGATGCGCGTGTACATCCTCCGCTTGCAGCAGCGCTCCATGTAGGTCATCTCCACGCCCCAGTAGGTCAGCTCGTCGTGGAGCGACAGCACGCACATCTCCCGGAGGAGGCGGAGCTTCCCGGCCGCCAGGAAGTTGAGGATGATCCGGAAGGCCGACGGGCTGCGGTCGAAGAAGTACTCGCGGCGGGCCTCGTCGTAGTCGTCGCAGACGCGGGCGATGTCCTCGGGGCTGGAGCAGGAGCGCAGGCGGCCCAGCCGGGTCAGGGGGAACTCCTCCAGGGTGCTCCAGGGGAACGTGTAGCGGTTTCCCCCCACGTTGATCACAGCCAGCAGGTGGTGGTCCACCGCTCCCAGCTCCCCCTGGCCCCGGATGAACTGGACCCTCTTGTAGTACACACCCTGCACATGCGGAGATACAGTTAACGCTTCGATGAACTCCTCCGATTGGATGGTTTTGCTGGATTTAACGAGCTCTTAATGTTTACTCTCCGTTTACGTGTTCGTTAACTCGCTCAGCAAACGAAAAAAAAAAAAACAATACCATAGGAGGAGGTTGTGTGAAAACTATGGTACCAATATGTGTTTGAATGTTCTATTTTTTTTCAAATCCGAATCTGTATTAGGGATCCCATTGGTCCCTATTGTCCCTCACCTTGATCGTCTCTGTCTCAGGTATCTCAGTGAAGATGCGATCCAGGCTGCTGTCATCGCTGACGGACAGGTTGCTGAAGTCATGGTTGGCATTGCTGATGATGGGCATGGTGGCTTAAGGGGGGGGGGGCAGGTAAGACTGGCACGAGGAAACAGGCTGAGCAGGCCAGAAAGGCGAAGGTCTGGTTTCCTGGCCGGGGCTGGTTAGCAGGTTTGTTAAAACGCTGGCTGCTTCACAGGCTGGGTTGCCTGAAGTGCATGACTGTTTGCCCTGGCCTATCATACAGCAGGCTCTGAGAGAGAGAGATAGAGATAGAGATAGAGAGAGAGAGAGAGAGAGAGAGAGAGAGAGAGAGAGAGGGGGGGGGGGTTGGGTTTATAGAGAGAGAGGGGGGAGGACAGCATGAGAGGAGAGAGAGAGAGAGGTACGGTGAGACAAAGGGACATTAGCACACAAGCGCAGCGAGAGAGAGAGGAAGAGAGACATGGAAAAAAGGAGTGTGTGTGTGTGTGGGGGGGGGGGTGGATACAGTAGCGAGAATCTCAGCCAGACTGCAGTGGTACAAACTCCTCCCCCTCCTCTCCAGCTTCATGCGTCCGGCAGCAACAGATAGACACATGAAACGCTCCCCACAGGATGGTGCTGTGTGTGCCCCACATCTGGACTAACACTGAGGGGACGTTTGATTCGACAAACCTGGCACAGACTTTACACAATGCTGAGTAACCAATAATATGCAAATGAAAACCACACACTCACATACGTGTAGTTAAAAAACATTTGCCACAAGACAATGGATCCCAAATTGAAATGTGAAATTAATACGCTTTTTAAAATAAGATAAATACGATTTTTTATGTAATCTTTGTTATAAGAAAGGGTTAAACCAGGGTTGAAACGAACTAAAAAACAACTTGTGAGCGTTGAGAGAGAGGACTTCAGATGTGTTCTCAGGGTTGAGTATGGATATGGGCTGGAAGAACTCTTATCATGAGTTATGATAGTTGTGACAGCTTTTAAAACACTTCACATCACATCCATGTTGAACCCTCTCCCTCCCCGTGTCACGCACGCACTCACACCCGGACTCACACCAGACCAACTGTGACACACACACGGAAGGCTCGTGACATCAGGGCTGCGCGTGTTTGGAAATATGGAAATCTATGAACTTTGAGTCTTCTCTATCGCGATATCTCTAATATCATCGACACGTTCTCTACACGCCCAACTGAGTGACTCAAAGCTGAGTGTTCGCAGTAGCCTGTAGGCACCTAAGCTGCCGCAGTGTTCAGTCGCCTACTCCCGGAAAACGACAGCTTTCTGCCTACAGCCATAACATTGATCACAAAACCACGCATTTAAAATGCGCATAAATGTGTGCACAGAGTAGCTCAACAGTGCCAGAGGGGTGTCGTTATTACAGCTCTAAAACAGTGGACGCCTGTGATCTAAAGTTCTCGC
Source organism: Neosalanx taihuensis (assembly GCA_030340665.1). Taxonomy (NCBI): domain Eukaryota; kingdom Metazoa; phylum Chordata; class Actinopteri; order Osmeriformes; family Salangidae; genus Neosalanx; species Neosalanx taihuensis. The sequence goes on from CM059290.1 coordinate 4,157,981, forward strand.
AGTTTCTAATGAGCTGCGGATATCCACTTATTAAAGTTCGACTGGGCTCGAGCGGAGAGAATTCCATAAATCACGTTGTCAAGGTGTTTCATTTCGATCAGCAGGGGTAGGAGAGAGTGATCAACTATTTATTAATAGAATCCGGGGCTGGTAAGAGAGCTCCCTGCGGAGGAGAGGGCGGCTTCACCGAGTGGAAAGTTAATTGAATTGCAATGTCGAACTGTTTGCACTTTATTTTATACGTATTATCTTTTTATTATTCTTCATGTTTTTATTTAACTTTTAATGTATTTTTACTTTTGATGTAAATTGTTATTTCGATTTTTAAATGTTCTATATGTTTTTATTCTTTTAAATGTGAAGCACGTTGTATGAAATGTGCTATATAAATAAACTTGCCTTGAAGAAAGTGTTTTTTTTGTGACGCGCGGTTTGTTATCAAGAACAAGCTCGAGCCTCGCCTGCGCTTGACAGTCACGACACCCGGGCTCGAGACTTCAGACCAATTTAAGTTGTTTGCCGCGAGTCAATTACGAGCTGTTTAAATAATGAGACAACTTCACGTAGAGATGAGTCCATACTGTAGGCTTGTATTTCTTTCCTTCCGTCTTTTGCAAACACACGACTTGCACGGTATATTGCCTATTACAGCCCAATAGCAAAATTGCACTTGATTAAATAGAAGCAATGGGTAGTTTAGAGATGTTCTGCAATAACAGGGATTCGATATCTATTTCATCGTGAACGATAGACAGATACAAGCGTCTGCTACATGAAGCATTATTATATATGCATGTAACAATTTGTCTTTGCTATTAAAGCATCGCTGATCCTACTGCCGAGGTTCCACCATGCATGGATATTTAAATTCTGATTAAAACTGTTAGTGCCATTCTGAATAATAATATTCTGCATACTGTAAAAGTATCAACTAATTCGTGTGAAGCAACAACCCCGATTAAGAGGCTTTCGTTTTGTTTAAAGTTGACTTTCAGTCGCGATCGGGTCCTTTTTTAGTTGGATCTCGAAACTGCCCGTGGAAATAATATGGTCAGCAGAAAACTTGTCACGTACCATTCCGGTAGAGGAGGACAGCTCGATCAGCCCCACAGCAACTGTCTGCCCCTTTCTGCTTCACGATCATTCCAGATCCGCAAAACACGTCTCACCGAAGAACACCAGCTGCCACATCCTGCCTTTCCCGCTCAATTAGCTTTCAGAAACCTGCAAACGGGCGTGCACACAGTTTTCAGAATAGCGGGAAGAAAGGCAGCTGTGCTGGAGTGTCCCGTCCCAGCTTCGTACTGCAGGGAGGCAGAGAGGAGGCAGCGAGGATGCGCGCGGGTGAGGCGGGAGGCTGACGAAGCTCAAGTTTGAGGAGAAGAGCGCGTTTGAACGCTCGTGCGTTTAGTGGCCTCTCGTGGCTTTCACTGCAGTCCCACTTTAAAACCCGCCGGGATTAGAAGGTCCATTTCCAAACCCATGCACACGCAACACACACACGCACGCACAAACACACGCACACACACACCATGGGGGGGTCAGATGGCTCAACGGATTAAGGCGTTGACCTCGTGATCAGAAGGTTGTGAGATCGAGCCCCAAGTGTGTGCCAACATGACGTTGTTGGGCAAGGCACTTCACTCTACTTGCCTCAGGAAATGTCCCTGTACTTCGCTTCGTACACGTTGTAAGTCGCTTTGGATAAAAGCATCTGCAAAATGAAAAAATGTAAGTGTAATGTGTCCGAATGTTACATCACGTATTCAAGAGCCAGTCCGTAGAACCCCAAAATAGGTTGGGTTTTTCCTAAAGGACCTTAGACTAGTGACTGGATGAGCTGGGCTTTGGTAAACTATTGTCAGGCTGGTCACGTGATGCAGCCTGACCAACACTGGACACCAGAGCAGACCTTATGACTGACCACCAGCCTCCTCTGATATCCGCTATAGAGGCTGTGATAGGGGCCGCCTATGGATTTGATCCCTGCTACCTTCTTCCACGCAGAGGCAGATTATGGACGCCGAGGGGGGAATGGTTCTTATCTATGATGAAGTAGAACCACGCTGGTTTCTTATGATGAGACTATCATGGTCCGTCACCCTCATATATTGCCTTCATGTTTACTGTATTCAATTATTTATGGGGGTTGGGGGGGGGGTTGTTTATTTTCTTTACAAGGCTGACAATGCAAGCTAATATCAAGGTCAAGAAGAACTAGCTTTCATGGTCAAGAAACAACTTGCAAATGTGGATTTTCTGGTATTTCACCCCAGTCTTCCTCATCAGATCATTAAGATCTAAAGCATGTTCTTCCTCCCTGGTATTGGATACTTGAAGCAAAAGTGAACGCAGACAAACCTTCTCACACAAGCCACACAGCAATAAACAATATGGACTCACTTATCACACAAAGCAGAAGAACTATGAATCAGTCTTTCATCAGTGTCTGCTATACTGGCTATCTCCTCCAGCCTCCCTCTTCCAAGGGCGGTCTGACTCTAGAATCTTCTGCATGCACGGAGGGTGGCTGTTCCACAAATATTGCATGATGCACACCAATTGCAGCGCACCCAAAAACACATTGTCCTTGGAGAAGCTCATTTGGTTATTTTCTGCCCGGGGGGAAAAAACACTTTGTCAAGCCTTTGCGGTGGTGAGCGTGTGCTGGGGGTCGGAGGTCATCTGGGGGAGGGATGAAGTTCCAGAGTGGCTCTGACAGACAGATGCACAGTCTCATCTGATTGGTCTCCTGCAGACCAAGCAAAGCCCAGGATGGTGAGCATGCAACACAGCACTGATCACACACATCAGCTTCACATCAGCATTTCTGTGAGCGAGAAAGGGACGTGGGGAGGGAGAATGGGAGAGAGAGAAGGAGAGAGGGAGAGAGAGGAGAGGAGAGAAGGAGAGAGAGAGGGAGAGGGAGAGAAGGAAAGAGAGAGGGAGAGAGAAGGAGAGCGAGGGAGAGAAGGAGAGAGAGGGAGAGAAGGAGAGAGAGGAGAAAGGAGGAAAAGAGAGAGGAGAGAGGGAGAGAAGGAAAGAGAGAGGGAGAGAGAAGGAGAGCGAGGGAGAGAAGGAGAGAGGGAGAGAAGGAGAGAGAGAGAGAGGAGAAAGGAAAAGAGGAGAGAGGGAGAGAAGGAGAGAGAGAGGGAAAGAGAAGGACAGAGGAAAGGAGAGAGAAGGATAGAGGGAGAGAGGAAGGCAGAGAGAGAGGGAAAACGCCTCAGGTCGCCTCAGTGAAGCCCGGTCAAACATAAGCTGGTAACAATAAATAGATGCTGTTCCATTCCATCCATGTCTATTTCATTTTGTCTAACAATACTGGCACGGGTAAACATCCACACACACTGAGATGGCCCTGCACAGCAGTATATACAGTACAGTAGAGAGCACTATCGTTACAGCTGCTACTACACAACCCTGTTGCTCAGAACAAGACAAAACGTTTCACAAACACAGCAAAGTAGAGAGAGCGGTAATGTTATTAAATCTCTGTGCTCTCTCAGCCATGCCCCATGGCTGTCCTCATTAGTTATTGCAGAGTCCAGGGTGACGCTTTGTCTATACTTGTCGAACACAGAACCCTACCGGAGGACTGGTTCTAATAGAGAACCTCACCGTCAGGGATTAGGTGTTAATCCTTGTCAGCGATGGCGGGGGGTGGGGGGCAGTGAGGGGCCTGAAGAGTAATGCGACGCTGTCTCCCGGTGAGTGCAGTCATCTCTGAAACCCCACCAGGGACAGCCGGTAAGACCCCCTCTTTTGGAGGTTTCACTCTCTTTGCTCTTTTCCCTCGCTCGCTCTTTTCCCTCGCTCGCTCATTTCCCTCGCTCGCTCTTCCTCTCTCCTGCCCCTCTCCTGCCTCTCTCCTGCCTCATTTCTGCCTCTCTCCTGCCTCTCTCTTGCCTCTTTAATGCCTCTCTCCTGCCTCTCGCCTCTCTCCTGCCTCTCTCCTCCCTCTCTCCTGCCTCTCTCCTGCCTCTCTCCTCCCTCTCTCCTGCCTCTCTCCTGCCTCTCTCCTGGCTCTCTCCTCCCTCTCTCCTGCCTCTCTCCTGCCTCTCTCCTCCCTCTCTCCTGGCTCTCTCCTCCCTCTCTCCTGCCTCTCTCTTGCCTCTTTAATGCCTCTCTCCTGCCTCTCGCCTCTCTCCTGCCTCTCTTTTGCCTCTCTCCTGCCTCTCTCCTGCCTCTCTCTGCTTGACCGACACGGCTGGATCCGTTTGCAGGACTTGATCAGGCTAACTGATGTGTGAGCAAACCAATTTGCACTGCCGCTGTTTGTTAGTAGCTGACATGACATTCCGATTACACACACACATACAGACACACACACAGACACACACACACACACACACACACACAGACACACACAGACACACACACACACACACTAATCGTGTGATCAGATGGCCCACACGTACAATACCCATCACACACCATGGTCCGACTGAGTCAGCATGCGTGTGTAACCTGCAGCGCTGGTCGACTAAACTGGAATATCATCCAGATGACTGGTGGGATCTGCTGCAGATGGTAGTCTGGTTACCAGGGAGACCGGAGTGACAGGGTGACCAGCAGACCATGGTAGTTTATCACCTTCATTACTTCCACGATGACACAGTTGGTTCAGGACGTTGATTCAGCGCCAGCAGCACCATCACAGTCAAGGACCTTCATTAAGCCTGAGATGAAAGCGTTTTCAAAGCGGCTGTTTATTGAGATTTAATCTTTATTTGTCTGCTTCTCATGACGGTTCCATCTCGCTGGTTCCGCCTGTCTGTGATTTACAGAGAATGTCCCCCCCCCACCCCCCAGTGTGGATGATGCCTGCATCGCCATCACTGATATCGGTCATCAGTGTCCCGGGCTGTGAGATTCCTCCACACCCCCCCCAAGCTGGATGTTTCATAGTAATTTCCCATTCTCACTAGGACAGAGTATGAGAGGGTCTCTCTACCTTCACCCAGACCAGCAGAACCGCTGACCCCCCCCCCCCACCCCCCCCCCCCCCCCCAAAGCAGGCTGGATGAGACTGTCAGCGTTGAAGTCCCGCCTGGAATAACCTAATGGTCCCATTTACGAAACTTCTTCAAAGTAACCATCTCACCAAGCCCTGGACTCGGATGGAGACCCATTCAGACTGCACTGTTTGGGATCTAATCCTGCTTAATGGGCAGGTCTGACCTCCAGGAGGGTAAATATGGATATGAAAGGCTGGTTAAACCTGTCAACAAGACCCCTGGCACCACCTCGATCCTGTAAAGCATTAAGAGATTAGTACAGCAGGCTTGAGTCTCTGTTGAGGAGACACTGTGAGGGTGTTTTATGATGCTGCTGGTCTGTGTGTGTGTGTTTCTGTGTGTGTGTTTCTGTGTGTGTGTTTCTGTGTGTGTTGAGGGGCCAATTAGTAAGCCTTCACCAAGGAGGTCCACAGATGTGCTACATAAAAACATATATCTTCACTATCAATCTGAAGTTGTCAGATGCTTCATAAGCATCATGATGAAGATGTTCAGTCTTCATGGTATACTTGTGGTTATGCTTGAGGTGAATGTGAATGTGATAAAATGAACATGAATTAATTAATTAATGAACGTGAATGAATGAACAAATGCTTGCTGGTATCCAGACCCTGGGAGAAGATTCTGGGTCACAGCAATGCTTCTGGGAACGTTTCATTGGATCCTGGAGCTTGATGTCATATCCTGTAATCAGGCACACGCACACATGCTCTTGACATTGGCATGTTTGACATGTGTGTGTGTGTGTGAGTACGTGTGTGTGAGTGCGTGTCGTACATGACCCGATAAGGATGCAATCCTGTACTCCAAACTTTAAATGACCTCTTGATGCGTGACAGGAATGTGTGTATGACCTTTTCATATTTTCATATCACTAAGATAATGAGGTCGTAACCTATGGTGATTTACAGCTCTATTTAATATCCATTACAGTATCATCTTCTGGGAGTGTCTGCCAAGGGCACAGAGGTATCCATCATGGTTTGCAGGTGTGTGTGTGCGTGTGTGTGTGTTGTTCTCTTTGTTAATCAGAGCGTCCCCCGAAAGCATGATAACGTGTAACAACCCTGTCGAAGGCGGTCGTTTCTCACCTTATTTCCTGACCTGAGGGGAGAGAGGGAGGGAGGGACAGGGGGAGGGACGGAGGGAGAGAGGGAGGAGAGAAAGGGGGAGAAAGAGGTGGAGAGGGGAAGGGAAAGAGAGGGAGAGAAAGAGGGAGAGAGAGAGAGAGAGGGAGATAGAGAGAGGGAGAGAGAGGGAGGGAGGGACGGAGGGAGAGAGGAGGGAGAGGGGGGGAAGAGAGAAAGGGGCGAAAGAGGTGGAGAGGGGAAGGGAAAGAGAGGGAGAGAAAGAGAGAGAGGGAGAGAGAGAGAGGGAGAGAGAGAGAGAGAGAGGGAGAGCCGGAGAGAGGGGCAGCTGGACTTGAGAGATAAAGGACAGGGGGAGTGGGGGAGGATAATGGATGCTATAGCTGTGACAAAATAGAAAGAGACATATGGAAAGAGAGAGGAAGAGACAGAGAGCCCCCCGCGCTCTACAGGGACCCTGCGGACGCTCGAGGCTACATCATAGCACTCTGCCCTCTCTTTTCTCCAATCAGTCATTGATTCTAATTCAGAGTTCAACAAACTGGCCAGAGAGTGGAGAACCTCCACAGGGGAATTAGTCGCATTCAATAAATCAGTCAATCCGAACCTGAGCTCAAAATACTTAGGAGAGAATTGGTTATTGTCCTCTGAGGGGGTGGGGAGGGGTAGGGCTGAAGGCTGATTGCACCGCCTGGTTTGAGTGGCTGACTCTGGGGACAGCAGGCTGGCAGCATACCTGGGGATGTTGTGTTCCTTCATGAATGGGATTAGACAGAGATCTGATCGGCCTATCAGCCTCTGGGCGGATTAGCTTCCTGTTGGAGCGCTGCCAGCCATGAGGAAACCTGGCCCACCTCACACACTCACACACACACACTCACACACACACTCACACACATATATACACGCACACACACGCACTCAAACCCACACGAAGATGACAGCAAATATTCTGCTGAGTCTCCAAAGAGCATTTGAACAAAATTAGAGAGGCTGGACCATCGGACCTCATACATAATCCACACACACCTCTCCTGGCTCTGAATATTTTACATTCACTCATACACACACACACACACACGCATGCACACACACACACACACACACACACACACACACACACACACACACACACCATTGCGGATTCTGAATATTTCATCCTCCTCCTAATAAAGACAGTGTTAGCATCCACTAAAGAGTCCACTGCATCGGCCATGTGTGATGACGATCTTCATCACCCCTCCTCTTCCTCGCTCCTGGCTCCCTCTACATTTAGGATGCGAGGTAGAGGAGGACGATGATGACTGGAGGAGCAGGAGGAGCTCAAGCCACCTCGGAGAGGAAAGACCTGATGATGGAAAGGAGGATCTTTAATAACCCTGGGTTTTAAAAATGTTTTATTTAATGTTTAATGAATATAGAATGTTGTGTCTTTCTAAACTTTTAACTCTTCTTCACCATACTCACATTTAACCTGTAAGCAAAACTCATATGCTTGTCTTGGGGTTGACTTTTAAGAATTGTATTCATGGTTCGATATTATAAGGTAAAAGTTTTACACAAGGAGTAACTATGGCACTTTTCAAAGCACTCAACATATTATTCACGAAGATTAAACTTCACTTTTCAAAACAATTCTAAGAGGTGAAAATTCCTCATAGTGCTTGTAAAGTTGTCTTTGTCTTTTCAAAACAATTCTAGAGGTGAAAATTCCTCATAGTGCTTGTAAAGTTGTCTTATCTTGCAGTGTCGACTGGTTATAAGATAACTGACATCTAGACGTAACGATGACATACACTATATTACCAAAAGTATTTGGTCACCATCCATCTGATCATTTGGATGGGTGACCAAATACTTTTGGTAATATAGTGTACTTAGCGTCCTAACAGCGAGGCCCTGTCTGCACAGTCTCACACAGTTAGAGGGAACATTCCGGAACCCGCTGAAGGAAATCATTGAGATAACCATCGAAAGATAAAGCAGCTCCAGCGACGGAGGCTGAAGAACGTTCTAGCAACACTACTGGAATGTTCTAGCAACACTACTGGAACGTTCTGGCAACACTACTGGAACGTTCTAGCAACACTACTGGAACGTTCTGGCAATCACTACTGGAACGTTCTAGCAACACTACTGGAACGTTCTGGCAACACTACGGCGGCGTGATGAATGTCCCGTGTGTCTCAGTGTCTTGTTCTCGTGATGGTACGCTTCATCACGGTGGAGAGGTGAAGGTCATCTCAACAAAGGAACGCTACCAAACCGAACAAGAGGACAAGAAGACAACAGGACAGAAAGGTCAACAACACAACGAGGAGAGCGGGAGCTGGAAGCAGACAAGAGAACAGCAGCAGCAGCAGCATCGTACATCCTGGAGCTGAGGGTCTGTCTGACAGATGGAGCACCACAGCACCCTGGGTAAACACTTCTGAATATAGCTGAAAGGAGGTAATACAACCTTCTACACCTCTAGGTTCTCACACACACACACACACACACACACACACACACACACACACACACACACACACACACACGCAGTCATATTCAAAGACTGGCACACACTCGTACGATCCCGTTCGCGCAATTAAACACACGCACTTAGACACTGCTAGACGCACAGCTATACTCATTCGCACCCACAGAAACAGACACCTACCCCACCTCCAAAATCCATCCAATCAGAGGCCTCGACTGGCAGCCATCTTGAAAGGTGGTAAAATAGAACAGCTTGGAGTGTATGATTGTGGGCAGTGGAGCAACCACACTTAATGAAGCAGGGGGGGCACTGTGTAATAAACCTGGTGTGTTACACACACACACCTCACACACACACACACACACACACACACACACACTAAATGACCCATGGAAAACGACCAACCTATTCTGGATAGGTCCATGTCACAATGTTCCCTCTGTATGAGGTGGCCAACCATCTTTGAGTCATTATGGCAGAGGAGGCCATTTGGCACCATAGAAAAGTACTGTCCACAAAGTGTGTTAATCTTTTATCGAACCTTGTCACATTGCCAGTGTGCCTTCAGAGAGTTGGTGACTAGAACTGTCTTTTACAGTTCTTCTACCATTGCTAAAACACTAAAACCCATTCCTCTGAATCGAAGTTTCAGTGACCTAAACACATTTGTCGGATCAGACACTCTTTTGGCAAAACTCTGAGCACATCTCATACTCTATAGTCTTGAGCTAGCAATCAGAAGGTACCCTGGTTCGAACCCTGGCTATGCTATGATGTTGTGTCCTCAGGAAAGGCACTTCACCCTTCTAGCCTCAGGAGAAAGGTCCCTGTACTTGCTGTAAGTGGCTCTGGATAAGACCATCTGCTAAATGTATGTGTAAAATGGTTCACACTTGTTTCTAATGGTGGTTTGGGACAATGTCAGCATTCACTGTGGTGTGTGTGTACGAGAACAGTTCAACATCAACCAGAAATGTTACTGTGAATGTTTCCCTTCCACCATACAACACTTAACCTGCGACTAGCTGGCCCCAGTCCAGGGTGTACCCTGCCAAAGGCCGGAATTAGCGGTGGGAAATGAACGAATACAACGCTTTTCTCAACCCAGTTGAATATGTGTTCTCTGTGTGGTCGTAGGTCTATGACTGAGGAACATGTTCAGTTAGCAGGGTAGATTTCCCACAGTAATGAAATTGACTTGTGGTGACAAAGTTTTTTCAAGGCTGGATCCAGAACACCAGAAGAGATTTTAATCCTTTGCTTTGTTCTCGTTCGACAGTAAATTATGAGGGTCATTAATATTATATTTACAGTACTTTTACAGCCTTTTTTGTATACAAGCAGCGTCACAGAAGGCTTCGCATACAGAACACCCATAGATCTGCCCCTCAGCCAACCTCAACCTTCAAGTAACGTGAAGCAAGAGTGTGATAAACAGAGAGAGTGAGAGAGAGAGCGAGAGTGTGTGAGAGAGAGCGAGAGAGAGCAAGAGTGTGAGAGACAGAGAGCAAGAGTTTGAGAGAGAGCGAGAGACAGCGATAGAGAGCGCAAGCGTGTGAGAGAGAGGGAGAGAGACAGAGAGAGCGAGAGTGAGAGACAAGGAGGGACAGAGAGTGAGAGAGAGAGGTTGACTCGGTTCAGATATACTGCTGTGTACTTTGGCTGGCCTTGCTCAGCAGTAGAGTGGCACAGATGATGCCCATGGCTGAAATCAATTTCCAATTTCTGCGTGAGCGCTTACAAACACACAACTACCCAAACACACACATGCTTGCAGTGCACATACACACACACACCCACCCACACACACACACACACACACACACACCTACACACACACACACACACACACACACACACCTACACACACACACACACACACACACACACACACACAGACTCAAGGACACAAATCCCCTTGCCCCCAACACACAAACACGCTGGGACACATGTTTATTCCCGGCGCATGTCTATATTTCATGTTAAAAACACAGTGAGGTGTGGAGAGAGCCAACCATCAGTCAAGCTGCCAATATAAGCAGCTGTTGAAGGAGCCGTTAGAGGTGATGGAACAGGAGCCTGTGACTTATGACCCACACACACACGCGCACACACACACACACACACCCACTCCTTCCCTCTACCTGCTGTCCACCGCTCCCATCTAACAGTCCATGAAGACAAGAGCAAAAGAATAAATGAATGAGAACGAAACACACACATCTAGTATCGTCCACCTTATAAAATCTAAATATGCTGGGACATGTTAAGCACTTGTGATGTGTTCATTCAGAGTCAAGAGAGCCAACTCTCACGCGTTTGATTGGTTCCACAGCGCGTGGGACCAATCAAACGCGTGCATCTCACAGCCGATGCTTGAGAGTTGGCGGCGCTGCAGTGTGTTCCACGTCACAGCGGACGGCCCCAGCCCCGTCCATCCTCCCCCCCCCCAGGCCTGGTGGAGGTCAGCTGGGCAGTCCCTTGCGTTGGCACTGGGCTGTCCGTGATGTCCGCTGGCATGGAAACAGGCGGCGGGTTCAGCCCAACTTGGCCCGCGGCTCTTGTCCGTAGTAAACGACCTGGAGGAGGATGGACACGTCCATCAGGATCTGGACGGCCCCACACACGCTGAACTGGACCGGGCTCTCGTTCACCACGAAGTAGGTGGTCTTGAAGACGTCCCCTGCGGTCCACAGGACCACCATGTTCACACTGGAGAGGAAAGGGTGGGGTGGGGGGGCAGGGGGGGGGATATAAATAGCCAAAAAGAATTTGACAGACCGCACTCCAGTAAACTGAGGCAATAATTGAATCCCTTCACTCTCGTCTCTCCTTTCATTCTTTCCTCCCTCTACGTTCCTCCCCTCCTTTCATCCTGACCTCTCCTCTCCCCCTCCCTTCCTCTCATCCTCCCTCTTTTTGCCCTTCCCACCTCTCACCTCTCTCCTTTTCTGCATTCTTTTCCTAAAGCTCTTCATGCAGACTGGGTTTATGTGTGTTATCTAAGTAGAGGGGGGGGGGGGTCGAAGTGAGAGAGGGAGGGAGGGAGAGAGAGGGGGAAAGAGAGGAGAAGAGGGATAGATGGAGAGAGTGAGGGAGGGAAAGAGAGGAGGAGAGGGAGAGATGGAGAGAGTGAGGGAGGGAAGAGAGGAGGAGAGGGAGAGATGGAGAGAGTGAGGGAGGGGAAGAGAGGAGGAGAGAGAGATGGAGAGAGAGGAGAGAGATAAAGTGGAGGGAGAGAGAATGAGAGGGACAGAGAAGGGGAGAGATAGAGGGAGGGAGGGGATGAGAGAGACCTAGAGAGAGAGGTAACGTAAGGTCACTGATGATGAGTTCCGGGAATAAAGCTGTCTTCAAGCGAGCAGGGAGGAGGAGGAGGGGGGGGAGAGGGAGGAGGAGGAGGGGAGTGGGAGGAGAAGGGTCTGTTCTGGCCTCTCCTTCAGCTCTCCTTGCACCCCTGAAGCCCCCCTCCCCTCCCTGAAGCCCCCACGCTGGAGCGATCCTCTGTCCTGAAGAACAGAGAAGAGCCCCTCCACAGAGCCCCCCTGGGGGGCGGGGCCTGATTAGGACAGACAGGGGACCCGCTACGCTCTCCATCTCCCCCCTCCCTCTCTATGAAACACTCCTCTCTCCCACTCCTCTCTTCAACCCTCCTCTCTGATGGAGCTCTCTAAGGTGGGTTCCTTCTCCGACGGCAGGCCCCATCCTCCCCTCTCCTCTCAGACGTCCTCCGCCTCTGACGATGTCTGTGCCCCGGAGACGGCCGGCATCATTAGCCATGGATGAATCATTAACAAGCCTCATTAGGGGAGGGGGTGGGGGGGGGGGTGTGGGTGGGGGGTGGGGGGGGGGGTAGACTGATCAGCAAAGAACACCGTGGTGACAAATCACCACTTAGAGGCCGTTCATCTTCCGCTTGCGCGCACAGTAAGTACGTATGTAAACACACACGCGGGCGCTGTACACAGTCACGTACAAATACACACGGACACACACGGCAACATATAGTGCTGGATCATTCTGCACTGTTGGCAACAGGCAGACCTGCAAAGATGTAGGCAAACACAGCATACAGACATAACCACACACACACACGCACACACAGTCGTTTTCAGACAACTGTCCTGCACTTTCTAACATCCTCTCTGTCTGTCACTCACAAACACACAAACACACACACACACATACAAACTCACACACAAACACACACTCACACACACACTTAGACAGTCCTGTCACTCGTCGTGGATCGACAGGAGATGAAAGAAATACTAAGTAAACAGTTGAACCAGGACAGGCAGCCTCTGCTGGGAGGACCAGTCATTACAGTATTGATCTGGACTTCTGGCCACCTCCTGCCTGCCATCTCTCTTTTTCTCTCTCCCTCTCTCTAGTTCTCTCTTTCCACCGCTCTCAATTCATCTCTATCTCTTCCTCCCTCTGCGCCTCTCTTGGGCCGCCTCTTCATCTTTCTTTCATTCTTCCTTTCTCCCCCTTTTTCATCTCTCTCTCTCTCTCTCTCTCTCTCTCTCTCTCTCTCTCTCTCTCTCCCCATCGCTCTTTTTCTTTCTCTGTTCATCTCACTCTCTGTCTCTCCATCTGTTTTTCTCTTTCTGTCCATCTCTCTCCATCTCTCTGTCTCCCTCCCTCTCTGGTTCCATCTGAAGTGCTCTACTCGGAGCCTAGCTCGTCCTGTATTGATCCTCCTAACTTGACACCTTCATCAGGACTAAGTGGAGAGGATGGCGGGACGGAGGGATGAAGAGAGAGTGATGAGATTTCTCATTAGACACCTAGGCCTAATCCTCTTCATCAGCAAAACTGTGTATTCACGACACGTGCACACACACACACACACACACACACACACACACACACACACACACACACTGCAGATTTCCACACATATGACCGCACACACACTGCAGATTTCCACACACACACACACACACGTCACCAGAGACAGAGTAGGGCGCTGGCTTAGAATGAGCGTGAATGGAAAGATGCTGGGATCAATAAGTGGAGATGGAAATGGACGTATAAAGATGGAGAGAGGGATGAGGGAGTGATGTGAGAGTAGTTACGGGAGTTGATACAGAGCAAGAGCAGGAGAGAGGGGGGGGGAGAGAGAGAGAAGTAGTGAGAGAGAGAGTGAGAGAAAGTAGGAAAGGCTTATTTTGCACACTGAATGAAACATGCATGTGACTGACTGACAGAAAATACAAATGATCTTTCCCAAGTGAAGGGAAGGAAGGAAGGGGGAGTCCAGGGAGAGGTGCTGTTTCAGAACCTTCCTCTCCTTTTCTTTCTTCTCTCACCCCTCTTCTCTCTGCGCCTCCTCTCCCCCCTACGCCTCCTCTCCTCTCTCCCCTACAGCCCTCTCCTCTCCCTCCTGCGCCTCCTCTCCCCTCTCTCCTACAGCCCTCTCTTCTCCCCCCTCTCCACCTGATAAGAGTCATTCGGAGGCTTTTCCAGCTCAGCAGTGCAGCGTTTTCCTGCTTCTCTTCCTCAATCTCGGGCCCCATTGCGATCAATTACTCTTCAGCAGTTCACCTTTCCCTTCCATTTCTCTCCTCCCCCTCATTCTCCTTCCCTCTCCTCCCCCCCCATTCTCCTTCCCCTCTCTCTCCTTCCCTCTCTCTCCTTCCCCTCTCTCTCATTCCCTCTCTACTCCCCTCATTCTCTGTCCCTCCCTCTCTCTCCTTCCCCTCTCTCCCTCTTTCACTCTCAAACCCAAGTGTCCGTATTGTATTCAACCTCTCAAACACTCACTCTACTCACTACTAGTCTTTCCAACAGTTTAACACACATGCGCACACACACACACAAATGTGTACATTTAAGTCTTTCTTATATTCCCAAGGGTATATGCTGTTACTCCTGAGCCTTTTCAATGCACACACACAAACACAGACAGACACACACACAC
>CM059290.1:4177500-4180000 GCA_030340665.1 Neosalanx taihuensis
GGCTCACACAAATACAACTAATGGACTTCCCCTCCGCATCCAGCACCCCTTCCTCACGCCCTCGCTCTCTCTCTCACTCCTTCACTCTCTCCCTCCCTCTCTCTCTCTCTCTTGTCTCTGTTTCTCCTGGTGTCGGCCGCCCTGCCGTGTGTTTTTGGGAGGAAGCGCAGGTCTTTTTTTCTGTTTTCTCTTTTATTTCCTCGTCGATTAACCACTTCTAGGACTAAAACACTGACCAACGACCTTGAAACAGTCAGTCAATTAAATCTCTAGTAGTGTGTGTGTGTGTGTGTGTGTGTGTGTGTGTTTGGCCTTGGGCAAAATGAGTGTCAATCACTTCTTCTTTCTGCTTTTCGAGGAAAATGAAACCTAACTGGTTACTTCGCACAGTGAGAAGCAAACAAGAGAGAGGTGGACAGACAGACCCCACCACAGTCAGGATTTTACCCATCAGCCACAGTATGCAAAACACCAATTACCCTCTGCCCCAAATACACACACAGATCTATAGTGCATCTACAGATCCTGTGTATGTGGTTGGTTGGGTGTGAAATGATAAAGCAGAACCCCTCTTTCATTCAAAAGGGCATCTGAACACTGAGGATGGAAAAGCATTGGTTCCAAACCACTGGGCTTCTTATAATCAGCCACAGCAGCGTCCCTGGTGTCCAGTCCTGGCTACTGCAGTGTGTGTCTGTGTGCGTGGGTGTGTGTGTGAGTGTGTGGGTGTGCGTGTGTGTGCGTGGGTGTGTGTGTGACTGTGTGGGTGGGTGTGTTTGTGCGTGTGTGGGTGTGTGGGTGTGTGTGTGCATGTGTGGGTTCCGTAAGAGGAGGTTCCTGTCTTTTGAAAACACATGTTTTAATTAAAGCTGCACGGAGGTCCGACACAGTGTCTTTCTGTCCTTCTCCATCTCTTATGTTTTAAATTATACAGCAGTAGCAGAAAGTGGCCACTCATTACACAGTTTCTGACCTCTCATGCAAAGTATTGGTCTCCCTCCCTGCTCTCTCTCACACACCACACACACACACACACACAGTAACACACACACACAGTAACACACAGACACACACACACAGTGACACACACGCAGTGACACACACACAGTGACACACACACACGGTGATACACACAGTCACAAACACACACACACACACACACACAGTGACACACACACACAGTGACACACACACACACAGTGACACACACACACAGTGACACACACAGTGACACACACACAGTGTCACACACACACAGTGACACACACACACACACAGTGACACACACACACAGTGACACACACACACACAGTGTCACACACACACACACACCGACACACACACACATAGGTAAAGGTGGAGCCCTGAGCTCTGTGCAGGTCAGCATTGTCCCAAGGCTGTGGTAGGGAGGAAGAGATTCATTATACCGAGCAAATATGAGCAGCCCTGATTCAATTACAGCCCTAACACTAGTAAGAAGAGGGGAGAGGGGGGGGGGGGGGGGAAGGGGGGGGGGGAGAGGAGGGGAGGGAGAGGGAGCCTATCTGAAGATCGACAGAACTAACAAGTACCCCATCCTAAATAAAACACCACTCTACCAGCCCAAAGACCTATGCAGTTTAAACCAAATTGTGCTATTCAAAAGAGAAAGAAGCAGAATTATACTGTGGCAAACCCTGAAGCTTAAAACCCACGAGATTAGACAGTTAGTCTCTCCCTCTCTCTCTCTCTCTATCATTGTGATGCAACTTCCCAGCAACAGAGACAAACACACACATAGCTGAAACACACACACACACATATATATATATATATATATATATACACACACACACACACACACACACACACACACCCACACAGTCATCCCTACACAGCTACATGCAGTTCACTCCAATCAGGTCAGTGGACATTCTATCCAAATAATGACTTTTAATTAGTTTGAACTAAGCTCCATGTGGTCATTAGAGAAGGTCAGTGTGCTATGATGTAATCTGACCGTGTGGGTTTACATCCCGCCCTGCAGACCCAGAGCTGCCTGGCTGGGGGGGGGGGGGGGGGGGGGGGGGACTGCTTCACACTGCAGTTACTCCATTGTGTGACTGACACGCACACACCAGCCCTGCTTGTCTACCTTACAGGAGGATCTATTATTAACACCTATGTGTGTGTATTTGTGTGTGTCCAGGTATGTGTGCTTTTTTCCGCCTTGCTAAACTCATCCACACACTCTGGCCCTGCACAATGTGTGTGTGTGTGTCTGTGTGTGTGTGACTTCAAATATCAGGCAAATACAAACCATTTTGGTCCAACTTGACTATGGGTCTACTTCCATGTAACCTACACAACTCACTGAGACTCGGTAGGTATCATGATCAGTTTGTTATTTTTTTTATTTAACTTTTTCTGACAGCTAGCTGACCATGTGACCACTATACTATGCTAAATGAGATTAGATTAGATTCAACTTTATTGTCATTACACAGGTACAAGTCCAGGG
>CM059290.1:4185000-4187500 GCA_030340665.1 Neosalanx taihuensis
CTTCCCCAGCCCCTGCTCTCCAGTATCCAGCCCTGGCCCCAGCCCCAGCTCTCCAGTATCCAGCCCCGGCCCCTTCCCCAGCCCCTGCTCTCCGGTATCCAGCCCCGGCCTCTTCCCCAGCCCCTGCTCTCCAGTATCCAGCCCCAGCCCCTTCCCCAGCCCCTGCTCTCCAGTATCCAGCCCCGGCCCCTTCCCCAGCCCCTGCTCTCCAGTATCCAGCCCCGGCCCCTTCCCCAGCCCCTGCTCTCCAGTATCCAGCCCCGGCCCCTTCCCCAGCCCCTGCTCTCCAGTATCCAGCCCCTGCCCCTTCCCCAGCCCCTGCTCTCCAGTATCCAGCCCCGACCCCAGCCCAGGCCCCAGCCTCCTCCCAGGGTAGTGGTGTTAATGTGCTGTCCCAGGGAATGAAGCACGTTGTAGAAGTCACAGTAAAGTCACTGCCTGCCTGTCAGCTACAGAGGACAAAACAACACAACCACAGAGGACAAAACAACACAACCACAGAGGACAAGACAACCCAACCACAGAGGACAAGACAACACAACCACAGAGGACAGGACAACACAACCACAGAGGACAAAACAACACAACCACAGAGGACAGGACAACACAACCACAGAGGACAAAACAACACAACCACAGAGGACAAAACAACACAACCACAGAGGACAGGACAACACAACCACAGAGGACAGGACAACACAACCACAGAGGACAAGACAACCCAACCACAGAGGACAAGACAACACAACCACAGAGGACAGGACAACACAACCACAGAGGACAAAACAACACAACCACAGAGGACAGGACAACACAACCACAGAGGACAAAACAACACAACCACAGAGGACAAAACAACACAACCACAGAGGACAGGACAACACAACCACAGAGGACAGGACAACACAACCACAGAGGACAGGACAACACAACCACAGAGGACAGGACAACAGCACACACACACAACAAGAGCAGTGTGAGAATATGGGAGGGGGATGTTGAAACCACCTTGGACTGAGTAGAGGGACAGGAGGAAAGCCGAGGGTAGGGGATGTTCCTGTCTATTTCTGTCCCTCACCAATCCCATGTGTAACCAGAGTCCATACTTGCCCTTCAGGAATCTGCTGTCAGATTGTCGGTCACCAAATTGTCTGGTCAGTCAACTGCCAGGGTCAGATTATGTCTGGGTCCTCTAGGGCTATGCAGCCTGTACTAGCTACTTGTTCTAGACTAGGGCTATGCAGCCTGTACTAGCTACTTGTTCTAGACTAGGGCTATGCAGCCTGTACTAGCTACTTGTTGTAGACTGGGGCTAGGCAGCCTGTACTAGCTACTTGTTCTAGACTGGGGCTAGGCAGCCTGTACTAGCTACTTGTTCTAGACTAGGGCTATGCAGCCTGTACTAGCTACTTGTTGTAGACTGGGGCTAGGCAGCCTGTACTAGCTACTTGTTGTAGACTGGGGCTAGGCAGCCTGTACTAGCTACTTGTTGTAGACTGGGGCTAGGCAGCCTGTACTAGCTACTTGTTCTAGACTGGGGCTAGGCAGCCTGGACTATCTACTTGTTGTAGACTGGGGCTAGGCAGCCTGTACTAGCTACTTGTTGTAGACTGGGGCTAGGCAGCCTGGACTATCTACTTGTTCTAGACTGGGGCTATGCAGCCTAGACCAGCAAGAAATGAAATCTCTTCTGTATATCATATTATATTCAGATGAGAGCACTCTGTGACACACACACATCCAGTAATGTGGTCGTTCGCCCTCACAGTCAAACTGGAATGAGCTCTCTCTCTCTCTGCTTCTCTATCAGCATCAATCAGCGTGACAAATGAATTAGACGCTGGGATTTAGAACTCCAATAACACCATTCTGCTCTAAATGCTCTGAATATGACCAGATTCCATCATGCCTTCCTGCCACGCACCCACAGACTCGTAAAGAGGCAGAGGGAGATTGCATCTCCATCAGCCTGTTCACAGAGCCAATCAGCCGCTAGCTCTCTGAAAACCCAATCAGCAGTAAATGCTTTAAATGACGGCTGACCCTGGGAATGAACTTGGACAGTAACAACACCCCCCCCCCCCTCCCCTCTCTCCCCAACACACACACACAAACACACACACACACACAGATAGACCACACGTGCTTTGCATATGCTAATCCCTTCACTGTGACAGCCAAAAGACTGTGGCCATTTCACACTCACAAACACACACACACACACACACACTCACTCACACACACACACACACACTCACTCACACAGACACTCAGTCCTTCATAATGAAAGATAAGATCGAAGATCATTTCAGACGACTTCAGGCTTAAATGTAATCAAACGGAACATCTCATGTAGATAAGAGATCGAGATGAAGGAAGACATTAACAGGAGAATCTCATATTCTTTTGGTTAGAGCACAGAGGTGGAACTTGGCCACAGTAAAACCACTCGCTCTAACAGGGTTTCCAGAACCCAGTCATCCTGCAACTGGATGTACAA